>JAHFWI010000014.1:16000000-16600000 GCA_028554975.1 Himalopsyche kuldschensis
AAGAATTTTCAGTTGATGACGTATAAATTAATATAAACAGGGCTATTTTAGTCAAATTCAGAAAGACAAAACAATGTTTAATAAAAAAATGATGTGAAAAACAGAAGAATTGTTCTTTTTAGAATAAGAGTAAACGATAATTCCTTTTTTATGGATTCAGAGGAACTATGTATGTTTATCCATAGGCTTAAGAACAAACGGTGGGGGCCTTATCCGATAGCGTTCGCATTTATAATATCCTTTCGATATAAACAAAAAAAAAATGATAAAAATTACGAATACACTCATGTGTTTTGAAGAAAAATGTTCGTATCCAATGATAAGACGAGGACGACTGTACCGAGAACACATGAGTGGGGTTATACAGTTTATCCGCTGTGTCTACATATTATTCATTATGCAGCTATGTCGATGATACAATCGGGTGTAGGGTAATCACAATATATCGTCATAATTTAATAAATTAGTAATTAATGATGTGAAATGCGTTCAATTAAAACTAGATTTTCCGGCATTTGCTGCAACTTATTTTGAAAATAAATATAAAGAAAATGTTCTCATTCTTTGTGAAATGCGTCACTCGTATCGATAAACATTGATGTGTTTCACTTTGAAGGAGCAAGAATTTTCAAAATACGTTAATCCGTAAATCGAACGACTGCGAAAATTTATCAGCTTTGAAAAATATAGTTCTCTATGAGCTCTCCTATTGAAAATCATAGAAGGTGATTTTTATGGGAAATTGTCATTTCCTCCCATATCTTAATTACTTGTAAGTACTTGAGACACATTCAATTCAATAACTCATTAACAAACAGATTAAAAGTCAACGAAATTTTTTTAACTCATACAGTCAGCAGATTTTTTTTAACAAATTATACATTTCAAGAAAAGTTGTAGAGCATACTGCTTACTTCAGAGTACATTAGAAACCATCAATCGATTTCTTTCATACTAGAACCTAGTTCAGTGGTCGGCAAACTGCGGCTCTTTAGGCCCCTTAAGTGTGGTTCAGACATAAATAAACAACCATTTTAAATATAAGGGAAGCATTTCTCAGCAGGTTTCAAGAATTTAAAAACAGCAAAGCCACCTTAGCATTCGTCAAAACCCTACTATATCAAATTTGAAATTTTCTCCTTTTGGCATCGACATTGGTTAATTTGAAATACAATTGCTGGATTCAAAAAACAAGGAAATATGGAGCTCAAAATTTGAACGTCTCTGTATTCATTTGGAAATACGGGAGAAAGAGAAATCTAATTTTAAAACACAAGTGGTCTGCTTTAAAAGACCTGGAAAATGAAGACATGATAGTTTTCAACGCCTGTAAGATTAATCCTGACTCATATGATCAGCTGAAAAAACTCGCGTTTGCTGTTCTTTCCCTTTTCGGTTCTACGTAGGTATCCATATGAACAATCTTTTTCGAGCATGAATTTTATCAAGAGTAAGCTCATAAGTCGTCTTATTGATGAGAAGCTGGAATCGAGCCTAAAATTAAAAACAACCTACAAACCTGACTTTCCAAGAAGATGCAAGGACATTGTTCCCATTCATGTTAGCCAATAATTAATAGTTATTATGTATAATTTAAATTTAAGGATACCTTTCTTTCATATTATTTTTTTAAAATATAATATATAAATAAATAAAATATTTATTAAGTATAAAATCGAGTTTTATTCAGTGTACCCTAATGAAGGTCTAAAATTATAATAAACATGTATTAAATTAATAGAGATTTGGCTCCCAATTTTTTTTTTTGATCGGTGCAATGTTCATATTTGGCTCTTTGTCGAATAAGTTTGCCGACCACTGACCTAGTTGATGTCGATATTCTTCAATTCTGCCAAATATTTTCTTAAAAAATTCTAGTTTTGTTCGGATATATTTTCTACAATTTTTATGAAAGGATTTTTTATCGATGGTCCATCAAGCTGACGAGAAGAATGTATTAAAAATAAATGGGGATATTACCCGACACTCTTCCATTACGCCGTAATACTCATGGGTAAATTTGTCACGCCAACTTGAAGCTAGTCATTAGAAACATCTGTTCATACGAATTGATTCGATTAAATTTGGCAACCCTATTTCGATGGCTTCGATGAGAATGTCTTCGTTTTTTATTCGTTATCATTAGGTCATACTGCCTTACGACTCATGCCTGGGCGTTAAAGCGCAGCGATTAAGTATATGTTTTTAAGACTTATTTTTTTGTCTGTTGATAATATTAATATATTGAAGAGATTATTCACGAACGCCCCAGAACATATTACTTACTTTAATGAACAACCAAATTCAAGACACCAGTCTCTAATTTGAATCTAATTGGAAACCCAGTGTCTATCGTTAATTGCTAATGTTGTGTCAATTTTCGAAGCTTCGCGCTTCTTATGATATTTGCACCAATATTGATACATTGTATTCATAAATTTATGATATCTGGAATAGAGAATCCAATTCGAGTATCGAGTACTCGATACTCGAGTATACTCGTCCATTTTTCGAGCACTCGATACTCGAGTATATTGAAGAATACTCGAGTAATACTCGTTCATTGCTTATAAACATAGCTTTCCAAATTTTATTTAATTATTTAAAAAATATAAACAATATTTTATCATTGCATTGCCGAACGCGCAGATTTTACGGATTTTGCTGGATGAGGTAAAAAAAGTTGTCCGTTTTACTGACGAGATTTTATAGCAAGGGACCAAATAAAACGTTGAAAAATATTCTTTTGATTTACCGACAAGAAATGCAGCGACAAGTAACAAAATGAATTTGGAGAATTTTGCATGCTTTACTGGCTGGCAATCAGGGGTTATCAAGTAAATTATTAATTAATATATTAGTTTATTCCGATAAATATAGAAATACATAATAAATAATATTATTATAATCAATAAAAACCGATCCAGTAATTCTACCGCGGCAAACGGTGGTGGGAAATGGATTAATAGCAAATCATTAATGTGCATATAGTAGATAAACAAATTTATAATGCAAATATTAATTGGAGTAAAATATTATTTGGTAATATAAAATGTGTAAGTCTGAAGAAGCCTCTGAAAGAGGCGAAACACGTGTCACAGTTAGTAGCCCAATACGTGGAATAATCAAAGTTATTTTAAATTTTATATTTAAATGAACTTCCGCAAAGTTTCCGCCGAAACCATCGAAAGTATTATTATTGGTAAGTTGCATTCTAGAGAGTTGCGAACCCGTGGCCTTCGAACAATTTTGGGAAACCCACCTCACATCATTTATTTTCATTTAATATTTATCCTAATAATATATTGCTGAAAATATCATTCTTTTATTGCCTAAATTCATTGCTTAACCCACAACTACAAATTTAAAAATGATTAATAAAATGTTGACCCACTCGCTGGAAAAAGTTAAATATCTCTGTTACAGGGCAACTAGGCCCCTTTTGTGGATTTAACTAATCCTTCAGTGGTAATTAAAATCGAACAGATGGCGAGAGTCTATGATGACAAAAACATTGGAAAAAAATCTTTTGACCGAAAAAAGGTTCAGTTGACTCGTTATTTCACATTTCTTAGAAATTTATAACAGGGACGTATCAGGGGTGATAGGTAAATTTTTAATTAATATTTTAGTTGTGTTAAATTATTAGTTGATTCCGATAAATAATACATAATATTATTATAATCAATAAAAAAATGATCCTATAATTCTATCGCGGCAAACGGTGGTGTTAAACTGATAAAAAGCAAAGCATGCAAGAACCAGAGTTATTTTGTAAAATTGGGCTTTTTTCAATAAGCTTCAAAAACCATTAATGACGTACAAAAAAAAAAAAAATTCTGTTATCCGTAAATCTGGGATGAGTATTTTTGATTATTTGAGATATTGATATTTTTTTCGGAATATTAAAACGCAAATTTAAAATTTTAATTGAAATAATTCGTTATAACTTTTAAATAATTATCGAGAAGCTTTTACTTCTAATTCGGGTCTGGATCTTTATTGCATTCATCTGTGGAATGTAGTTAATAGGGTGATAGAGAGCGTATCGAACCGAAATGATTTTTTATGCACAATAATATATGGCCAGATTTGTTCACAAATAGTCACCTTTTATAAAATTCATTTCTTATTTGAAACATATATTAAAAATAATTTGACAACCCAATTAGTGAAAGTTTCTTTGCCGTTCTGAGTTTTGTGATTTCTTGAATTTGTATAATCAATATAAAGTAAGCTAATTGAAAACTAATTGATAAAAAAAGTAATAACTATTGTACTATATTTTATACATTACATATTAATTAGATACACTCAATGCAATTCATTGCTAACGATAAAACCAACGTCCTCTGCTACCGAGTTTTTTCAACTACGGGAATAATTAAAACTAAAATTCGAACAAATCTTAAATTTGAAACATTTAATTCGCTGTTATTTTTAAAATATATGTTAAGTGTTAAGTGCAATAAAATAAATTAAATTTATCAATGAAATTAAATAAGCTTATTTATTTATTTATCACCTATTTATTTTTTAAAAAATGTGAATTAATAGTATATATTTTGGTACATCTGCAACTACTCGAGTATACTCGAGTACTCAAGTATTTTTACATTTTAATACTCGATACTCGAGTAGTTGAGATGACGAGTAATTGGAGTCCCTAATCTGGAAGTATCTTCAAATTCTAAAAATATGGAATTTATTTGATAATAATCCGTTCAATTCATACCAAAAATTATTCATAATGTTGGCGTAAACTTGAAGAGTTTACTATTCTTATAATAGACATGACGAGTCCCTAATTGAACAGACAAACCTGGATCGTAATTTAGAATTTATCTCTTAGGTTGATGGACACTAATTTGTGATTGAAAATCTCGGGGGATTTAAAGAACAATTAATTTGGATGCGAGATATGCGTGCATAGCCTTGAGAGGAGGTCAACCCTCACCCATTATTTTCAACCCATTATACTCAAACTTTTCGGATGAAGGGCCAATTCCAAAAAATCTAAATAAGCAGCGGGCCGCAAGCAAAAAACCATTTTTGGATATACACCCGATCCTTTTTTACGCGATACATTGGCTCCAGAAATTGGCGCGCATAAAATAATCTCGTTAAAAATAACTTTGATTTCATATAAGTATGAAGTTTTTTTAAAAAAGTATCAAAAATATATGAAAAAAACATCATGTCATCGAATCTAGTATTGATTGTTATTGCTTATTTAATTTTTTATCAATAACTTCAATTCTTCTTTCTTCGGTTCGCCGAGAAAAGCTTATCTTAAATTAGCTTATGTTAAAATTATAAAAAAGTTGTTCTAAATCAGAAATACGATAAGTGATGATGGACCGCAGAAATTACCCGGCCAACCGCAATTTCCCTACTCTGTGTTAATAGATATCACTGTCTCAAATCTGAACCTTTTTAATCAATCAACAATTTGTTGATAAGGTAATCATAGCAATGCAAAAGTAGTGAAGGAATTGTATTCAATTAATCATCAGCTATAAATAAGTGAATAGCACAACCAAAGACAGGAAAAACCAAAAGATAAAACAAACCTAAAGATAAGATAACAGCCTACTATGTATGTATAAAATTCAATGGCATTAAAAAAGTGGGTAATGTTTTACGTCAGGATTGACTAGTTATGTTGCGAAGTGACGCGATGATAAAAAGTTTATTTCATTGTTATTGGCTGTAAATAAAGCAATTAAAATGTTGAAAAACTGTGAGGTGGTATTTCTGACTCGAGCCCAAGGGGTGTTCTTCAGTGGTGAACAGGTTACAGGGAGGATCAACATATTGTTGGAGAAACATAAAAAAGTACAAGGTAACAAAGTAAATAGCTTCTAGCATATGGTATCATTTTTAAGAAAATCAATAAAAGGTTTTCCATTAGCACCACCAGTGAAAAAAGGAAGATTGAGATTTGGCTTACTGCTATCTGTTCACCATGATAACTTTATTCTAAGATATATAAAACAACAATAAAAGAATCTGATTTTGAATTAACAAATTTGGATTTAGAGCGAATGGATAATCTTTTTTCTAGTTTTTTTCATATTTCACCTTTCTAACATAACCTGAATAGGCTTCAAATCAGTTCTGCTACTGTTGAAATGATCTATATTATTATATGAAATTACTTGGTGTTTTTCGTTTGGGGTGACTGAACGGTTTTGCATATTGAAGTATATATATTATTAACAGTGGTAGATTAAACACTTGGGGGGCCTACAGGCACAATATAATTTATGAGGCCCTAATTTTTGAATGATAAAAAAGCGTCGCAAAATTTATTCGAGATTAGACAAATCACAAATATTTTTTATGTTGATTGATTGGATTTGACTCGTTTCACCAATTGTAATTTGGAAAAATTTACGGTATTCCCTCCAGTTCACTAGAAACCGTTCAGAATGAGAACTCAACATCAAAAAAGTTTTTTAAGAGATATTTTTAAGTTATTTTTGTGGCCCCCAAGATTTAAAGGACCCAAGCAGGGGCGTCTTGCGCTTATGGGGGGGGGGGTTATCCGCCATTGATTATTAATGATGAATTACTATACAGAGAAGTTAAAGGCGACTCCATCGAAAAGGTTGTACAATATCATGTAGCAGATGAATATTTATTGTCAAAATTATGAAATTGAGGATTTCAACTGAAGGTACTTGATTTTCGCACTTTTTCATGAGTTTTGTCGCTGACAACCCAGGTTTCGCTTTTCGGCAACTTCACAAAACTTAATGGAAACATACAGAATACAAACAATTCAAATTTGATATTGAAATTCCATCAAGCACCTTCAGTCAAAATCCTCAATGTTTCAATGGATTTAAAACGGAAGGTTACCAAATATGGTGTTCATAAGCACACAAACTTTCATTATGTAAACTCGGTTTGCGTTGGTAAGACAGGGTAAATATTCAATAATTTTCAAATTGACCTTGAACTGCATTCTTCATTATTACATAATGCACCTTATTGCAGAGATAAAGGTCATACCTATTATCAGGATTTGGATTTAAAGTCTGGAACGTTGAGAATATGGGCATGTAAATGGTTAATTTAATTTGGTCTACTTAAGGACTTAATAAGTATTTGAAAAAAAAGTGTAGAAATAAGACATTGTTTGGGCTTTTTAAAACCATGTCCGCTATAATATGGAATTTTAATGGACTATCCAGTTATTCAGTCACGGAACCTTTCTTTTTGGTGAGGGTAAAGAAAAATGATGACAGATGGGCTAGAAAAGACTAGCAGTTAGCTAATGGATGAGTGGAAGGAAAACAAATGTCACCGACAGCCAAGCATTTAAACACAACTCCATAACATGATTAACAAATCAATTTGTAAAACTGTCCGAATAGGGATTGGAGCCCGTTGACAATGCAGGCAAATGGGGCCAACACGAGAATGTGCTGATCACTCGGCTACAGGATTGATAATTATTCTTCCTATCACAAATGCTAACATGAATTGGTTTCAATGAGCTAATTGGTTTTTACCATTTTAGAAATAGCAATAAAAATATCAGGAAGTGCAAAATGTAGATGGAGTGAGAGTCAGGGTACTGGCAAAAATAAAAAAAACGTCTACTATCAAGGAAATGAACTATATTTCGAAACTCATTCAGCATTATTGTTCTCCGCGCATCAACCAGGTGAGTGAAACATCTTCAGCTCAATAGTAGTTGAAACATTTTCAAAAGGCAACTAATTATTTGGTCGGTTTCTCATTCGTTAAATGGTCAGTAAATATTAGATAAATGGTCGGTAATAAACCCTTAAAATGGGTGGTAAAAAATAATAAATGGTCAGTTAAAAATTATGTATTTTTGCTCCTCTAAATTAAAACAACTCAATGTCATACTTTATGTTTCAGAGTATTCTTTGCGATCTTTTATTATAATAATTCTAACAATTAAGGCCGAAATATTTAAAAAAAAATCGTACACCTTACACTTAATTATTAAACTAATATTATCTGTTAAAATAATCAAAGCTTTTTTAATTTTATATTAAAATGCACTTCCACAAAGTAACCGCCGAAACCATCGAAAGTATTAATATTATATGCTTTTAAATATATGAACTTAAGAAATCATTTCAGTTAATTTGCTTATTTTTCATAGACCTTGTAATAAATTATCCTCTTTTGATAAAAACGACCATATTTGATAAAATTGAAACTCAAGCTAAAACTTTACATTTTTTAAAATGAATGACCATTTCATTTAAATACCAACCGTTTTTAATAAATTACTAACTATTATAAATACATTACTGACCGTTTTGTTTAATAACTGATCATATTCATACTAATACAATGAAAAACGGACCGTTTATAATATTAACTGACCATTTTGATTTTTCACTTTCCATTTATTTATTCTCATCAATATATTATCATTTCTGCAACATGGTTTTCTGACAAATTAGATACTTTTCAAATAAATAGCAGTTGAAAATATGGGCATTCCTCTAAGATTGTGGTTCTCACAAAAAATGGCAACTCACAAAAAATGAAAACCACACCAAAATTGTACCTGATACTGCTATTATATTGTAAATGATGTGATTAAATAAATTTAATCTCTAAATGAAAAATACATTTAATTATTTCGACTTTTTATTATCTAGTTGAGTTGTATACACTCTACTCTAGAACTTTGCATCTTGTAAAAACAGTCAATCAAGCAATTTCCAAACAATAGGTCAATTGTTTTTCTTTTACAAAAAAATAGTCACTAACCAAACCTTACTCAATTGGGGCGATGTCTATGACATAGATTGAGAAGAAAGTTATTTCTTACAGTGCTAAAACATTCCGATTCAAAGAGATAACAATCAAAGTTTTTGTATGAAATCTGGCCCTATTAGGGCGGGAGGGTGTTGACATGTCGGAGGCCTCATGTGCTTTAAGGTAGTAATAACATGGTATCTTTAATTTTACAGATGGTTTATCAGTTTTGGCACCTGGAGTCCACAGTTTTGATTTTAATTTTATGCTTCCTCATAACTTACCCTCATCATACGAGGGGACATACGGGCAGATTCGTTATGTTATCTCTGTTAAAGCGTCACGGCCGCATAGATTTGACGAGTCTCACAAAGTGCACTTCTCGGTGCTGTCTAATGTGGACCTGAACATGTTAGTTTATCCCAGGGTAATTATAAACATATGCTAAAAATATAATTAAGTGTTAAACCTTCAAATTTTTTGCCATGTACTTGGTCACGTAACAACATTGCTGACTTTCATTGAGGAGCTCACCCGCTCAAATCAAAGAACGGGCAGTTTTATAATATGATTTTAAACAAAATATTGGATCTGTTAGTTGTTTAAAACTCCCACCTACTCTTCCAATCCTAAAAATGGTAAACTAATAAAAAAACAAAACAAAGAGCAATTAGATAACCACTACTTAGTCGATGTTGCACCCTTATTCTCTTCAAAAAAAGAGACCTACTACGTAATAATAAGTTCTCACAGAGAAACTTCTGTTGATTGAGCTCCATAAAGAGTCCATATGATCGAATTCTATATTATTTTTCAAATATTCACTATCATTATTAAGATACAGTCAATTTTGTTCGATCGATCTGTTCACATTGAATTGGGGTGAATAGAGAATAGAGAGGGTAAATCGAGACTCGGCAGGTGAATAGAGACAAAAATACAGACTGTAGTGATTGGAATATATGAACCTCGATTCTATATGAGTTTCTATTCAAATGTTTTACGGTACTAATTAAGTAAAAAGAACATGATTTAACTTAATTTTCGTGGAATAAATTAGAAATTTATAAGGGGTCAAAAAGTAAGGATGCACAGGCATCGAACTTAAACACGTTTGTTTCAATTTTAGCCAATCATTTAGTTGGTTTGGTTTTGTCATTCGAGAGATAGTATTATAGCCATTGTAAAGAATTATATATAAATAGTAAAAAATATATTGGATACTTAGTAAAGTTGTGCTAAAGTTCAATCCTTATTTTTGTCTCTATTCACCCTGTTTTAGGGTATTGCAAAAACAATTAGTTCAGTTCATCTTGTCAATTCTCTGTAATGTTATTTTTATTTAACTAAAACACAATATTTAGTATGTACTCTACGGTTTTGTAGCATGATAATAACCAGCTACCCTTTCAAAAATTTTCAACTTTTCGTTTGTTTTGTGGAACCGGTCCCGATCATGATGCAATATCATTAGGTTGTTGAGTGAGTAAGTATTAGGAAATTCGTTTTAAGTTTACAAACCAAGTATATGTGTCCATTAGAAGTGAATTTTAGATATCATATTATGATTCTTTTTTAATCGAAAACCAAAATCAAAAATGTGACATATTAATTACATAATCAAATTTTTTTTCAGATGAAATAAGAAATGACTATGTTATATAACAGTAATGTTTTCTTGCATACAGACATAAACTATGATTTAGGTTGATATGTAAAAATAAAATCCTGTAAACCATGATTATATTGGATGAATTAATTATTTTGTAATCTGGTATCAAATTTATTCATTTGTTTTTCAGCAACCCATAACACGACTCATACAAAAAAGCTTTTCAATGCTCTTTTCATCCAGTGGACAGTTGGATATGAGTTTAAACATGCCGGTGACTGGATTTGTTCCTGGGGAAAAAATTCTAATGCGCTATGTTGTGCACAATAATAGCAAAGTTAAACTTCAGGAAATAAGATTTGCAGTCGAAAAGGTAATTGGACTTACGATTAATTTTTAATTGCTCATTATTTTGCAACATGTTACCTATTATCGTACAAGTTAATTTTTACTAGTTTGAATGCTCGAAGAGAAATGTACTTGGTCATATATTAAAGCAGGGCATAACTAAAGAGATTAGCTATCGACTAGACCTGTCTTATCTGCATCTTTTAAAAAAACATTACTCTCTCCGAAAAAAGGAAAGTTCAGTAACTGAATAAGAAGCAAGTTTTACAAATTCTGTTGAGATGCCTCCATTAGGAATCCATATATTCCACATTTGGAATGGATACGGTTGAAAAACAATTGTAAACCTTTTGACTGCTTAAAAACGATGTATGATTGTTGATAAAACCACCGAGAATTGCTAACGACAATTTTTGTTGACTTATTGATGACGACACAATGCTCGTATTTCAAAACGTACTATACAATGACCAATGAAAATAGATCATAAACTCTTACAAGATCATAAATTATTCATCACGCTTGCACACTTGAACTTACAACCACATCAATATATGTACAAAAATAAATAAATTAGGAAAAGAGAAAGATCTACTAAGTACCACATCATATAGGACAACAAAAAAAAGATTGTGAAAACCATAATAGTAACCAAAGGGTTTGAGAGATCATTGTGTTATTGCAATAAAATACAAATTGAAAAACTATATAAACTTTACACTCACATTTCATAAATAATGTTTGGCAATTTATCAATACAGTTGAAATGTTTCTTTTGTAAAAATCTTAGAATATAAAACAGGGACAAGAGCTAGTTATGTATGTTTGCTATTTTTATATATAACATTCTAGAAACAATGACCCCACCAAATTGCATGACAGGATTTTTAGTAGAACAGGGTATAAATTCTATTTATGTATGGATTTAGACAGAAGTTTCAATAGTGTGTCTGCAATCTTATTGTTTAAGAATTGTGTAAGCTAGCTCGCCTTTTGCAGAATCATATAGCAGAGCAAAAAAAATCTTGCTGTCTACAGCTGAGATACTAGTGGATGTACACTATACAATCTCCATAGCTTTGAAAGTTAACAGTTAATTTAATAATCACAGGAAATAACATACACCTGTAACTATCCATCTACAACGCAAAGAATTGAGAAAATGTCAGTTGCAAAAGTCTTGATGCCAGGATTGGATAAATGGGAAACAAAAACCAGTGAAGCCTTTTTAGCTATACCCCCTCATCCACCGTCTAATCCCGGTCAATGTTTCATTATCAAAATCAACTATTATATCAAGGTGAGCATACAATTTGTTCTGAGATTGATTAGTGATTAGCTTTAATGACATTGTGAAGAACTAAGGACATGTTTGAATCGGTGACTCAACCATCAAACAGTTTGGGATAACAACCAAAGATAAGCTAGGAACTAGTCCAAGTTTAATTGGTCTGAAAATAAACGCAAGTAAGACTAATATGATGTGTAACCAAACCTGTTAAGACTCTGATATTTCAGTGACCAGCGCAGGAAAGATCATAAGGAAGGTTGACAGTTTCAGATACCTCAGTGTACACATCCCGGGAAATGATATTATAATAGAATATAAATTAAAACTATTCTTAAAATACCAATCATTCAGCGGTTAACGGGATGTTTATCGCTGTATTGAAATACTTTCTCTGAATTTATCGGCGTGATATGTATTGATGATTTAATGTAAAATCTGTGTTGCTTAAAAAAATATAGGAATTTCATTCTAACACACTCAACACATGTTTTTACAAACCAAGAGAGAGTTTTGTAACTGTATTAGGGTTATTACAATTTTTTAATTTATTATATACAGTAGAACCTTGATTATCCGGACCTCTATTATCCGGATTTTCGATTATCCGGATTGGTCAAAATAAACAAAAATATTACAAATTTGTTGATATGCACGTGGCGAATTGCGTCACTGTTTACGTATGTACGTGATGGAATGTAGGCTTAATATTTTGACCGTTGAATTTGTTCTAAAAATAAGTCCTGTGTAAAATATGGGTTAGTCATCGTCCTAAGTCGATACGCATTGAACGTTTGTTTCTTGAAAAATTGATCACGATTTAAATATTCATTTTTAATATTACCGATATGTCAACAAAAAGAAAACGTATCTTAGTTTCATTAAAAGACAAATTGGATATAATCGATGCTTTGAAACGGGGTGAATCGGGACGTTTAAATATAAATAAATATGGTGTCGGAACGTCTATATAGAAAAGAGATGCTTCGACGATTATTGCTAGCATATGAAATAAATTTAAAAGATTGTTGCTACATGGCAGCAGAAAGTTGGAATTCTTTAGATGTCTCAAATTTGAAAAAATCATGGAACAAAATTTTGTCCAAAAGACCATGTGTAAGTTCCAGTAACAAAGTAGAAAATGATAGACGAGACATTGCGGAAGCAATGACACAACTTTCAATATGTGCTGAATGCGACGAAGATGATATAACCGAGTGGTTAAATTGCGATGCAAACGTTCCTGGATTCCAAATTTTGAATGATGACGAAATAATTTAAGAAATATCAACCTCAGAGGAACAAGATCAAGAAGACGTAGAAGAAATTTGTGAGGGGGGAGATATTGTTCCTACACATTCTGAAGCTTTTCAGTGTCTAGATGTAGCCATGAAGTGGCTTGAGAGTCAAGAAGAGTGCTTTTCAAGACAACGTATGTGTCTTAAGAGTATTCGTGATTTGGCAGCATCGAAAAGAAAAGCTAGCTTTAAGCAGAAATCGATATTTGATTTTTTCTATAAAAAATAATTTATTATTACAGCTATGTATTAATCTATGGAAATAAAAATGATTTATACTGAATATACTTGTCTTTTCCTGTCAATTATGATTTTTTCGATTATCCTGATTTGTCCTTATCCGGACTACCTTCATCCCCAATCAGTCCGGATAATCGAGGTTCTACTGTAGTTGTATTGGAGTGTGCATCAACCTGGGATGAGTGTGCTGAGGATTCAAAACTTCAGTACCCATCTCAGACGGCAAATTGCTTCATACAATAGTGTGTATCATGTTTTTACAATAGGTTTGCTAAGGTATACGATACATTTCCCCCATCTATTACAAACTACCTTCCATCTTTAATTGTATAAAGAAGATTTGCTGGCTAGATGGTGATTTGAAAGACTGTCGTTTCCTTGGAAAGGGGAGTGGGATGACGATGGATACAGTAAGAGATGGAGTTTTCAGGGGCAGCTAGAAACCTACCCCGGAGTGTTGGGTTCCTTATAATATGTATCACTTATCCTATATAATGCTACTTTTGAGCCATTCTTCGACAACTCGCTAATCTTATTTCTCTATTTGGTTGACAGATCAAAATTGTAGTAACCGGTATGCACGGTGATGTGAGAGACCGGATTCCAATCACTATCGGAACTGTACCTCTGGTTCCGATGATGAATAATAATGACATGCATTACAATCCTTCCTCTGGCGAGCCATCGAGTTCTCAGCCATCAGCACCGCCAGCATATTCAGATTTTGGTAAGTTAGCTAAATTATTGAACTTTTTTGGAACTGTTAATCTGATTACATTGGCCAATACATGAATAAATTAGCTTATCAGATGTAATATATCAGTGTTGGTTGGATAAATTCTATCAAAATAGTGTGTTCGAATAGGATTTCAGAGCTTTTGAAGATATTTTTAATGTGAGTAATGAATCCTCTCTCTCTCTTAAAATGGTTGTCGATGAAGTTGAAACATCCTTAATTTAATATATGTATGTATAATAAGGAAGATATATAAATTGCTACCAATGATACACTGATACTTCTCAAAGAAGCAAACATATTATCTATTGTGTTAATTATTTGATATAATTTTATTTATTATTTTGGCTAATCTGTCTGCCTGGTGATTTAAAAGGTTGAAGTCTTAAATCCTTATTATTAATTTTTTCAACTACCACAATTTGTTAGGCGCAAAAATGAGAAAATCTTACACAAGTTATAACTGAACAAATACAAACAAGTTTCCTTATACCGTTATTCATTAATTATATTATTTTCAGCTCCTCCAACTTACCAAGAAGCCCAAAAATTCCAAAGAATGGCAGAAGACAACAACGGAGATGCGGACAGAACTAATTACACTCCAAAGTACTTATTCTATCCGCCAAAGGAAAAAATTGGTTTTGTTTGATTAAATTTTCAAATACATGACATTTTAATATGTGAAATTAAGTCATTTTATTATTTGTTTACCAAACCCCATAGATAACTACTCAACACAAATGAAGACAAATTAACATCTCTATATTGCCCAGAGTGAAAATACGTGTTGATCAAGTTTCACCAAAATTAGCCCATTAGCAATTATTAGTCTTAAGAAGAAGGAAACAAATAAAAAAAAAAAAATAATTCTTCTCTTTATCATATTGGCTTTGCTACATCTGCTTAGTGACTAGAGTAAAAATATATATTCTAGATTCTAGAGCCCACAGATGTTTAGGTGTTTTTGATCTTATCCTTATCTGTTTCATTGGTAATACGAGAGAGAATACTTAATCTCCACACGACTTGAGATTTGTTGATAATATTATTGCTGACATTTGAATAAATTGTTCAATCTCAAAATTATCCAAATTATAATTATATTTAGATAAAAAATAAACAAATTATTTTATCATATTCAACTTTTTAGAAATAAGTAAGTATTTTTTTCAACATCTGTATTTGACAGAGTTTGATAATTGGTTCCAATCAAACAGATTCATTGACCATTGATTAAAAATTAAATAGTTTCAAGGTTTCTTTTGATAGATTCGTTGGAAAATATATGGTCGATACTATCAATGGCAAGATTCTACAATAAAATTTTTAAAAATACAATTGTACTTATTCCACTTAATTTATTACACAATTAATTTATTGAGATCTGATCCTGATCTTGACAGATTTATTGTTAAATAAGTACAATTTTTTTTTAATATAATGCTTTTCCACTCAATATTGACTGTGAATACCTTTGGACACTTCGTTGTATTATGCCAGGCAGTAAAAGGCAGCACAAGGCAAGGTGCTAGCTACCCTAACCATAGATAACCTATAACCCTAACCACCCATCTGAAATGTCACATACATAAGCGAAATCATGGCCGAACTCGTGTATTTTTAATTGATTCCCGTTGCTTGCTCCCTGTGCTCCGCCCCTGGCAGCAAACGCTTCTCAATCATCGAGATTCTGACACTCCATAAAGTCATAAACTGCCAACATTCGATAATATCTTCAATTACAACATACATACATACCGGCTGTCGAAGATTATCTTCTACATACATATCCTGCAATAAATTTATGTGTTTCTGAGTTTTGATTTCAATTCGTAATGTTACTCCACGGTAGGGGCAAGGGACGAAATTTCAGAATTCTGCCTGGCCCGACCAATCCCAAGGTTTTTTTTTCAATTTAATGCAAACAATAGCGAAAATTTAATTTTGTTTAGAAATTTTTAAAGAAACGTTTAAAATTATTTAATATTGGCTCACCAAATGATAATATGCGTTCAATTTTAATTTACGAACCGAACATATGTATGTTCTTATGTTTTGTGTACCCAGGTCCCACCAGGTCATTTATGTTAGTTAAATAATTTATGTAGAATTAAAATACATTGTTATTTTTCTTTCCGTATTATAATGGAGTTCTACCAAGTAAATGCCTACTCAATCAATATATTTATTTTATCTTTACAATTTTTTTATTTTTTAAATTGTTTTCTTTGATTCCTTTAAATATAAACTGTTTTTGATGTGTTTTATTTTATTTCAATGACTTAATTTGAATAATGTAGAAAATATAATTGTTTTTGGCAACCCATAAACCATTCCCGTTTTTTTCGAAAATTCGGTCCGTAACCAAAGGGTTAACATTCATCATGTCGGGACGCAAACGCTTTTTATTTGAAAACTGATATCGTGAAAGAAGGTGTCGCGATTTCACGGCAAGCTACCTACCTATCCTTCATTAGAATAATATATCACACTAATCTTATATGTATATAAAACCGAAACGGCTATGTATGTATGTTTGTGGGTCGGGAATTCCCCTTTGCATTGTTGGTAATTGCTATAAAGTTGCCATAAAAACGAATATGAAAGAAAATATGTTTGAATTTTTATCGGCGAAGATATTTAGTCAAAATGTAATAAATTAGTCATCTACTGAACTTTTTCCGGCTTTTATTAATATGATAATGTTTATTATTTACGTGAAGGTATTATTTGACATTTCTTTGACAGCAAATTAGATTTTTTCAATCAAATTAAATAAAGTTTGTGATTTTATTTTAACTCTATTTTGGATGTTAGATTTTGTGATGATGTGAAATAAAAAATATGGTTGACACGGCACAAAAACACAGTGGATAAACACAAAAGTTGGAATATGTAAATGTGACAAGGACAAGTTGTCTCACAGTGTCAATAAATTGTGTGCTTCTTTGCGTGGTCAATTGAAACAATTCAAATTTGAATATTTTCGTTATTACTATTTTTCATAGTCAAACTAAAACAAGCACCACTTTGGTTTTTGATATTTGCGGGGTGTTTAATTTTAAAATCCCCGTATACAACACTTTTTGCAAACGTGTTCTAAATTTAATCAATTTAGTGGTCGGTCTGACAAGGGCTTGAGTCGAAATAGCGATCAACTAATTATTATATAATTTTTGTAGAACTAAAACACATTGATATTTTTTTCACCGTATTTTAATGGAGTTCTACCCAAGCCAATGCCAATTTAATTAATATGCTTTTGAGAGTTGGAACTGTTTCACGTATCGTAATACAGATTGAAGCCATTGCTTAAAATTAACTTATAATTTGTTATTTTTGTAATGCACATATATATTAAATATACATTTTTCAATAAATAAACGATTATGATATCTTTTGTTTCTATTGTCCGACATTATTTGGCGTCCATTTGTATGTTAACTGAGTAAAATTTCTACATCTGTCATAATATGACGAGGCCCGCCGCGTCAAGATCGTTTCAAAATATCAAATCAACCGATCGCGCGAAGTAAACATATGCGGCAACGCGCGGCAACGCGCGGTAAATCGTCAACATAACGGGTCGTCTTAGCTGGGCGAATCTAGGCGAGGCGTTCCGGCGCGGCTTTGAAAGCGGCAGAGTTTTAAAATATCAAACGGTCCTCGCCCATGCAAGTGTCATACGTAAGCGAAGCGGTCCGGTCAGGACGGCATATGTCGCAAGTCGCCTCAAGTGCGCACTCATGGCGCACGCGAATCGCTTGAAAATATGAAACGGTCCAAGCTCACCAGAGCGTTAATTGCGTCTGGCCGAGCGATGGCACATAAGACCTTTGATCAACTACGTTTTAAATTGACTGGATTCGCCTAAATTCTCTTGCCGGTTCGCGTCGCTTACCTAAGACACGGGGTAAGACGCTCTGGTGAACTTGGACCGTTTGATATTTGCAAGCGATTTGCGCGCGCAATGAGTCAGGCACTTCGATGCGACTTACGACAATTTGTTGAAGTTATTACCTATGCCGTCCTGACCGCATCGCTTCGTCTACATATGACACTTGCATGGGCGAGGACCGTTTGATATTTTAAAACTCTGCCGCTTTCAAAGCTGCGCCGGATCGCCTCGCCGAGATTCGCCCAGCTAAGACGACCCGTTAAGGTGACAATACTCCACAAAACAAACACAAAAGACGCCACAGTATTGCCGCCAACACAACTTAATTATATATACCACTGTTGGAAAGATAAATGTTTCTATCATGAGAATAAACATACGATATTTTTGAATGTCAATGTTTCCCACAATAGAATACGATGTATAAAATATAAAATAAAGAGATCGCGCGAATGCAAAAAAATCGCGGGCGTTTAAAGATAAAAAGAGATTTCACTACTTAGCATAACAAATATGGTTTCAATTTTACTCCGTAAGCCAAAGCGATACGAACTGATGGATTAATAAAAAAAAATAAGATATTCATGCGCCAAACTAACGTTTTGTTATTTATTGCCCATATATGAAATTAAAAAGAGAAACACCTTTTCTGATGAAGATAAACTTGGAGTGGAAGTATATTGATTTAAAACACAGATTTGGGAAGTTAAGTGTATCTTACAAACGGTAGTAAGAACAATAAAATTGATGCTATCGTTAAAAAATCAAATGAGTAATTACAATCGATATTAGTTTATATGGGTACTTGATTGTCCTCGATTAAAGTAACGGCAACAAAATAAATGGTCAGAATTCAAATGATGTTTCGATCAGAATAAAAATGGTTTCCTTGGTCAGAATACAATTCAATATAAGGTCAGAAAAGAAATAGCAACGGTCTGAATAAAATTAATGATTGTCAGAATAAAATTATTAAACGGTCGGAATAAAATTATTTAGCGGTCTGAATAAAATTATAAAATGATCAGAATTTGTAACTATTTTGGTCTGAAATGGTAAATAAAAACAAAACGTCAGAATAAAATTCGGTAAAGGTTTGGGTTCATATACAGTAAACCCCCCAATAATGAAGAGATAGGGGGATCATTGCTCATTATTGGGGGTTAAGATTTTCTATTGAATATTTTTTATTTGAAATGCGGAATTACATATTATTTTTTAATTAATTAATTGATCATAAATATATGTATTATAATGTAGTATTATTATTATATTTCAAATACATATTACGTTGAAACTAGCGAACATTTTTAAACTCGGCAATAATCGATGTCCTCATCTCATGTTTCGAACTTCCTGCCACGTGCGGGCAACGCGATTTTCGGTGTGAATCGTGTCTTTGAATTGAAAGATGAAATCAAGTTGTTCCTAGAAGTGCAAGGAAAACATGATCTTTTGGTATACCTTAACGACAAAGCATGGTTGGAAAGAGTAGCATATCTAGCAGATATATTAGAACAGCAAAATAGGCTTAACCTAAAACTTCAGGGAAAAGAAACGAATGTTATCGAGTTCCACGATAATTTCAGGGCATTTTTATCTAAGCTGCAAAACTGGCAAAGAAAAATAAATCTTGGAAACATTGCCATGTTTGAGCAACTCTGCAGTGTGGTAGACGAATCTGAAGGAGAAATAAATGAAAATTTGAAAGAGGAGATTGCTGGGCATCTCGAATCCCTTGAAAACGAACTTCAGCGTTACTTCCCTGAGCTGAAAGAAGAAGAAAGTAGATTGAAACGAAATCCATTCTCTGCTTCACTTGATATAGCCAGCATTCCCGATGAATTACAAGATGAATTCTTAGATTTGCGGAATGATTCCTCGGCACGTAATTTGTTTAATGAAAAATTGCTCACTCAGTTCTGGTGTAGTATGTATCAATCATACCCAAATGTGACGATGCTTGCCTTTCGAGTTTTAGTTCCATTTGTGTCTACGTATCTCTGCTAGAGTGGATTTTCAACGCTTTTTTATTTAAAAACAAAAGTAAGAAACCAATTAAATGTTGAAAATGACATGAGGTTGGCGTTAACCAAAACTCATCCGCGAATTTTGACACTGGTTAACAACATGCAATTCCAACCATCTCATTAAATTAATTATTCAACATACATAATTTGAAATAAAGTTATACTTATAAAAAATATTTTCGGTTGTTTTTTTAATTACCTTAATCAAAAATGACTTTTGGATTGTATGGGGGTCGCGGGTCATATGGATTTTTTGAAAAGGGGTCGCCACCCGAAAAAGCTTGGGAACCTATGATTTAAAGATACTAAATAAATAGATCTGGGACTATCATTATTATGTTTTAATTATATTAACACTATTCTCTTTTGGAAACCTCCGTTTATTTTTTTGGGATAAACAGATTTTTATTTCAACAACATTAGCTGAACAGATGTAATTAAAAATGTAATTAAAATATTGCTAATTTCAGTCGAAACTCGTAATTTACACGAATCTGTTCGTATTTGTGTGTACTATTATAATCTTAGTAATATTATTTATTTTGTATACTGAACAAACAATGCTGGAACAATTAAGCTAAAAATGTAGGATCGTAAATAATTTAACATATTATAAAGGTCCATGGTGCAGTGCCAACGTTGTTGGCTTGCGTGTCGGACCGCCCGGGCTCGATTCCCGGTACGAGCGGATTTTTTCAGTCGATAAATCTGTTCATAGGCATGAGTGTTTGTGTTGTCGAAAATCCCTTCACAATCACAAGGACTAGTCATGTCCTAGTCCTTGTATCCTTTCCATCCCTTCCCTCTTGGGATAAGAGAGGTTTAAAAGCTGAATAACAAGCAGTATTCGTAGAAAAAAATATGTTGAGATAGGCTCCGTGAGGAGTCCATATGCTCCAAGTTGGGAGCGTGCTCGTTATTTTGATCGTGATATAATATTTCATTCAATATTTTGCCTTGCTTAATCTTCACACTAAATACGGTAACATAACATGTACATCGTACACATTGTAATAAACAGGTGAACAACGTATGTGTACAACGAACTGATAATTACGTTATTACGTATGTACGTTTTTATAGTAACAAACATATATTTACAAAAATAAAAAATAAAATACAGCATTACTTTGAAATCATCTTAACAGGTTTGAGCGTACTACTTTTTGGAACAATCCTTATATAATGTTTTTTTATATTTACATAGTATATGTATATATGTTACAGCGAAAGTGTATTATCAGTGATATTATATTACCACTAGATAAAATATATTTTCACTGATCTGGCCGGTGAAAATATATAAAGAAATAAATTTGTATGACAGTGTGATTTCACTAGTCACGATCACGGAGAGTATAATATACTATAATGCTATATGATTGGTCAAAACAAAGATGAAGTTTCTTACACACCTGCAGATTTGTTTGTTCGCGTTGACAGCTGTCAGATATAACGTGTGTTTTATGTCTGTTAATTTTACGTAAAAATGTGTTCGGAAAGGAATATATAATTATTATTATATATTATCCAAGACACCCGTGATTAAGCATAATAACACAATGAACATGGAAAAGTATATTTACTTGATAAACCAAGTGAAAGAGGCGAGACCAAGTCATAAACAAAAATTGGCTGCTAAAACATTATCATATGCTAACTATGGGTGGAAAGGAACATCTCATTTTGCCAGTTGTGAACTCAGAAATTCTATACTATGTTCCAACAGAAGATACGTTTGATATTTTACATAATATCCATTAATCATAATTA
The DNA here is from genome assembly GCA_028554975.1 of Himalopsyche kuldschensis. Lineage (NCBI taxonomy): Eukaryota > Metazoa > Arthropoda > Insecta > Trichoptera > Rhyacophilidae > Himalopsyche > Himalopsyche kuldschensis. The sequence goes on from JAHFWI010000014.1 coordinate 16,021,984, forward strand.
ACACAAATACAAAAATAAATCATATCACGAAATTCAAGTGTTTCTTAACATTTGCGAACCATGCTTTCAGAAGCGAAACAGAAAAAAGGCCTGGTGGTGAAACCAATGGTTTTTTCTCACTTTAATAGTAGATGCCAGGTAGACCTGATTGATTTTCAGTCTCAATGGGACGGAGAATATAAATTTACATTAGTCTATCCGAGGTGGTTTTCTGGAGGCATTATCAGGGAGATACAAATGAAGCATGTTTATCATCAGGCCTGGAAGACTAGTAACAGTCTTCGAGATTATGACCTATTTAGTAAATGTCGATCTAAGCTTAGACAAAATGTTGGTTAGACGACCAAACATATTTGGGAATGATGGGAATGATCCCTGAAAAATATCTAAGATTACACCAATTTTTAGCGGGTGGTGCAGAATCATTAGTTGAAAATTATAGGCCAGTGGCTGTACTCTCAGCGCCGGTTTTAGAGATGTTAATGCATCACATGATACTTAAACAGATTGAACCATTTATAATCGTTCGGTCGGTTCCTGTGGTCTGTTGGCAAGAGAGTTTAAACCACTATAATAAAAAAATTAATACATTTTTAATACTTATCTCACATATTTTTTTGGAACAGGACCGGTTTCGCTCATGGCGAGTATTATCAACTGTATCATCATCATGAATAATCAACTGATCAGATGATAATGTTTGCCATGTGCAACCAGTGCTGGTCCAATGAATTGTATGTACGGTAAGAAAAATAGCAATGTATTTTAGTTCTACATAAATTATTTTATATATTTGTTGATAGCTATCTTTTTGGCCTTTTCGCCGCAGTCGGAGTAGAAGTTTTTCTATTGTGTTTTTGGTAGGAAAATGTTGACGTCTTTTTAGTCGAGTCGTGGTTTTGGTAAATGCTGGAGTCGGATTCGGTCTTTTTTTGACCGACTCCACAGCCCTGGGAATAAGTACTAAAAATGTGTTATTATTTTAAATAATAATTATGGACCTCGACTTATTGGTCAACCTATATTTAACCAGATTCGTAGATAAATTCTTTGACAAACGTTATAGTTCAAACCATGATAAGAAAATTTTTATGTCATCATAAAGCAGTTATATTATTGAAGTCGGTTAGATATTTATACCTGTATATAAACCGGATTACTTCAGTTAACGTTTCGCGTGTATAAGAGTCTATATAAGTTAAGTTTGCATCGGCCACCGACCAATTTTAATAGTCCAGTTGTGAAACTACACTGTGTTCTGTGAATCGCTTGGGAAAATGTCTCTAATAACCCCAAGGGCCGCACGTCTTCTAAAAGCAATCGCTTCGTATCAAGACAATTACAAGAGATGGGACACTCTTAATGTTTTTAATAGGGTATATTAATTTAATTTTTCAAATAACTTTTTGGTTGATCAAATAAACATATGATTAGTTTAATATTTCAATTGAATGGATTTATTTAATTATTTACATGTGAAGGGACTAATTTATCGTTGAGTTAATCTCGTATGATCAAAAATATGTGGCGCATTGGCATTTGCGGTAATACCAAATATATATATGTTACAGTGATACTGTATTCTCAGTGAAAATATATTCTTCTCCAAGCTGTCATTGAAATTAAATTTGACCTCCCTATCTTCAGCCCAATGTTTGTCTGTGTTTTTCTTTGGTTCTCTTTTTATGAAAGGGACTAAGTACTTGCTGATTTTGTTTCATTGAAGCAAACCAAAATTTTAGGCCGGCAAATCATCGACTTGGGCCAATAATTTCAATGATCGTGACCAGTGAAATCATGTTGTCATACAAATCTATTACTTGATACTATTTCACCGAACATACAGTTTCACTGTAACATATTTATATATATTTAAATAAAAAATATGACGGTGGTTCTCACGTGAAATTTGACTGTGGCCGCATTGTAAACATCAGGACTAGGGTTTCCATCCCCGGGACAAAATTTTGTGACCAGGATTTTGGGATTCTAATAAGTAGATCATGGGATCCCGGAACTGGTCCCGGGATTTGGGATATTTTTCGGATTTATTAAATATTAGCCATGTTAAATTATTATTGTAAATAATTCTTATCACTATCTTTTCTGTGAATTTTTTTCATTGCTTATTCATTATTGAAGGGCAAAAGTATTTTATTGAAATATAATGTACAAGATAAACGGTCTCGTTCGAATGTGATCTGATAACTGATTGAAATTAAACATATTCATGGTCATTTACATAGCATCCAAGAGGAGCAATTGTGTGATTTGTAATTTTTTTGAATTTACCATTGTTATTGTTGTACAAATGAGGGCACATAAAAGGAAATAAATAATGTTTTTACTGGTGAAAAATCCACTATCATCCAGAATGTTGGGATAAATTTCAGAGTTTTATGTATGTATTTAGCACCCACTTTTGGTTACTTTGCATGTTATAAAAAAAAATGATTTTGTAAATTATGGCGCGGTAAGAAATATCATTTCCAAAATCTGGCCCGGCTGCTGAAAAGGTTGGCCACATATGGGCAGGCTCAATAAAGTTTTTGATAGCTTTTACACTTTCATACTTCGTGGAAAGGGGTTTGAAGCAAATTAAAAACAGTTAAATGGTCCATTCTAACAGAAGCAAGTCAGTTATTAATGGCTTAACATTTTCTTTCACAGTTCACAAATGCTACCGCCTGCGGATGCTTGATGGGACTGTATAATTATAAATATTAACTTTAATATACTTCTAGGGACGTTTTGGTTTCATCTTTTGAGATTTTCAGGGACACGGATGGGAATCAGTCAATGTTGATAACTATTGTTTTGTATGTCGTGACGAAAAATACATTTTTTAAATGTGCTTTATTTTGGTTTTAGATAAGTATTAAAGAAGCTGGAAATGGAATTATTAAAGGCTCGTTCAGTGTGACGGAAGACATCACGAATATCGCAAAGAGTTTACACGGAGGCTTTACATCATCAGTCATAGATGTTTTCTCCATATTTGGATACACTCAGCATTCAAGAGGACAATTGGCATGGACCACCGATATGAATATACTGTAAGGCACAGTGAAAAATAGTTAACTATTTGGTAAAAATTTCAATGCCAGTGTCTAAGCTAGTATTATTAACCTTTGTCCGCCCGCGCGCTTTGGGCATTAAGAAGCAGTTTCCAAGTAGTTTGTCGCAAAATTAATTTTGAAATCGGTCAGTCACAAAAATACTATATCTCAAAATATATTTAGGTAAATAAAAAGAATAAGAAAAGATGCTCGTTTTATGTCAATCCCAAAATATTTATTTCAAACAGAGATTCATTTTATAATTCAATTTTAATGTAAAACTTTACCTACATTAACGATTGTTTTGTTGTTGTTTTCAAAAGTTTAAAGGTTAAAAGAATCTACCTTGTTAGTGCAAACGTCATCACCGTATTTATGAGTCCATATTATTCAAAAAGTATTGAAAATTTTCATAAATATCGAATTTATTTAAGCTTTTAAATTGTGTGTGAAATATATCATTCGAATAAAAACAAAACAAAATTTTTCAAAAATTCGAATGTCTTTGATATATTTTTTGATTTTCGAGTCTCAGTGCTATGCTATCAATTCAAATTCACGTATTCACATTCATAAAGTAAATTTATTGTTATGATTTTTACTCAGTAGTATTATTTAAGATATCTAAATCCGGGATTTGTTGGTGATGAAATCAACGTTGAAGTAAAACCCTACAAGCTAACAGGAACCAGAGCCGTCATGGAATGCATGCTGTTCAATAAAACCAGTGGAAAACCATTAGCGAGAGGGACAGTTGGACTATCGATTCCTGAGGAGCATGTGATGTACCTCAAAACGCTGCCTTTTGATTCTACGTTGAAAGATACATAAACACATACGAAAAATCAATGAAAACAATACTCACGTCAACTCTAAAAGGGTTATTGTCAAGGCTTTTTTTTTGAAAAAATAGGTGCCGGAACTCACTTCATGTCAAACTTTTCACTAAATAAAATAACACATCTCATCCGGTTCATAAAAATACCATATTTTATCATTTTGACGAATTATATAAATATAGATTGTAATTACGTAAGCGCAAGTATTGTTTCGTTTAATTGTTTTAAAATTTTGAAAAAAAAATACTAGTTAAAAAGGTGCCGGAACGCCGTTCCACCGCGTTAAATGGAAAAAAGCCCCGGTTATTATTATTCATATCGTGTGTCAGCTGTACCGAATATTCAAAACATGTAATTATATTTATTAAGTTACTAAATACTAAGAAGTTATTTGAATTTTGTTGTATTTTTTAAAAAACATTTCCAATTCTCTTGTCCACCATGTTAACCATTAAAAAGTATGTTTTTCTTTTGGAAAGGTCAAATCCAATTCTTAACTGTTTAGAACCAAAAACTGATATGAAGTGTAGTTTAATTTTTACTTATTTTTTAACATTATTAGTTGAATTTTAAGTTGTTGACTGTCAATACTTGGTGGAATGGCATTATTTAAAAAAATACTATCAAATTGTTTGTACGTATTCTACATTAGATCAGGATCGGTTCCCATTCTACTTGGAAACATTTTCGATTTATATTGATGCTGAGTATGTTCACGCAGTCGTCGTATCGAATAGAATTATATCTTCGACTAAGATCCTTTGAAGACATTGATATATTGGATTGTGTATGAATGATATTGCTTTGATTTCATAACAAGTAACAAGTAATTATCTGTTTTGAAGTTGAAGTTGCAATATAATAATGTTTATTATTTACGTGAAGGTATTATTTGACATTTCTTTGACAGAAAATTAGATTTTTTCCTTGAATTTGGACATTTTAATGGGCGAGAATGGGGCTGTCATCAAATTAAATAAAGTTTGTGATTTTATTTTAAGTCCATTATGGATGTTAGATTTTGTGATATAATTATGTCGAATGATATAACATTAAATAATTATTAGTCGCTTAGTCCGAGCGACGCCGGGTAGCAATACTAGTATTTTATATAACTTACTGAGAGAATTTTGTCATTTAGTGTTGAATTTCCGTATAATTGATTCTATATTTATTGAAATTTTGATGAAATGATTTGAAAGATTTACTGTTTTAAAGTATTGACATTATTATAGCAAAATTAAATCAAATAAACTGAAATTAAATCAAATAAACATGTTCGTATTTTTTATTGAATAAACCATCTTGTTAGCAATGTATATGATATAACACTTTTAAGTAATGTTGAATGTAAATTCTTGGTGGAAAGGTTGCTACGACTCTGTCATGAAATCATTAACACAAGGTTCAATTCTTACCAAGAATTACTCGTAATATTGGCGTAAACTTGAGGAGTTTTCAATTCTTATAACAGAGATGCTCATTTCCTTATTGGGTAAACGAGCCTGGTTCGTAGCTTAAGATTTATCTCTAAGAGTTAAGATAGAAGCTAAAAAGGCTGATGGTATATTCCGCGTTTGCCTACGCTATTAGATGGTTTTAGGTACTTGGGAGTACACATTACGGGAGATGGCAACCCGCGTAATGAGCTCGCGATCCGATTAGGGATAGCTGGAGCAACATTTAATTCAATGCGGAAAGTCTGGGACTCACGGCTGTACTCGGTCAGAACCAAGTGCCACTTATTCGACGCATGCATACTGACTGTGCTGCTTTACGGTTGCGAGTCATGGCACATCACAAAAGCACAGGGTAACCGCGTATACTGTGATTCGAAAACAGATGCCTGCGGCGAATACTATGAAAACAGTGGTTTGACTTTGTCAGGAATACGGAGGTAAGAGAGCGGACAAACCAGTCCCTTATTACGTCTAAAATTAAAAGGCGATGATGGACCTGGCTTGGACATGTGCTGCGGATGCCCCAGGGGAGCCTGAATCCTGCCTGCCTCTTCTATCAACCTGATGGATCCCGACGCCGCGGAAGGCCTCTGATGACCATCCATAGGATGTACTCAGGGGAGCTAAGGGACGCCGGGATGACCTGGGAAGATGCGAGAAGGTTGGCGGGAGACAGAGAATCTTGGAGGCACCATGTGGCGGCCATATGCTCCGAATAGGGAGCGGATATGGAAAAAATAAATTAGAATCCTGTAAGAGAAGGGGTAGAGGAGCATATGTGTCATCGTCCTGAAGAGTTTCTTCGAGTAATTAAGTTGTTTTTAAACGTAAAGATTTTCACACCTTGGAGAGTTGGAGCGAGGCGAGGAGTTGGGGACCAAGTATTCAAGCCCTCCATGAATCTTGCTTGGTGGAGGCGTAGACTCTCTCCGATGTCTGCGCCTTTATACGCGTACTGCCGTTCATCCTCAAACATGAGATCAGGGTGTCTTCCGAATATACATAATGTGTATACCTGCAATACCCGCGAAAGTCTAAGAAACTATTTGATAAACCTTGTTGCGGTGGAAGTTTACCCGATAACACGCCATTTGGAACAATTTCGACGGTAGGAGAAACGGATACTTTGCAGCTTGATTCATGTTTCAGTGGTGAAGGCCTATAATGACTCGAAAAAGTCTCTTCATCATATAATACTCACATTAAAACTATGTTTGAGTTTGAGCCGAAAATTTTCTCCTTATTTATCGTTCCAATTTATAAATGCGTTGTAAATATCACTAAAATTAATCTCGCTATAAACTCAAACAAACGAAGGAATGCATTGCCGAAACGTTAACGGATCACATTTTTTGCACTGTCACTGTCAATAGCTGGCAGCTTTTTTTGATCCAAAATATTTTACGTTTGGTTGAGCGATTATGTCAATTGATTGTATTGCTTTTTTCTATCAAATAGTCAGGGGTTTTTTTTGCTAGCCACATGATATGATATCAATTAATCACATTGCTATTTTCATGACATATGATTAATTAGTAATAATTATTTATTCTTTGTTCAACATTTTTTTTTGAAACAAAACGTCGATGCGAAAAAAGTGGTGTCAAATCGCTCAATTAATACAAGAATCAAAATGAAAATTTTAATTTCGATAGCGAAAACAGCTATATGTCTGGAATTGAGAAATGTTTGCAAATGCCTTCTTCAATTGCTATCAATTATTTATGGGAAAGCCATATAATAAAGACATTTTTTGTACATTGTTTTGGATTCCGTTGCTCTGAAGGCCGCCGATGACCGTTCATAGAATATACGCCAAATGACCTGGGAGGAAGGAAGGAGGTTGGCTCACCGTCACACGGTTCATTAAGAATATGACGCCAAATGACGGACATGGGGAGAAATTGCATAATTTCCGAGATTAATTTCCCGGGCGACGGAACGTGGTAAAAAGTACTCATTACGGAAGTAGGGTTTTAAAAATACTATTGACAAGAGTTATGTATCCTTTTTTTCTTAGTCAAAAACTTTTTGTTTCGATCATGTGATTCGCTAACAGCAAAAACATGTCGACTGATTTTTTTTGAATTATATAATATGTATACTGTGTTGTCTGTGTTATTAGTTTTAATAGGCTCGTATTTTAACGGTCATAATAGTAATACAGTTGTGGTCTGAATTTATAATAAGATGGTCAGAATCTTTATTACAGTGGTCTGAATTTATATTAAATGGTCATAATGTATTGGTTAGAATACAGAGGGCAGAATAAATTATGAATGGTCAGTATTTAAACAAATTGATCAGAATTTAAATATCATTGGGCAGAATTTAATCGAAATTGGTAATATTTAATAGTATTTGGACATATTTATTTTGACATCTGTCAGAATTTTTTTTGGAGATCGAATAGCGTTTCTATTGGTGCAAAGTGATGTAATACGACAAATGGTCCAATGGGCGGTAGATACTACTAGCGTCGCGGCCATTGAATAAATCACTAGTATTTACGTTAATTTGACACCTGTCAAAATCTATATTTTCTCTAAATAAAAATTAAATATCAAAATGAGGAGAATTTTGATGATGAAAGTCACCGAGAATTCAGAATTTTAATTTCAACAAATCGGCTTCTCAAAAATGCAAAAACGAAGTATGGGAAGGGATGCCCGTTATTGTTTGGATACAGTTCTATCCAGGAATGGCTGTGTGCTCTGGTGCGAGATTATAAATATATGAACCCAAACCTTTAACGAATTTTATTCTGACGTTTTGTTTTTATTTACCATTTCAAACCAAAATTGTTACAAATTCTGATCATTTTATAATTTTATTCAGACCGCTAAATAATTTTATTCCGACCGTTGAATAATTTTATTCTGACAATCATTAATTTTATTCAGACCGTTACTATTTCTTTTATGACCTTATATTGAATTGTATTCTGACCAAGGAAACCATTTTTATTCTGACCGAAACATCATTTTAATTCTGACCATTTATTTTGTTGCCGTTTTAATACACGCTTCATTGTTGTAATGCTATAAATTTTATTAGTACAGCAATGAGAAAAAAATATATTTGGAGAAAATATGTGTACACTTTTTTCTTTATACGATTCGAATGAATTTATTTACATTTTTCATTAATATTTCATCTTCAAATACTATTCTTGTCTGGAATCATATAAAGGATTCCGAAAGACTAAAAGTGTATAAATATTCATAATCAAATAACTCACAACATTGAGCATAAGAAGACTTACTAGAAAATAGTATTAAAATGTAACTGGACTCCAATATTTCCAAGAAGTTATCGTAATATTGACAGCTGCTTACATATCTCATCTTGACAACTGATTATCACGATGGCGGGTTACACAGACATTTACGACTACAGTGTAACTAATATGTTAGGTTATTTATGTATGTAAACGTAAATAAAATGTCTATTATATTCTTGCTAGAGTGGCACAGACTTTGATTCCCTTTCCCGTATGTAAGCTAGTAAGAATTGACTTTCTTATCGATTCTGACAGCTGAGGGCTTTGTGTGAGGAAAACTCTTAAGAAAAAACCCTTACGAGAATGATTGTCTTGGAGTCATTAAAAAATTGATATGTTAACAACTGAGCCAGGTTTTTTTAAATATTTATACGGACTTTGTTGCATACAAATTTTGCCTGTTTGTAGAAATACGGAGAAAACCAAACCAGTCATATTTTATTCCATTTTAAATTTTAAATACAATAAACATAGAACCATGCCATAGTACTTCCCTTAAAAGAAGCACAATAACATACATAACATTGTTCAATTGGTCATTAAAGATTGATATTTTTATTGGATACCACAATGTTTCGGTAAATTGTCCACCTATTCCAATACTTCAGTGTTGTACCCCTCTAATAGAAAGCGAGATCTCGTGTTGGGCTACGGGAATCAAACAAAATCCCAGATGGATTTTTCAATCGATCATTTCATTGTACATATTATACTTTTAAATCTTTTAATGTAACATAATAACTTGATAGCTAGTGAGGGATGCCACCATCGCGTTGTGTATTTACAAACTCATTTTGAGATCAAAATCTTCATGTACATGCATTTTAAATATAACAATGCAACTTAAATGGCTTTTGAAAATATGTCCTCTTTTTTGGCAATATTATTTGTGAATTTGGCGGCAGCCTAGTAATGATGTTACACCTATAATTGTAATCGCGAGGAATTAGTATGACCTACATAAATATATCCTTATGATCGCAATCTAAGGCAGCGACGTTGCCCACTAAAATCCAATATAATTAGGTTGACCATAATTATGAAGCTTGAAATTGTGAAAGTAGCGAGAGCAAGAGACCAAAACTACCAAAAATTGTTTATTAAAAGTCAATATAAGTATTAAGATAGAGCAGAAGCCTTAATTATTGTATTTATTTATTGTACCAGTCGTACTTTATGCTAGAGTAAGGCTGCCAGGTTGGCCGGTCCGTGGTGCAGCGGTCAACAACGTTGACTTCTGTAGACGAGATGGACCGGCCAGGTTTGTCTCCCGGTACAAACACATTTTTTCAGTCGATAAATCGATTTTGTTCAGATAATGAAATGCATGTTTGTGTTAGTAAAAATCCCTTCCCACCCTTCGGAACGCAACATAAAGTGGTCCAGTAGTCCTGTCCTGGTCGTCGTATCCTTTCGATTCCTTCTCTCTTCTAAAAAAAGAAATGTTGATCAACTAGGTAACAAGCAGTTTTCGTTGAAAAATCATATTAAGATAAACTCTGTGAGGAGACCATATGCTCCATGTTGGGAGAGGACATGCTTAAAAAGAAAAGGCTGCCAGGCGTCCCGATATTACGAAGGGACTTTTCGGGATAGCCATAGATGCCGGTTTTAGATAAACACTCCAGTAAATATTTCCGATATCTCACCGTGAACAGATTCAAAAATCAACTGTTTTACTTGTTCGCCTTCCAAAGGTAATACATATCAAGCAACAGCGGGCGCTGATTTTACGTCTCGTCTTTTTGAAGTGCCATCAGTGAGATTTAACACGCAAAGGGCATTTTTTGTCAGCATGGTAATTCTTCCATGCCAGAAAAAAATTAATTATCGCTTCGCATTCTTCTTCAAAATTTGTGATCAAAGAATTTAAAGATCGATTTGGACGTACAGCGAGAAGTTTTGAGTCGTGTCTTATCGTCACTTGAAACAGCACCCGGGACAAAAAAAACCGAACCGGCCGGGACGCCTGAACCAATGTCTAAAACCGGGACGTATGGTAAGCCTAAACATAAAGCTCGAGTGTTAGGCAATATGACTGTGTTATGTAGCCAATGAGATGTCCATGTGATATCAAAAAAATCTGCCGTGTCCGAGAAAAATAAGCTAACCTGACAGCCTTCAGTAGACATGTCACTACGTCACTCAATCAATATTTATGATAAACATGTCATCCAAAAATCAACCGTTCGTCAATTTAACGTCAACACATACTTGTGCATCGATGTTTTAAAACGAAATTTGATTCTGAAGTTTAAGGATTGCGATACCAGACAAATATATTGATATCTACAGTTATTTCGAATTAAATTTCCAATACAATTATTTTGTTGTTAGTGGTCGTCATGTGTGCATCATTTGAACACACCATTCATCGAAGAAAACTGCATGTTATTCAGTTGATCAACCTCTCTTTTTCGAAGAGAGTAGGGACTTAAACGATTCGAGAACTTGGACGGGAACACATAGTGGTTAACTAATCGCCAACGCTACGCGTCCCTTTTTGTGATCGGAAGGGGGAAGAGAGTTTTAGACTTCACAGATACAAGCACTTTTTTGGGCAGATTATTAAAGAATTTCTATCAGGGCTGTGGAGTCGGAGTCGGAGCTTTTTGGCCGGAGTTGGAGTCGGCGCGGCGTTGTGGCCGGAGTCGTATTCGGAGTCGGAAATTTGGAAAAGTTTGAACTTTTTATTTTTGCATTTAATGTGTCAAATTTGGCTTTTGGCCGCATTGATAGGGTTGATATTTTATTAAATACACATAAATAGGAAAATTAGGGGAAAAAAGTGACGATATTAACCTTTTTTTAGTCGGAATCGTGTTTTTGGTCAATGTCGGAGTCGGAGTCGGTTTTGGTAAATGCTGGAGTCGGAGTCGGACTTTTTTTTCCGACTCCACAGCCCTGATTTATATTGTTTGAATTTATATTTAATGATATTTATTTAAACGTATAAAACAAGGGCGAGTGTGGAAGATTAAGTTGAATTGTTTGAATTTTGTACTTTTCCATGCGTTTTGTCGCTGACGACGCGGGTTTCGCCTATCACTCGATCAAGGGGTTTAAATTTTACATTATAACATAACATGATCATTAATTATGTAGGTAGTATCACACCTACTTAATTGTATCACTGCAGAGTCAGAAAACGGACATTGGCTTACACACACTATCTTACGTTCGTATTTTATACACACACACATCAGTGATGCCACCAGCAAAAGTAATGTATAAAAATGTCTCTAATGTAGTACGCCAGCCAAAACCGGCAAAGTGTCCGTTGAAGTAGTCCTGTAGGCCTTAGTGGGTGAGATCAGCGCAATGCGCTGTCCACTCAGTAAAGTCCTCCTGACGAATCTAACTTTCGCTCTTGAGTGCCAAAAGCTAGATGCGTATCCTGCAATCCCCATAAAAATAGTACCGTATGCTATTTTAAGCGTGCGAGCTTTAAGTCCCCAGTTTTTTCCAGTCATTCTAGATCAGTGGTTCTCACGTAAAATTTGGCTGTGGCCGCATTAGGAACATCAGTGGTCCTATCCGTTTAGAAAATGTCTGGTGGTTCCCCGCACAATTTTTTTGTTGAGTCGCTTTTTTGTCAACAATACTTGTAAGGCATGTATGTGTTTGAGCTTTTTGCGAATAAACAATTCTTGAAGCATACAATACGATGCATACAAAATATAAAATTTTCAAGCTGTTAGTGTCATTGTTGACAGATTATCTTGAAAACTCATTTTATTAAATATTAATATTAACTATCAAGCTGTTGGTGGCCGCAGAAAATTCCTCTGGTGGCCGCATGCGGCCTCCGTGGCCGCACATGAGAACCACTGTTCTAGATACACGGAGGTACGCCATGTTGGCGTTCTCTACAATTCGCTTTGCATGATGCTGAAATGACAATTTGTCATCGAGGATGACGCCGAGGTATTTAACTTATTAAAAGTAAGGTAAATGTACCAGTAGTTGACCTTTCGAGAATAAAATAGCCCAAAATAAGAAATGCTGATGCGGGATTGCTCTAAATCAGGGGGGGGCAAACTTTTCGGATGGAGGGCCAATTCCAAGAATTCAAAATAAGCAGCGGGCCGCAAGTAAATTACCATTTTTAGGTATACACCCAATCGTTTTTTACGTGATACATAGGATTTTAAAAGTGGCGTACCTAAAAAATCGCGAAAAAAAGGATCCGAAATACAAGAAAAAACAAAAATTGTTTTTCAAATTCGATCAAAAAAAATTTTTTTTGTACAAAAACATACCTAAAACATTGCCATTTTCATTCAAAAATAATATTTCTATATTCAGTATTATATATATTATTATTGTGCATTTAAATATTTGGAAGTCTGAAGTGCATTTATTTGACATAGTAGCACTCTGTGATAAAATTTACGACCGGGAAACGTGCTATTCAACGAATTTTATTAATGCATTGTGCTTAAATAAGTTTCAGATCAGAGTCATCAATAATATCGCATGAATTTGCGTGCCATTTTGTGAGCTGTAAACAAAAATCACTGAAAAAATCCTTTAAAAAGAGGACCGGGTGTACTCTATTTATTATCACAAAAAATATTTTTTTCAAAAAAAATATGAGAAGAATTAAGCAGTTTCAAAGATTGAAATTTTTAATTTTTTAATATATATTAATAATTAAAGAGTATACTTGCTTTGCCTTCATTCGGTACGATGCTAAACCTTAATCGTTATTTTTTTGAAATTTTCTCTTAAGCGGTCAGCTACTGGTACATTTACCTTACCTGTAAATCTGTAAGCCAGAGCGGGAGAATTATTTTATTTTTTCATTGTATCAGTCGTACTTCAAGCTGAAATTATCATTTTAAAAAATCATGTATGTCGTTACATATCACATCAATGTTTAATTTACAAGCTCGTACGGTAAACTCCAACAAGCGGCTTCGGCCATCCGCCCAAATTTGTTCATAATCGATAAAACAGTCTCCAAAGGTGCGGACGTACCTGAAAGACATAAAATAAATGGGACCATTTTTACCTGATGAGGTAAATCGACATGTTTTTCTTAAAAATGTTTGATTAATTAGACTCATTTATATGAATTTTATATGTTGAGGGTCGTTGGTAACACTTACAAAGAACGTCTTCTATACGTAAGCATTTAATTCTTCCATAAAAAGTGGTCCCAGAATTTGAGTGAACATGATACAAAGAATTTTGATATCGATTTGGACGTACAGCCAGACGTTTTGAAGCGCGTCTCATGGTGGCGCAAAAACAACCGGAAAAATATACCAAATTGGCCGGGACGCCGGGAACAATTTTTAAAACCAGGACATTTTCGGTCGAAACGGGACGAATGGCTGAAAATGCCTACGATGAACTTTATTATCTTATATATGCCATCTATGATATAACCTTTAGGGCAGTGGTCGGCAACCTTTTGAGAGACTGGGTAAAAATTTTAAATTTTGAAAGTTTCATTTGATAAATGGGTTAAAGTTCAAAAAATAAAATATATACATGTCTGTGTATATAATGAAAAAATATATACATGTATGTGTACACAAAGTATACATACAAATATTTTTTTATAGAAAAATCATTTCGTCGCTACCGTGGTTTTGATTTTTTTTCGATATTTGGGAAATATGTGGTTAGCTTGAGTCTATTCCGCAGCGTATTCTAGACACATTTCATTTGGGAAAATTTTTGCTCATAAGAATACGTGGAACCAATTGCTGATAATAGAGCAAATGCAATTTTTTATGAGCATAATTTTTTTTGTGGTTATGTCGCCCAGCATGATGATATTGCTTCCATGTGATCGTTTTCTGTGTTTTCGAGATGCTGTCGAAGATCTTTAAATTTATTTGTCCATAGAACTGAACATTTGAATTTAATGTATTCTTATTCTAGATTATTTATTCCCATTATATATTTCATTATTGGTATTTTCAATGAATAAATAATTTTATAAAAAAAAATTATCACATTTTCTTGGTGGGTAATTCAAAATGTCGTAGTGGGTAATTCGATTACCCGCGGGTAGTAGGTTGCCGACCACTGCTTTAGGGCTTACAGCCGTCTATCATAAGATTATATACATAGATCAGGGGTTCTGAACCTTATTGCGGTGGCAGGCGCATTTGAGATTTAAGAAATGAGTGACGGGCACATGATGGTTTTAAAAAACAAGATTTAGGTATCTAGTACATATTTATGTATTTATTTAAGTATTGTTCCCTTGTCAGCTTTACATTTGTTACATTCATTGTATTATTACTAAACTATTTACTATAAATCGGAAGATTATGGATTTCTTTACATTTACAAACAAAATCAATACTATCCACATTTAGTGCGATATTTAACATTGCATTTAATTAGCTAACTTTTCAAAATGAGGAGTGTAAGATGATAATCCCAATCGTTAACAATTATTAATGTTGTCAGCTAAATTCCAAACGTCAGTCCGCTCGATTTTAAGATGATGTCCTTTTGAAAATCTAAAATTTCTTCTTCAATATTTGGCGTGTCTTCTTGAAGAATTTCCGCTTAATGCTAATTATTAATGCATATGTCTGTATTGAAAGGATTTAAGGATAAAGAATAAAAACAAGTGCACAATATTGACACTTCATTAACCACACTAATCAGCAAGATTTACACCCAAATACCGGCTATATTTGATAAACTTCAATGAATTTCGATTGTTCAATTAAAATTTCCCTTTAACTCACTGACAGTGGAAAACAACCTATTCAGAAAATAAGATAGATATGCTAATATTTTTGAGATTTCAATTAACATTTTATTTATCATTATTTCTTTGCCAGGCGCACGAAAATGACTTCGCGGGCAGCGGTTGGCAGCGGTTAAGAACCCCGACATAGATGTTGGAGTGTTCTATGACATCTGACGATGTTTTTAGTAAGTAACCTACCAATGAATATTCGCGTTGTGGGGGTAAAACAGAGCGCGCGGAAGCGAGAGATTTGAAATAGATTTTAATGAATTTATTTCAAGTAGGTATTTCTTGGAATTTGAAACTTATTTCTTTGTCAATTCTTTTATCGCCATACCGAAAACCGCTTCGATTTAAGTCCCGTGCTGACTACACAAGTGGGCGATGGCGTAAGCCGAAATAGCTATCAACCATATATCTTATATTTTTCACCGTTTTATAATGGATTTCTACCAAGTAAATGCCAATTCAATCAATTAATCAGAATCATACAGTTGTCTTAAAAAATATATATTGATGACAAACATTTGAAATATTTCGTTATTATCTGTGTTATCAGTGATTATAAAAAAATATAAAAGCAACGGATAATTGATAAGAATTACCAATGATTATTTTTGTTCACTACTAATCTCAATGATGTCAATTTTCAAGATACGAATGCATCAGAAAATTGATCAGCATTTGTAGTTTACAAGTTGTTTTGAAATCATTGCGCTTATTATTTCCGCTATGAAAAAAGTATACGAATAGTTGGTGCCATTGTCAAAAAAACTTTTAAAGTGTGAAGATTGTTTGTAAAAGAGGAGTCACAGAAATTATAACAGTATGTAAATCAAATAAACTATTATGAATCGTGAAAAATCAAGAAGTAAAATTGATAAGAAGTGCGTCTCAATTTTTGGTATATTTTATGAATGCCTGTGAAGTTTAGGTACTAGTTTTGCCTCAGTGTCAGACACTAAGAAGTATATTATTTACAACCCGGGATAGTAACAGAAACTGTGGGTGTGCTAAAATGACTTATTCAGCGAATGTTTTTTAATACTTTCATAGCGTTAAGGCAAACTTCATTTTTTTTATATCCACTGCCTTATGTTATCTGTTTAATTCGTTTTCCACATATTTTTCTTTGTTTTCTAACCGTTTGATTGTAGTGGTCCGCCATCTTTTCTTATAAAAGTGCACCGTGTCTTCGAAAAGGTTAAGAATTACTGCGTTAACTGAATCTCACAAGAAAGAACAAAGAATCAATGGATACTGTATTGATCGGCAATGGTTCAATGAAAGGGAAGAAGAAGCTGAAAAACTCACCGTCGAGACTTAAAAAAATATGAATGAAGCCTTCACGAATCTTCAATTTTTTACCATCGTAGAAGAATGTGATCCCAATGGAGAACGTATATCTCAAGATCAATAAAGATGCAGCATGCTTTAGAACAGTGTTCTCCAACCTTTTTACACCTGCGGACCGGCAAAAAAAGGAAAAAATATCGCGGACCAATAACACTGAAATTAATGATTTTTAATTTTATTAATAAAGAATTGGCTTGATAAATTTTCAATTTCAAATTTAAGTCATTTGAATTTTGCTTTTTAATGAGTTTTGTCGTTAACGACCCAGGATTCGCCTTTCGGCATCTTCAGGCATTGCAAGTACACGAATGTACTTGAACTGACGCGTACAAAATATTTTGTCTCGTTTATTTGTCAAAAATTTTGCTAATTCTATAACGAATTAGCAAAATTTTTGATATAAACGAGTTCAATGAATTATGTGGATAATTATCGCGTATTTTGAATGCAGTATCGCAAATATGTACTAATGACCGGATAATAGCTTGGAAATGTCGATACATAATTTGTGGGTTTTATCCAACCTATTATTATTCAATTTACTGATTTGAAGTGTTTGAGTTTATCATAAATAATTGTAATCTGGCATACTGCTTGCGGTCCGGTGGAAAATCTCTGCGGTCCAGCACTGGGCCACGGACCACTGGTTGGGGAAAACTGCTTTAGAACTCTCTATCAATAAAAGAAAGAGTGCGTCTTCTCTTGACATGTAAAGTATTTTTTGACATTGCCCTACTTTCGTGCATTCAAAATTTGTATATCTTTTTTCAGGAATCAATTACAAAAGACTCAGGCCGCCGTGCTTATTTTATCTGTTAAAAATGTATCTCATGAAAAATACGTTTTATATAGGTTTATGTTGACATTTTGTATTTTCAAAACACAACATATTTAAAAATTCTTTTAGCTTTGGAAATAGGATGTCTTGTGAAATTATTACTTTCTTACCAAATTGAACCATATTTTAAAAAGTTAGAAGATATCAAACGTGCGAGATTAAATTTTTATCCTGTTACCCTATGCTCCATCAATCAGATGAAATTGGCTTATTTTCTGCCCTTATAATATTGTATGTGCACGATGAAGGGACTGTAAAGATTCAAATGTTGGCACAGTGACATCTGGGAAAATGTTTTTAGTGAGAACATTATTACTGATATATTTTTTATTTTTTTAAATTCAAATATTCAATTGATAAAGCATAGGTAAAGAGAATTCTAAACATCTCAGATTATTAAGGCATTCCTTATTATACTATTTCACTATTAAGTCTATTTCTATGAACCATCAACCCGCCCTACTTCTTTCCCCGGTAAATGATTTGGTATCCTCAAGAACTAATATTGCCAAAGACAAAGTTTTTTTTTTTAAATAACTATTCCTCTCCTTCGGTCTCCTTACTACAGACTTATAAACAGATTTCCATAAACACCTTTGTTCCACCATATTTTACTTGCAAAGATTGTAGGAAAATAATGTTATATCACCTCAAAAACAATTCAATAAAAATTTCAGGGATGCTTAAATACGCTAATGAAAATGACGATCTAAAATTGGATCTTGAGAAAGAAAGACCGGAATCACCAACCTACTTTGATCAACTGTCAAAAAGTAAAGTAGAAATTTATTATATATTATAAAAACATAATAATTGTTAGATTAAACATTTGGCCAGGTCTTCAAGAATACAAGAAATTTACCATGTTTCTAAATAAAATTTATCAGATTGCCTGAATTTTTAATTGAGTGCAAGCCCACAAAAATAGGCGAAATTGCGGATAATTCAAAACCAAACTATACCTATATATTTTTAAGATGATACTTACTTAATCATCGATATTTTTTTAAATTAGATCCATGGATATGACACTTACCTCTTTACCGGGTATTCGTTAATTCTTTACGATCGAGTTACAAGTCTTATCATTCTTCGTCACAATTGAGTTTCTCACTGTTCTAATAATTCGGATCTATGATTTTTCAAAACATTTTATCTGAAGATCATTTGTCAAGCTAACATTTTGTCTGTAAACATTTTGTCCGTAAACATTTTGCCTTACGACCATTTATCGGACACTTTTTACTGAAAGTGCCTGTGGGAATAATAATATCAAATTTCAATCGTTTGAATTTTGAAACATTGCATGAGTTTTGTCACTTACTTCCTGGGACTCGCCGTTCGGCATTTTCAGGCATTTCAAATGCACGTATGAACTTGAACTGATGAGCCAGTTCAAGTTGTGAATGGGTGATGAATGGATGGATAGATTTATAGATGATGTATCTAATTATATTATATGATTTCAGAAATTTCTTGGCACCACAAACTATTGTTGAACAAAACTCTTAAGGTAGCGATAGTAATGCTTGTATTTACCGTTATCGCCCCAATATTAGTGTTTTACTACCTATATGAAAACATTCACATTGCTTCGACTGTGACAGATGGATTCTCCGCCGGAACATGCGGTCACAATCAAACACACAGAGTCATCTGTGGAATAGAAAACGCTACAATGAATCAATGCCTTCCGAATTGTTGCTACGACATAGAAAATAATAATTGCTATCACTACGTGCCGTCTAGATTTTCATACATCTCCCGCAACGGATGGAATAAAAGCAATACCATAACTCCTAGATTTTATAGCACACCATACAATTCATCCAAAAGTGTTACAGCTCTTCGCTTACACTTCTCAGAAATAAGCGATTCGCATTTGAAACTTGTGGTTTATGATCCTTCAAAGATACAATTCCAAGACACGGAAAAGTTAAAAAATAAAAAATACTCATACAAGGTATTTCACCCAGAAGTGTTCGTTGAAGTTTACTCAGAAATCGACAAAAACATAACAAAGCCTCTGATGACGACCGCTAGAGGTCCACTAATCGCAACAAAAAACATCTGGGATTGGTCGTTTCACATGGGTGATGAGGTTGTTTACGGAATGGGGGAATTGCTAATGAAATCTAATCATCATAAATTGATTTACAATATAAATGGAAGTTCCACCGCCATGCCGTTCATAATGTCGCAGAGGAACGGAACATTCAGCGGGTTGTACATTGAGCTGCAAGGACCGTTGCAGATAAATATTACAGATTCAAAAGTGGTTAGTTTGAAGAGCTTTTCCGGGGACTACATCAGTGTTCACTACTTCTTTGGACCTCGGCCGGAAGACGTTACACGAGAGCTTGTTAAATATCTCGGTGAGAGGGATGTCCCGCCTTACTGGGCTTTAGGAGCTCATTTTTGCAGGTATGATAAAACAAACTTTTTTTTATGCCTGGGGTTCACAAAAAGTTTAGGCAAAGGGAAAATTTTTAAATCATAAAAAGAAACAAACAAACTGTATTTTTTTCTCATGACGTTAACATAATGTGCAAATAATGAACTAATTAAGGGTTTCTGAATTTGTGTGTCTGCTGCGATGTAAAAAAACGCTGGCACTAAGGCTATAGACATAGTTTGGCACATCAGGTAAAGCACATGTGATTCACTCCATGCATGATTAAAAATTACGAACATAGTATTACAAAATAGTATAAAAATTTTTTGTACTGATTCTACAGTAAATTTATTTGGATCAGGACCGATTTCGATCATCGCGAGCATTTTCAACAGAAGAAATTTCATCAGTTGAAAATACTCTAGTCCAGTGCTCCCCCACCGGTGTGCCGCGAGGCAAATTTTGATAAATATATTGTCTTTTTTTGATAAATATATTTATATAAATAATTTGTCCACAATATTACATATTTTTTGAGACACAATCACACGGCAGCAGAAATAATTATTTTTGCTATCTGAGACTTTGTTTTCAGAGCTTCACTCGTTCAATGCGGATGAAGCGGTTTGAATCATAAATTATTGAAAATTCTGTAAATAAATAGAGTAGCGCTGAATGGTTTTTCATTTTTTCACGAGCTTCCTAATTCACTATCGTTTTATGATTAATTATAAATTCAGACAATACAAATAATCCAATTCCGTAATAATACGTCGAATAAAACCCACATACTAAATAAGACGGCATTTTATCACCTGGTAATTAATTTAAGCGGTATCATTTTTTTTAAATGCCTGAAAATTTTAATTTACCCATTCAATTATTGATACAATTCATTGAAACTCACCAACATCAAAACTTTCGCTAATTCATCCAGATTGCGTAACTAACATTTAAACTTGGTGATAGATTGAATTGGCATTAACTTGATAGAACTTCATTATAATACGGTCAAAAAATAACAATGAATATGAATATCACAATAATAACATTAACTGTGCAAATGGTGCAACACAACCAAAAGCAAGAAAAAAAGCAACTGACTGAATGACCCAGCATCGACATATTAAATATGTCACAAGTTTGAAAACAGTGGCTCATTATTACTATATTGGTTACTTTATTTACACTTCCATTTTTTTTTTAAATATTATTTATATTATTACATTACACAAATGTTTTATCCTAAAAGCTGAAGTATTGTTATGGTTTATGATCAACGCTTACTATAAATTTCATTAAGATTAAGAAAACTAAGTATGTATGTACATTCCATGTGTTATTTATTAGTTGTTCATTATTCAAGGGTAATTTAACATATACAAATATGAAGAAATCTTCTATGTCTTTCATTGTAACATACACATAGATAATTTTCATAATATAAAAAAATTGCTCGCCATGAGCGAAACCGGTCCTGATGAAATAAATCTCATGTGGAAAAAGTACTAAAAATGTTTTATTATTTTTATTATATACATATACTGTTGAATATTTTTTAACACGGTGAAATAATAGCATTTTTTAAGGTCAAATTATAAGGTGCCTATATACATAGTTAATAGTTATTTATGAACTTTGCTTAGGCACACATTTTTTTATCTATCTTCATACACATATTTTCTTTTCTGTTCTAACATCCTAATTTTATATTGTAATAATTAAGAAAAAAATGCTAGCACCGTGTTTTATGAAGTTCTACTAAGTAAATGCCAAATAAATCAATTATGAATATTTTATATTTGCTTGCATAAAAGACTAAAAAAATGTTATTATATTTAGTTCCTTTATTGCGTGTATCAAATAAAAATACGAAGTCGTGTAATTTCTGTATATGCGCATTTTTATATATAAATATATACTGGTGTGCTGCGAAAATTTGAAAAGCATGTTGGTGTGCCGCGGAAGAAAAAGGTTGCGGAGCACTGCTCTAGTCTACTGGTTTAAATAAATTTACTGTGAAATAAGTAAAAAACATGTATTTTTTCATTATAATGCCTTTCCACCAAGCATTGACAGTGAACACCCTAAAAGTAACGAACATAACATCCAATATTTCAATATCCTTAAAATCGAACTCGAAACCTTTTCGAATTATGGTTTTTTTCCATTGTAACTTCTTTAATCTAATTATTTCAGGAGCAAAGGAGAGAAAACAAACTTTACCTGGATGATGGACAAATATCAAAATTTCTCAACTGCGGCTAGTAAAATGCCATATGACTCGGATTGTATTAGCGACGACCTCTTTCAGTATATCAACTTCGAATTGAATGCAACAGAATTGGTTGCTATGCAGAAAGAACTCAGTGATCTTGCTGAAAATAATAAGCATTTTCTTCCCACAATGAGACCACATGTGAGATAATTTTATCAATAACCTTTCATGTGCTTACTATCACTTTTGGTGGAGAGCATTTCATTAAATAAATATAACGCATTTTTTAGTACTACTTGCACATCTAATTTGATGAAGATCAGGACCGGTTTCGCTCGTCGCGGGAATTACCAACTATTTAGTTGAAAATGCTCGCGATGAGCGAAATCTGTCATGATCTTTATGAGAATATATGTGGAATTAGTATTATGTAACGTGTTGTTTTCGGTTAAATAATTATTCAAGTTTTGTAAAAAGTTTTTGGCATTTGACAGCTAATGCCAATGCGCTAATTATTTTTAATTGTGAAAATCATACGAGATAAACTCGATCATAAATAATGAATCAGTCGTGAACAGCTCAACGAAAAATTACATACAGACATGTCCAAGATCTCTTTTTCAATTGAAAAAATCTGATTTTGCCGGGAATTGAGCCGGGCCCACCTGATCGCTGGGGCAAAGCTCTTGCCACTAGACCACAAAATGACCTAACAAAAGCGGTTAGAACTATGGTGGCCGCACAAAAGTCTGTTGTGTTTGTTCAAATAATAAAATGTTTAAAACCACTTTTATTCCTAAAATTATGAGAAATACTAAATCGAATGTTTTAAATTACGTATTTTTGTACAATATACATACATAGTTAATAAGTTAGCTATGAAATATAAAAGGTGAAAATGGCAGCGTTGAATACATTATTTCAGGAATCAATTTAGTTATACAAGAATTGGGCTATTTTGGTTGCTTTTATATCATAAATTTTCCTATCTTCGATAAATACCTTTTCGTGACAATCTATTTCACTTTATATATTGTTTGAGAATATTTCAACATCAATACGTTTATAGTTTATTGCTATTTAAGTTTGAGTCCCAATTCCAGCAAATTCAATCATAAACCACGTTTAATCTTCACCGACTTAAATGCCTTCATTTCTACCTACTTAGCAAACCAGTCTTGTCGACCCATGGCTCGCGGAGACCAAAGAGTATGTGAATTATATTCAAAGTAGACCAGAATAAAATTAAAAACCACCTTATTGTTGCAGATAAAATATGAAAATGATAGCGAAATTGTCACAACTGCACTCCAAAATGACATTGTGTTTATGAACTCAGGGAGTGGCGATGTACTAAAAGGTGTCGTCGATAAAGAAATCGTATTATTCCCTGATTATTCATTGGATAAAACCTTTGCATGGATGAAGAAAAACTGGCCATTTACAGACATAGCTGACTCATTTATTTTGAAAGACAACTTTCCGAGAAGTGATGCTTATTTCAAAAACTGCACAGTCAATCTACCCTACATTACACAGGTATCTTTATTCAGTTATGATTAAAAATATTCAATCACTTTAGTTGAACCATTGTGGAAAAATTGTTGACAGTAAAGACTTTCCATGGGAACCATTAAATGATATATGGATGATTTATTATGTTCACATAGTATCAAACTGTCTGATAGATACTCTTCCGATACAAAATGTAAATGTAAATTTTGACTTACGAGACTTTAAATGAGATTTATTTGCATTTGACAAATGTATTCACATATACATACATACTTGTATACACATAATAAAAATTACAAATTGTTATTATAAGAACAGAGAAAAAAAAATTATAAATCCACATTAGAAATTTTAAATATGTCAACCGAGTGAGTTTCGACAAAATCAAATTTTATTCAGAAAATATAGTATTCGTCTGAACTCACTCACGTCAATATGAAATATGTCGACATCCGAAGCAATGTCGTTTAAAATTGTTAAAGCTCTTCCCAGAGGCATTCCCATTGGCAGACTGGTTCTACCCCTTGAAAGAACAAACAACTCATGCTCACGATTCCTCAAAAAATTATCAATTATAATTATCAGGAACATTCAATTTAACATTTTCAAGAATGGTGGAATTCTCATTTTGGCCTCGGATAAGCCGAAAGAAATATAATGCCAAGTACATTTCTCTTCGAGCATTCAAACTATTGAAAGTGAGCATCCCTAAGAGAAAGTCTGTTGGATAAAGCCATGGGTAGTAACCATATGTCCTCAAATAGAGAATTCTCAAAAAATTCTTCTGAACCCTCTCCACCGTAAGAACACATTTCGCACCCCTCGGTGCCCAAACAATCGATACACTCTCAATATATAAGATATGAGATATGCAAATTGTTCACTGTAAGCTTTGAGATGTCCGCAAAATAAACAAATACATAGCTTACAGTGACACCTACATATAATAAACAAAGATTTAAGTGTACCTTTTGCACTCCATTTAATAGACTTTTCATCCTAAAATTCACTATAGTCTTGATTTGTTAATTCACCACTAATTATAAATATATATTCAATTTCAGGCTTTAAATACAACACTCTGTATGTCAATACCTTGGGACTCTTATAGTGGTCCAGACAATACTTCAAAACATATGGAGTCGCATAACTTATATGGGATGAATCATGCATCTGCTATCAAAAACATTATCAAAAGTAACGAAATTGATGGGGAAAAAAACAATTTTATACTCACATCGAGCAATTTTATAAGTGGCAAGGTAGGAAACAACGTACAAAATGTGAGCACTACGTGGGAAACTATGAAAAGGTTATTTAGACAAGCAGTTGGAAATTCTTTATCGGGGTCTTTCGTACAGAGTATTCCTGTTTGCGGAGATACTGAGGACTTCGATGCTCAAGAAATGGAGGAGATATGCTTGAAATGGTACTTGGCTTCTGTGACTCTGCCAATATTCCGTGTATTGTCTTACAATACATCGCGAGATCCATTCTCATTCACCGGCCACGCAGCTAATGCGATGATTGGGGCCATCAAAACTCGTTACGCACTCTTGCCATATTATTATACATACTTGAGCGAAAACAAGCCCCTGATGCGACCAATGTTTTATGATTTTTATAACGATAATGCGACATACATGATTGAAGATCAATACATGATTGGAGACGCATTGATGGTCGTGCCAAGTTTTGCTTCACAGCAACCCACTCTACATGTTTACATTCCAGTAAATGAAACTTTCTACGATATTTGGGGTGGCACCGAGTACCTTTCCAGCTTGACCGGATCATGGTTAGAAATGGATACCGCAGAAACAGAATTGCTTATGTTATTGAGAGGGGGCCATATCATTGCTATTCAAGAGGTGAGGAAAACTAACGTAATATTTATATATACAGAGACGTGCAATGTGACCGATTTGGAGGTTCTTTAATCATCCACGATTGTAAAGTACAAAATGTGCGTGAATGTTGAGATGGAAAATTTCACACATAAATGATACCATCGATAAATGGATTTCTACCGACAGCGTAAAGCTATGTGATATAGTTTAAAACTGTCCAACGGAGACTTAATAAAACCAATTTTCTTTCTAAAAATTCTCTTCTCATATTTATATTGTTAGCAAACATGGTTTTCAAATATGGGACCAAATCATTTAAATGAAATCGCTTATGCAACATGTTAGAGAGTTTTGTAAACGTTGTTTGACACCTTGTTTGACACCTTGTTTTACTTTTTTATACCTTCTGTCGAGTCTGTTATTGAGTGTTAACACTGTTAACGTCGTTGGCTTCGGCTGAGGGGTCCCAATCCGGACAGTTTCTTTTTTCTAATCAAATAATTGATTCCATAATTTGAGCTAATACGTATTTCTTCTTCAATAGGATACCCAAATGACAGCTGAAAAAACTCGTCTCGACTCAGGTTACACCATAGTCGTTGGAATGAAATGCGGCGAAGAACATAATGACACGTGTACAGCCAGTGGGTCTCTGTTTATAGACAAAAACGCTTACTGGAAATTCGAAGCAACTGATTTGGACCTCACTATTAGCCCGAATTTACAATTATCGCGTCAATATGTCTGCAAGACGACGCCAGATGACGTTGTGATATCATCCGCCATTATCGATAAAATAAAAGTCTACGGCTTAAATGAAACGCAAAATAATTTTGAAAAATTCTACACATTGAGAAATATTAATTTAAATCTTTGTGACCTTAAAGACTCCGAAAATGTAACATTTACTTATGAATAAAAAAACAGTGCAGATTACTTTTTTTTGCTATCGCCAAGCCCACGAGATTTATTTAATATTATATATATTTAGTTCAACAGAAAATTTTATATTATGATATATATTTGAAATGTTTGAATAGTTTATATAATCAACAATGCCCCAGGTTCCAATTTAAGCATCTTGACTGAACAACTGACGGTCATGTGTGACAAAATTCATTAAAAAGTACAAAATTCAAACGATTCAAAATTTAAGAGTGACTGAACAACTGCCACCAGGTCATAGTTAATATTGATATTTAGTAAAGATGGGTTTTTATAAGTTAATTTGTCAACAAAGGCACTGGAAATTAAAAAATTAAATAACTACATAAAAGGTCTTTTTCAAGAAAAACGATTCAACATTTTGTACTGCTGATGTTCCTAATGCGGCCACAGCCAAATTTTACGTGAGAACCACTGCCCTAGACGCTTTGAATCTTAATCCTCAATAATAGAGTACAGTCTTTATTTTGACACACTAGTTCTGACAATAGCGCAATGTCGAAAAAACTCATAATATTGTACTTTTTTCTTACCCGTTTCGTAATAAATAAATAGTATAAACCAACAAAATCGTTTAAATATAATAAAAGCTAAAACATTTTTTTATAAAACAGCTGAAAACTCATTCCACAAATGTAACCATATAAATTCGTAAAGAATTAAAGCTCCACCTGGGTTCACCTATGTGCATAGATAACTACCTGTATGACAGGTATGTATTAATCAAAATAAAGTTCAGAAATTTTATCGCAAATCGCATTTTTAGTGACGTCTGTGGTAAATTTATAAAAGCTTTTGCGAGGTAGTGTACATAACACTGCTTTGACAATAAAACGATATGTAATTCGATTGATCAGAGCACTATAAAACGCTATGGTTTCTAAGTGCAATTTTGTTTTAGTGTGGATTAAAACACAAATTGAGTTTATGTTCGCCAATAAAATTCATTTACACTACAATATTTTTTACAAATTAAATGTTCATTGATTTTATGGATTTATTTTTTAAAAATGGATGGCTGGGATGAATACGCTGCCTTGCTTCCCAGCAACAAAATAGGGCATACGAGATCGATTGGCATTATTTAAAAAAATAATAACACATTGTTTGTACTTATTCCACATTAGATTTATTAGGTCCAGTTTCGCCCATCGCGAGCATTAGCGAAAGAGGCGCACTTGGGGACTCCAAATCTTGGGGGCCTTAAGCGTAGCACACATCGCTCAAATTACTTGTTTCAAAAAATAGTTGTGACATATGTATTTGGTTTGGAATACAGTAGAACCTCGATTATCCGGACTATTTGGAGATGAAGATAGTCCGGATAATCGAAAAAATCATAATTGACAGGAGAAGACAAGTATATTCAGTATAAATCATTTTTATTTCTTTAGATTAAAACATAGCTTTATTAATACATTTTTTTTATTGAAAAAATCAATTATCGATTTCTGCTTAAAGCTAGCTTTTCTTTACGATGCTGTCAAATCACGAATAATTTTAAGAAACATAAGTTGTCTTGAATAGCACTCTTCTTGACTCATATTAAACAATTGGTAAACTTTAAGATTTTTTTATATCCGAGATCGTTGACGTTCCGATACCATATTTACTAGACAAAAAACGTCCCAATTCACCCCGTTTCAAAAGCATCGATTATATCCAATTTGTCTTTTAATGAAACTACGACACGTTTTCTCTTCGTTGACATATCGGTAATATTAAAAATAAATATGCAAATCGTGATCAATTTTTCAAGAAACAAACGTTCAATGCGCATCGAATCTGGACGATGACTAAGCCATATTTTACACAGGGCTTATTGTTAGAATAAATGCAACGATCAAAATATTAAGAATGCATTCCATCACGTACGTAAACAGTGGACGCAGTTCGCCACTTGCATAACAGCAAATTTGTAATATTTTTGTTTATTTAGACCAATCCGGATAATCGAGGTTCTACTGTATTAAATTATGCTGTTACATTGAAAAATGCAGTATGTTGAACTTTTTTAATAATAATTCTGAAAAAGGGAGAAAATATTATTTTGGGTTTAAAAAACACGTAAAAATTTATTAGGAGTTTATACTTTTACAAATAACATTTTAAATATTTCATAAACATGTAGAAAGCTTGAAATTTACATTTACAATAATACATATTGATTCCTGAGAAAAACTTCACAATTTTTACCATATAAGAAAAATGCTCAACAGTTCTAAAATTGATTCACAAAATTTTACACAAGCTTTATGGAAAGATATGAAAATTATAACATTACGTTTTTGCGTATGACCGCTGAACAAAGTGAAATTTTGAAAGTAGATGATACAATTCAATAAATTGAATCTGTATAAAGCAACAAAAATGTTTGAATTACCACCAAGATTTGCAACCTTAATTTATTTAAATTAACGGTATTAATTAATATCTCTTCATTGAAAATTATTTAATAAATTTCAAAGCTTTTGGAAGTGTATCTTTACACGTTACAATAATTCATTTTAATATATTGATCATCGAATAAAAGCTTTACCTATTTTATATATTATTATAAAATAAAATAAATTGTCTTTAGGTTCAGCATTGGGAATTTAAAACTAATCAGTAGGTAGCCATACAAGTTATCGGGCTTCAAAAGCTTTTTTTTTTCAATTTAAAATAACTGCTTATAATTTTTACCACCATTTTATAAATGCGTGATAGGCCACTAAATGTATTGTTGACCTCTTAAAAATATTTCAAAGTAATACAATTAAAAATCCCCTTTTTCCATTACAATCCTTTTCATTTAGCCATTTCACATATTTTATATTATGAAGTGAAATAAAAACATTTATTTTCAGTAATCAATATTTATAACATTGTTAATCTACGTAACAAAATATACAGACAAATTTTTCGCCTCTTTAAGAAGCATTTTCAAACCTACTTTAATTTACTAATAATCCGTGGAGTAACAAAGTGATCGAATTAATTTTATATTGAAATGAGCTTCGACAAAGTTACCGATGAACCATATTCATAGTTTCAAAAAAATATATATGATTTTTAACTATAGTATCTTTATCCTGCTTTTAGTGACGACAAAATTCAAAGTTAATCTTTCAAAAATCAAATCGAATTGGTTTTCCGATGAAAATTGAATCAAACATTTTACTCGAGAATGTAAAAAATAATTGATTGAGTAGGCATTTACTTGGTAAAACTCCATTATAATACGGTAAGAAAAATAACAATGTATTTTAATTCTACATAAATTATTTTATATATTTGTTGATAGTTATTTCGGCTTACGCTCTCGTGAGAACTAGTTCTTAAAATTAAAATACATTGTTATTTTTCTTTCCGTAGTAAAAAATAATGTTTCAGATTATCATAGTTTCTCGATTTTCCGTTCCTACTTGCTTGGTCACTGTAACATATTATTATGTACGTGTACAAAACGTCAATTCTAATTGTGTTTGTTTTTACTTGGGCAACATTTTTTAAAAATTAAAGTGATATTAGTTTTAATCATATATGTATAATAATATTATCGACCTTGATTAAACAGTTAAACGTATCAATCATATATAAAATATTCTTTTATTTTAAATAGACGATGATAGTTATAATAAATTGTAATAATCTTATTTATCCTATTGATATCAGGGGTGGAAAGATGGCATACACCAGTGGTTTTCAAACTTTATGTGACTACGCATACCTTAAGAAAATACTTTTTTCGCGCCTCCCCAAATTTTGGGATTAAAAAAAGTTTTAATTATAAAACTAAATTTTAGTGTAATTGTTTAGGGCACCCCCCTGCGTGGAAACCGCTGGCATACGCTAATCCTAAATTAAAAATGTGGTCACAAACATGAAACTTCGGTGAAATACTTTTGTACGTACATGAATAGGTTTTATAAATCATTTAAATTATTTTTTTGGAAATATACTTTTAGATTTAGGTATATTATTTCTAAAAACATCAAGTTTACCATTTAAATTGACACATATGTATGTTAATATACTGTCTTGATGCACAAGTCATTTGAACAAAACTACTGCTTAATCATTATGACATCAATTAAAATAGACATAGAAGATGTGTGTAGTTGGGATTATCGATAGTTACTAATTCAGGGGTTCACGAACAGTGTCCCGCGAGTGCTACTTAAAATCTTTTTTTTTTACAAATCGAAGCCGATGTTACTAACAAAAGAGAACTTGCAGTGTACTATATTTTGATATCGATCAAAATAACATTGTTTTACATCTAATTTGCAAACAAAATATATAAGTTATGAAATGAGTATAACTTAAAAATAAACTATGCACCCATACCGCGTCAGTTAATTAAGTATAATTGGAATCAATCGAGAAACAAAATTTAAGTCTTTACACAAATCATTAAAAATATTTCACAGAAACGAGTTTTCAGTTCAGTTTCAGTTTTAAAATATTGTCATCAGTATAAATATTTTTTTAGAGTTATAACAACGTATTTAAGATAAGACTTTTTTAACTTAAGAAAATTTCTACATAAAGGGTGGCCCGCCAAATATTTTTGATTGAATAACTCTCCCTTTATCAAAAAAGTTTGTGAACCCCTGACCAATGTTTTTTTTATTTCAATTTAGTGTGCGTACAATTTTTTTTTATAGTTTTAATGAATGAATGAATTAATGAATTCAAACACTTACTTAAAATTATAAAATGTCTTTTTCAACAATACCACTACAATTGCGGCACTAAGCAGGGATACATAATTTGGACTGATTTAAATGTTCCCGAGCCTCGTCTTTTCGCTGCTGGAAGATTTGAAAATATTGAATATATATTCAATTCAATTTATTTTGATTTATTCTCATTTATTCAATCTATTTTCATATGAAAAATAATGAAAAATGTGTGCTACAAATATTAAAGAAACGTGGAACGTGTATTAATGAAAATAAAACATAATTTAAAACAAAAAAAAGTATGTTTTTAGATATTGTCATTAGATACGCACTCGTCTGATTTAATTAAAATAAACAGAAAAAATAGCTATCACTGCACTCGATGATAAACCGAATAAGTCAGCCAAGAAATACTAACAAATAATTCTTATATCCGAATGTATTGTACTTATTTACTCATTTCGCAAACATGTATAAAAGATTTTCATTTTTATACTCGTGACTAAGGTTTCCAGTCCCGGGCCAAAATTTTGATCCCGGGATTTCGGGATTGCAATAACTAGATCCCGGGATCCCGGGTCTGGTCCCGGTAATTGGAATATATTTTAATGGTCGACAATTTTAATATATATTATATATTTGCCATGTTAATTTATTAAAACTAGTAAGGAATAATTGATGTCACTATCTTTTTATGAATATATTCGATAGAAATTTCATGTTCTAGACCTCGGTCTCGATCGTATGCGATCTGATAACAAATTGAATTATGTCTGGCTATACAATTTTTTAACAAATTTCACATTCTTAAAATGATTACACAATAATGAAAAAAATAACGCTTTTATTGATGACAAATCAATCCCGAAGATTTCGGGATTATGTTTTCTAATCCTGGAATTCATCAGATATTGAAAATACTCGGGATCCCGGGATTGTAAACCCTACTTGCGACCAACCGAGGTTGAGGAACTCCGTAAACCCCGTGGCATTTCGAGAACATGACTATGTAAGACTGTAAGATAATGCAGCAGCCATAAGTTAAAAATAGTTAACAAGAAATGGTTTAGGTTAGAAAAATAACATAGGCACGATAGATTACACATATTTCTTCTTCTTTTATTTTACAAATCGTCACGGTACTTTGAAAAGGTACTGACTGATGTTATGTCAAAAAATGACATTTTGAAAGAAAAGTTTGCATTAACCATTTTCTAGCATTTATGATAACTACAGAAACATATATAATTGAATTACGTAGTTGGATTATGGAGTTCATCTTCACACTTTTTTTTACTAAATTTATTTGATATATATCTAAGATGGTCATCCATTAAGTCCATTAAGATCATTATTCCTCAATAGAAAGATTTGAGTTATGAAAAATTATGCTTAAAATAAGTAATTGTAATCATTTTAACTTGTATCATATGTATTTATAAAACGATATATTACCAGGGCTGTGGAGTCGGTAAAAAAAAGTACGACTCCGACTCCAGCATTTACCAAAACCACGACTCCAACATTGACCAAAAACACGACTCCGACTCCGACTAAAAAAGAATTGAATTGAATATCGTCACTTTTTTTGCCTAATTTTCCTATTTATGTGTATTCAATTGAATATCAACCCTACCAATCCGGCCAATGGCCAAATTTAACATATTATATGCAAAAATAAAAAGTTCAAACTTTTCAAAATTTCCGACTCCAGCCAAATCGCCGCGACGATTCCGACTCCACAGCCCTGTATATTACATTTCTTTCATTGTAAGATTTAAAAACACTAATAGATATTAACAACGCAATGGTTTTATCGTTATCGATCCGGGTTTCACCTTTCGGTATTTTCAGGGATTTAAAGAGCACGAATGAACTTGGACTGACAACTGTAATGCTTATATATGTAGGAATTCAATTGAACTTAGCTACAAAACTTAAAAAGTACAAGTAAGTAAAATATTGAAATTCCATCATGAACCTTCCGTCGAAATACTCAATTAGTGCATTGCTTGTTTTTATAAGAATCCTGATAAATGACTTTTTTTCAATCATTCAACAATTTATTTAGAAAATATTTTTTTATTTTCCATTTCATTTAGCGGAATTAGTTCCAATACTCAAATAAATAAAACACATTATTTAGAGCTATTTCCATATATATTTTGGTAAAAATCAGAACCCGTTTTGCTCATCGTAAGCATTGTCAATATAACCTGGCGATGAGCGAAACCGGTCCTGATCTTTATCAGAATATATGTGGAAATATTACAACAGTATAATGTGTATAATTTATTAAAATAGTGTTTTGCCACCAAGAAATGACAGTAACCTCCTTAAAATTAGCCTTAAAACCTTAACTTTGAATTTTTTTTCAATTTGTAAATGATGCGCTGATATTATATAATATTTAAATTGCATAGATACTTTTTGATTATTTGAAATAATTCGATCGGTAATCGCATCATATTATTTTCAATGAGAAAGCATATATGTATGAAGGAAAAAGTTTGAAAACATGTTTACTTATAGACAGGACTTTTTTTGAAAAAAAAAGGTGCCGGAACCCACTTCATGTCATGTCTTTTTACTACATAAAATAACCCATCTCATCCGGTTCATTACAATACCAATTTTTTTCATTTTGACGAATTATAAAAATATAGATTGTAATTACGTTAGCGCAAACATTGCTTCGTCTAAATGATTTTGAAATTTAAAAAAAAAAAATACTCTGAAAAATGGTGCCGGAACGCCGTTCCACAGCGTTAAATGGAAAAAAGCCCTGCTACATTACTTAACAACGAGTTCATTATCAAAAATAACAAATTTCAATATTAGTAAATATGATCCAACAACAACTTTTTAGGTATTTATTCACTGCCATTTCTTGGTAGAAAAGCAAAAATATTTAAAAAAAATAAAAAATGTCTTTTCTATTTTATTTAACACAAGATTTTTTTTATTTACTGTAAAAAACCCTATGACATTACAGCTGACGACAATGCATTTTTAAGATATAATTGAGATAATACTTGGTAGTATTACTCCTCACACAAAGGTTCTGAGCAGGGCTTTGGAGTCGGTAAAAAAAAGTTCAACTCCGACTCCGCTCCAGCATTTACCAAAACCACGAATCCGACTCCGACTCCAAAATTGACCAAAAACACGACTCCGACTAAAAAAGTTTAATATCGTCACTTTTTTTTGCCTAATTTTGTATTCAATTAAATATCAACCCGACCAATCCGGCCAATAGCCAAATTTTACATCTTATATGGAAAAATAAAATAAATGTGAAAATTTCCGACTCCAAGTACGACTCCGGCCAAATCGCCGCGACGACTCCGACTCCGACTCCACAACCCTAGTTCTGAGACACAATTTAATTGAGAAACACTGATATACTCTGAGCTTGAAACATTAGCTATGGCAAAAATGCATAGGAAACGATTTTTCAGATTATAATTATTGAAATGAATGTACATATTTATTTTGATCAAATTATTTACTTACCTTGTGCATGCTTAAATTATACATTTCCCACCGCAAATGTCATGCCAGTACATAGATTCGGAAAGAGGTTAAGCTATTATATGATGTAGACGTAGGGAATCTGAAAAATAGTAATTGTATTTTTTGAAGTAATTATATTTAATTAAGCCATTTTTTTAAGTAATCGCAAGAATTATCAACTAATGAAAAATAATCTAAGCTATGAATCATCCAAAAAAAAATTGTATGATTACCAATAAATCATTATGCAATTGGTGCAGAAATATGATAAGACTGAGCCGATTACCATTTAAATCAGGGATGCCCAACTGAAATGGTTTGGCGGGTCAAATAAAATAGCGCATGTCTCTGAGGGCTACACATTTTAAGACCAAACAATAAATTGAAATTTATTTATGATAATAAACAAACGGCTCACAATTAAAATATTTTTATTCTTTTTTAATCATAAACCTTTTTAACATTTATTTTTATTTTGTGTTTTTTCTGTCAACCGGTAATTTGGACGTCGCTAATCGCAGGAGATTCGTAAATGTTTTATCAGTCAACATGTTTCGACAATTTAATTTTACAAATTTCAACATTGAAAAAATTGACCCGCAGCGATATTTGACGCCAAATTCAAATGTCATAAATTTAGAAATGTTTTTTATGTATTTCTAACATAATGCAATATGTATAGAAAACCTCTAAAGGGCAACACAGCACCTTCAATTGGGTTATATGAAGGCCAAGGTTTGGGATGCCTGATTTAAATTAAATATTAAAACATTGAATAATATTATATGTAATATGTATTAATCTTTCGCCGAAGAATTAACAATTTACATCATGAATGTGAAAAAGACGATTGTATATGAATTGAAGAAATGAACTTCTAATACCTAGCCTGGGAAAAGGCCATAGTTGAGAAAACTTCAAATTTATCTTCGTATTATTTCAATCAACAAATCAAAATTATAGTCGCCCACAATAATTGAAAATTTGTAATCGTTCACCATAAAACCATTTTGACGAATATTTTCATTTGTAAATATTAAATTTTCAATAAATAATTCATCTTGTTATATTTAAACAAAAAACTTTTTTAGGTACTTATCTCACATACAATTTATTAAGATTGGGACTAGTTTCGCTCATCACGAGCATTATTAACAGATATAAACACAAAAATACAGCGTTATTTATGCAACAGCTAAGGAAGACTAATGAAGGTATCACTTTTAAGGTTTACACTATCATTAATATTGTGCGGAATGGCATTATAATAATCATAATAATAACACATTATTTGTACTTATTCCACAATTGTTTGAATGATCTGGGTCGATTCGCCAAAATTATCAACTAATAATGCTCGCCATGATCTGAATAAATCTAATGTGGAATACATCCTAAAATGTGTTATAATTATGATTATTATATTGCCATTCCACCATTACACCCTCAAAAAAACAGCTCAAAATTGAAATATGTCAACTTATAAACTTACTCCAAATTAAAAAGCATGTGACTAAGATTACTCCCATCATTCTGCAACCCCTAAAAGCGTAACTAGGGTGGTATCTTCTCCATCTACGATGCGCCGATCGTATTTTCATGCTTTTAATACGTCTGTTATTCATATAACACGTCACAATTGTAACGCACAGATCAACCGACTGAAATGAGAGAATTAAACATATCAATTGCATACCTACTTATAAAATATATTATCAATCAATTTGAGGCAAATAATTATTTGTTCAGTATTTAATTTGATAAAAGGTCAAAAAATAAATAATTTTGGTCAGTATTATGAATGGCCAATGATGTCATTTTTTTGTTAAGTTTAAGTATACATATATAACTAAGAATTTTGACTGAGGGTGCTTGATGGAATTTCAATATCAAATTTGAATCGTTTGAATTTTGTACTTATCCGTATGTTTTGTCACTTACAACCCGGATTTCGCATTTCAGAATTTCAAGTGTACGGATATACTTCAAGTTTATAGTTTAAGTACAAGTTCAAGTACCTCCGTGCACTTAAATTGCTCGAAGATGACGAAAGGCGAAACTCAGGTTGTTAGCGATAAAACACATGGAAAAGTACAAAATTCAAACGATTCAAAAGTCAGAATATATCTACAACATGTAAGTAATTTTGTAGTTGTGGTCGGACGATTTGGTTCGGTGAGGTTATGTTTGGGTGGGTAATAATCAAAGATTTCAAAAAATTCGTAAAACTTAGACTTAGTCATACATTTTCTTATTACGACCTTATTTAACCATCAATTCACAAGCTGCTAAACTAAACCCAACCCTTTGTTTCAAAGACCTGACCAATACGTGGAATACGTGGAATACGTGGAATAATCAAAGTTATTTAATATGAAGATGAACTTCCACAAAGTTATCGCCGAATCCATCAAAAGTATCAAAAACTTGTGTGAAAACGGACCACATTCACTAATTCAGTGGATGCTTATCGTTTTAATAATAACTGACCGTTCATTTACTGACCTTAATTTCACGATGAAATAATATGCCAATCTTGTCTCTAACCTTAAGTGTAGTCTTGTAGCTAAGAAAAACGACTGTTGAATTTTGTACTTTTCCATGAGCCTTGTCGCTAACGACCCGAGTTTCGCCTTTCGGCATCTTCCGGCATTTCAAGTGCGCGAATGAACTTGAACCGAATTCAAAAAATTCAAATTTGATATTGAAATTCTATCAATCACCTGCAGTCAAAATCCTCATTAAACTACCATTGGCTAGGTAAATTGCAATCTCAACAAAAATATAAATATTTTATTATCATGTAAATTTTTTTGTTTGTTTTTAATTTGTGTAGACATAAATCAAACTTTTTTAAAAATTGGCACCCGTTTCAAAAAACGGTACAAAATGAAAATTCTCATTTTTTTGAGCAATGATGAACAGAATAAACGATTTCTTTTCCAAATTACAGAATTAATGTTTAGGATAAGGTTGTTTTGTTGAATACTTATCAATTCGACGGTTCTCTTTGTGGGTTCAGTTGAAAATATGTCGGGTTCATGTAGATATTTGAGAATGCATTTCCGGCGCGAGCCGAGTATAATTTTGTAATTTCGCACCGTGCAGACCTCTAGTGTGCGGCAAAGGTATGGCTTAGAGCAGTGTTATTCAACCTTTTTAGATCCGCGGACCAGTGAGGATTGAAAAATATTTCGTGGTCTGGCGTCAACCAGATCCTCATATTTACAGTCGGTTGTAATTTACGACTGTTCGTACTTACGACGAAGTAAAAATAAATTAAGAAAACACATTTTTTTTTAATTTCTTCCACACAAAATTATAAAACGATTAAGACCGGTTTTGAACACCGTGAGCATTATCAACTGATCAGTTGAGATGGTAAAATATGTTTGTGGCGTAGCGAGAGCAACTGGCTAACCACGAGTCCTGCACTTATTCCTTTTTAACCCTACTCTTATTGAATTAAAGGGAGGTTGACTGCAAGAGTAAACAGCAATGCTTGTAGAAAAAATATGTTGAAATACGTCCATAAAGGCGCCATATGCTTCATATCGAGAGCGGACATGAATTAAAAATGAAATGTTATGTTTTAAATGTTTTATAAATTTATGCTTCTTAATTTTGTGGATAATTTAGAAATAAAGCAAAATTTCTTGAAGGATGTTCATTGTTAAAACTTGGTGGAATGGCATTATAATAATAGTAACACATTTTTTTATTTCATATCAGTTGATAAAGCTCGCAATGAGCGAAACTAGATCTGTATATATCTCATGTGGAATAAGTATTAAAAATGTTTTTTATAAAGCAAAATTTATTAATTGAGTCTTTAGATTCATCA
The DNA here is from genome assembly GCA_028554975.1 of Himalopsyche kuldschensis. NCBI lineage: Eukaryota > Metazoa > Arthropoda > Insecta > Trichoptera > Rhyacophilidae > Himalopsyche > Himalopsyche kuldschensis. Next base: position 16,060,499 of record JAHFWI010000014.1, read on the forward strand.
ACTCTTAGAGTGCCTGTGACAAATGCCCGAGGGTTTTCAAACTGCTGCACCGTCGCGCGCGCACACAGCACAGAGGGAGCATTGACTTTGAGTACAAGACCATCTTACTAAGAATCAGCTGCGCTTTTTGTGTCATGCAGTCGTCGATCGTGCGGAATCTGCACACGATACTATTTTCATTTCACCGGTACCTCGAACATTTCATTTTTCAATTATTATCGTCCAATCTTGGAACACCAGACAAGGCAGGTACTCCAGCAATGCAGGGGATTTTTTTAAAATGTAATATGATATTGGATTTGGTATAAATATGTCTTCGAAGTCGAGTACAATTCAACGGAATATTAACAGGCATTTTTTACCTTTTTTTTTTAACCATGTCCGCTCCCAATTTAGAGCATATAGACTACTCACGGAGTAGTTTATCTCAACAGATGTTTTTCTACGAGAACTGCTTGTTACTCAGTTGCTCAACCTCTCTTTTTCAGAGAGAGTAGGGATGGAAAGGATACGAGGACTAGGACAGGACTAGTGATTAGCTCATCGCTGTCACTATACGTCGCTCTTTGGAATCGGAAAGGTGGGAAGGGATTTTCAACAACACAAACACTCATGCCTTTGAACAGATTTATCAACTGAAAAAATCCGGCACGCAAGTCAAAGCCGTTGCCACTGCGCCATGGACCAGACTTTATCTTTTTACGTAAATATTAGTATATAAGTAAAAAGTATGCCGGACTAGTATTATAGTATTAACTTATATTCGGTGTCCGGCATTACCGCGGTCCCTACGCGATTACGTGACATCATATTGTAGAGATTCGTGAGTACTTATCATAGTCCAATTGAATTAAGTAGTGAACTTGGAGATGACTGGGGATGATCCACGTGAGGTAAACCACGAAGAACACCTGTAGCCGTATTCCAGTTGAACACGCATGCCCTAAGGCGGGGATTCTTAACCACGTGCCCGCGGAGTCTTTTTCGTGCGCCCAGCAATGAATTATAAATATTTTTTGATATTGCAAAAATATAAGCTTACCTATGTTATTTTGAGAGGTGGTGAATTTTGTAATGCTATTAAAAATTACGCGAAAGAAATTAGCATGCCTTCATAAAAGGTATCAGCAATAATTACTGATAATGCTCCACAAAGGTCGGCTGCTTTAATGGATTATATTCCCATTGCAAGAGAGATGAATCCTTCACGTGCTTTATGAATTCTCATTGTTTGAGTCATCAAGAAGCATTATATGGTAGGTCATCAGAACTCTCTCGAACGATCTATTTTTCACCTCAGTCTATGAGTTTAAGTCGATATCTGGCAATAAATTCATTATAATAATACTCTATATTGAAATCTATAGCGATTCAATATAGAGTAATTTCAAATTTGTAAAAGATACATTTATGCACGACGTTTCCGGAATGGTATTGCGGACGTCTCGCTCTAAAATTCTCTGACCCTCTCACGCCTGAGAAGAGACATTTCAGCGCAACGACTCCAGATCGGAGCAGGAGCAGTTATCTCGCTCAAAAATGTCTCAGAATATTCACGCCATAAGTACATGAGATACGAGGTATTTCATGGAAAGTTCGATGGACCATAAAACATGGGTCATCGGACGCACTTTTTAATGGTTTTGCTACCTAATGGTGACATTAATTGGGGCATCACCCACTAATTGCAGGTGATAATGGGCATATAAGAACCCTTATTTTTTTTCATATAATGAGTTAGTTAGAGATTGGAGAGCCTTGAGTGTGCACTTGATAGCCAAATAAATCTTGCAAGATTGGTTGAGGTAATCCTCCCATGTGTGAGTCTTGGAAAATAGCCTTCAAGCTCCCAATCCTCCCCCTAAGAATAAATTCGCGTTAAAGTTCTGATATCGTCTTCGCAATCGTTATATCTGTGTCTTGTCTTTTAATTTAAATTCTGTGTGTGCGTAACGTGTAATTTTCTGAAATGTAAATGTAAATTCTGTGTCTAAATTTGGTTTAATTTTAAAAATAATTAAATTTGTATGTATAACTGTGTGTTTAAAGTGAATAAAATTGTGTGTGTGTGCTAATCGCACTGGTTTAACACTTTGAGATCGTGTTTAATTAAGAGCACCCTGATTCTCCTACTCCGATCCTAAAATTCCACTCCCCGAGTGTCGGACCGGAGGTTCTTTCTCATTTAACGAGAGAACCAGAATCAAGGTCGTCTCAATACATACATAAATATATAGAACTTTAATCTTGTCTCTTAAAAATCCGGCCTGCGCCCGTGACTCGTCTCCAAAATGTCAAATGCGCCCGTCACTACAATAAGGTTAAGAACCTCTGCCCTAAGGCCACGTTCACACGAAACATTTGGTCCCCTATACCCTATTTGAAATTGTATCGAACACATCATTGGCAATCAGGGCTGTGGACGTTATCGAACTGATCACTATACTCGAATACATATGTAGAATACGGTATACCAGAATAATTGATCGGACAGTCTCGTGTGAACAGGTAATGTGTATTCGAGAAAATCTCGCACTGAATAGTCCCCATGTGAACGTAGCTTAAGGCAGAGCTTCTTGGCCCTGTGTCCAAGCATTGTATTAAATAACTAAAGCCACCAATTTTTTTTTCAAAAATACAATCAATTGAATCCGCAAAGTATTATCATTTATTGATAACTTCGTTTATCCCTCGTGTTGTGTGACAAATAGTGACACGTGTTTCGCCTCTTCAAGAAGCATCATCATGATGAAACACGTGTAACTATTTGTCACACAATACTTGGAATTAACTAAGTTGCTTTAATTTTATTCGTTGAAAATTCAGACGGCTAATGCCTGAAATTGTAAATATTGAAAAAATTTACATACATTACAAAGACGTTACATATTATAAATAATACATGTCCCCATTAAATGTTGATTTTATTGCATTATATTTTATGTTGAGGCCTTAATTGAACATCTCATTGGGCATTTCAACATATGTACATATGTACGTTTTATCAGCAAGAACCGGCTGTTATTCAATCAATGTCTCTTATAGCTACCGGCCGTCCTTCTGAGACGTTACATTATTCTTTTGTGGGTCCTTCATACTCTTATCGACCATGTCACTTAATCGTGGAAAACTGTTAATATTTGAAGACTAAGTATTGTTACTATAACCTTAATATTACTACAATGTAAATAATATTGTTTTCAAAATGTCACTATACATATATTTATGTATGTACAGTTACAGCTTCGAATTTATTGCTTCGATTTTTTGCATATGCATAATGTTGAAAAATATGAACTAAAACAAATGAATGTTTGAAACTCATATTGATTTAATACTATATCTGTGCCTCAGAGGCATGGAACATGCAGAGAAACTCATTCAATCGTATTTCGTCCACCAAATAATAAGTTGATCGAGTTAAAAACAGTTTTAATTCGATCTGTGCGGCCGATCGTATTTTAACTCCGTGAAAATTATATTGGCAAACGACATTAAATTAATATTTTTCGATGGAAGAGATCGCTTACTAGAGAATATTATTTATTTTTATTCCTGCATAATAAGTGATATTACGCTATTTTGTTTTCATTTTGTTACTATCAGCTCAATGAAAAAAAAAAAAAATGTTGTTTTTATGCGGTTGCATCTAAGTGCATTTTATACCTGTTTATTTATTTCAAAATGTCATTTGTCTACGCATTTAAACAAGTTAATTAGTTCCTCTAAGCTACACTTTTCGGTTCATTCTATTCTACGTGATTTTGGGTATCATATTTGGTTACCACATATTTTATTAACAGTGTTTAAGGCAGTATTCCGGTCTAGGATTTTGGAGAAATCATTTTTTTTTTGCAAATTTTTTTAAAGTTCAAACATTTAAAAATATGCCCGTTCAAGGACTTTTCGAAATTCCGAGTATTTTCAGAGATACAGCTACTTTAGTGACTTAGTATCTAACGGGTGTGGGCGGACTACCTGAGCTCGGGTACCCTTGTAAAAAAATATTTATTCTTTATATTTATTTAAAAAGCGATGAACATAGAAAGAACATCTGAAAATGCTTATTTTGAAGAAGTGGAAGGCCCATTGTATGGAACAGGAATTGCGGATTAAATAAATGTAAGTATAAAGTACCATTATATGACTTAGACTGTTGGAAACTTCGCCCAAAACTTTAAACACGTTTATCTCGAAACTACTTTTTTCAAAATAGTTGCCTTGATATCTCAAGTTTTATCGAACAGATTTACATTAAATTTGGTGTGAACCTTTTTAATACATCCAGTTTTCGCGCATATTAAGATTATATAAAAAAAACAATTTTTACTATTTTAAAATAATTCGGAAGTCTCAAAAAAACAGGAAAAAAATGATTTTTTTTCAAACCTCTGCCATTTTGCGAAAAATAAATATTTTTACATTTTTCTTATATGCGCGAAAATGACATTTTTTTCAATTAAGGATATATTTTTTAATTATATTTTAAGTGACTAGAAAAGTTGGAATCGTGGTAACTATGGAGCGTCATTTTTTTGAGACCCCCTACTTTACCAGCCTGTAACTTTTTAGGTTATTAGTTTTTTGGTTTGAATATTTTTTTTTATATTTTTAAAATATTAATAAATATCTGGTAAAAAAATGGGGGTAAAATTGTCATTACTTTTTTTTCTATAGCACTTGCAAAAACACCTAAAATTTAAGCCTCTAGACCGGAATAATGCCTTAAGTAATAAGATATATTTTTCCCTCATTTTAAAAACCCAGCTTATATGTAAAGAATACAACTGCTTCCCGCATCATGTATATTGAAATAAAAATGACTTAACGAAGATTTTCCCCTATGTAGGGGTATATACAAATTATCTGCAAATCCATTGAATAATATTATAGAAATAGTATTGTATGAAGAAGAAAGAAATTAATTTTGATCTGGGGTGAGGTATATTAAGATATGTGGAAATGTATCTCTATGACAGTAAATGATGGAAAATGTTTAAAATTCCAAAGAATTCCATGAAATAAATAACACACCCTATCAACAGAAAAAAAATATCCAATGAGTTGGCATTTACTTGGTAGAACTCCATTATAATACGGTGAGAAATATAACAATGTATTTTAATTCTAATTTTTTTTTATAAATATGTTGATAGCTTTTTCGCCATCGCCATCGTCAGAACTAGAATTAAATATATTGTTATTTTTCTCACCTTATTAGAAAAAAATAAGCACACGATATGTAACTACACTTAATTATACTCTTATTGAATTTGTAAATAATTAAACAATGCCATATAATGGCAAGATCAACAATGAAAGGTTTCAATTTCATGATTTAAGAAAAGTCGATTATCTCGAAACAAGGTTTTTTTACCTAGTATATCGACGATATGGAAATTAATTCCACTCCAGTATTTATTTTTGAAACGCGCACCCCACTGTCTGACTTCGATAATACAATAGTGCACACAGGAATGGAGTAGCCGCTGAAATTATATTAATATACACTCTCTCACATATGATTGATTCCACCTAACGCACTTAGCCTTAGCGATCGGACTATATCAATGTGTCGTAGTGCTATCTTGCTATTAATTGCTGTAATCATGCCATAAACTTTGCGACTACAAGCACAATATATCATTGCTAATTTAATGAAGTTCAAAGAACAAGAAAAAAAGCACGGATTATCATTCATTCTTTAGACCGGCGTTCATGCAAGCTTGATCCAAGTACACCGCGAAAAAAATGGCATAAGTAGAAAAATCCGCGCAATATTAAAAACATAAGGTTCCCGCGCGAAATTATGAAAACCGACGAATATAGATCTTGACTTTTCAAAAATCCCGAATATAGAAACTAATGAACGAGAAAGTCTTACGAATTTAAACGAAAAATCTAGGGTAACTTTATCAAATATTTTACCAATATTTTTGTAATCTGATAATAGTAGCAGTTTTTCCATATATATATATATATTTTCCATATAAAATGCATTTTGTATATTGAATGTCGTGATCTTGAGATATCCCGAACATAACATTTTTTTTACATTTTTTTTCGGTGTATATTGGGATAACATACAAAGAACGTTTATTCAAGCTGCTATTGAGATTTGCCAAATATTTCGCGACCCATGGGTTGGGAATCCTTGATCTATTGGGTTTTGCGTGTGGTCGAAAAATTATTAAATTTAAAACAAGTAATATTAAAAAATAATAACACATTTTTTGTACTTATCAACTGATATTGCTCGCGATGAGCGAAACCGACCCTGATCCAAATAAATCTAATGTGAAATAAGTACAAAAAAATGTGTAATTATTTTTTAATTAATGTTATTTTATAATACCATAATATTATAAAATATTACCTTAAAAGTGATATCATAAGTCATTATAAACCGAAAGATTATGTTTTAATTTGCTCTGATATTAAAAACTTTTAAATTTAAACTTATTCGTAAAATAATATAGATTTTAATATTTTTTCGAAATCTATAATTAATATAATTCAGAAGTGGGATAAATTGTTGTATTGTATATTAAATTAAAGTCAATTCATAAAATATTTTTGCGAGATCAATGTTATAATTTTTAATAATAAAAATTGGCAGTAACGGATTGTCTTAATGATGTTTTAATTATATTATTTTTTAACGATAAACCAAAACCAAGCAATCATTCATTAATTCCAGGTGTTTTCACAAAATTAAATTTTAAAATAACTTTTTATTTACTTAAAAAAGAAATTACATTAATATTAATGTCTATGAGTTGATTCTAGTCTAGTGATTGAAAAATATTATTTGAAAGTTATTTTGGCATGATACTTGATATCAAATTTTAATTATAAAAAATATACAACTAAATAGTTCTGTAACGTTACCTGAAAATACTTTTATGACTTACAATGTCAAGAGTGTCCTCTCCGATTTATTCTCAGTTTGTTGTCAAACAAACTTTTCCACAAAACACAATTAAAATCTTATAGCAGCCATATTGATTAATTAAGTTAATTTAAGATGTATTGTAAAGATTTTATTGTGCACGAATAAATATAGGACCCGCGATATTTTTTTCCTCCAACTATAACTTTGACGAAGTTATTCGTCTACCCATTGCATTGTAGGAAAAATGTTGTTGGTATATTTGTTGTTCTGTTCACAATTAAATGTATATAATCACTTAATACGTTATTTGTGGGATCGATAGTTGTCGAAAAATCAGTCGCAAGATAATGCTCGTAAATACTTTTCACAAGCGAATTGAAAAACCCGTTGTTTCAGATCAAATGTTGGTAGTTGACTGGCCAGAATCACACAACCCTTCTAGTGATAAATGCATATGTGGCACGCGCATAATATTTTCCTCGAAGCTGCCCCCATACATGCATTTTATAATCGCAATAATTTTGCTCGGAATTCTGTACAAATTTATCATGTTCCATTTGGAAGGCCAGTGCGAGATATCAAAGGCGATCGCAAGCCTGCTGTTGGATTCGTTGCTTTACTGGAGAAGGCATCTGGTACTGGCTATTCATTACGTTCGCGAACCGGTAGCGCTCCACGATCTTCTTAGTGGATACAGTTCGCGAACCGCATAACTCGAACTCAAAGAGGATCGCCGCTCGCACAAAGACGTGAACCAGGACAGATAGTAAAAAAGGAACGCGACCATTCATTTCCCCTCCAATGCCGGAACACATAAAAAATGGTACTTCCGTTTTAGGCGCCTCACACTTTCATACGATACAATTGACATCGTAGTAAGGTTTTTTTCATGTCATATTTGTCAAATATTTCTGTATCTTGGACATAAATGATGAATTTATTTGCATGAATACATCCATTACGATAAAACTAATCAAAGATTTTTACTACTTATTTCACATTCAATTTATTAAGATTCGGACCGGTTTGATAATTAATACGAAAATGCAGCGTGAAAAAACTTTTGTATAAATAGCGCTGTATTAGTGTGATCTTAATAAATCTAATTTGGAATAAGTACTAAAATGTGTTATTATTTTTATCGTAATGTATGTATTGTTTGTATTGATTCAACAGAATCGATAAATCGGCTTAAAAAATGCAATAGTACTAGGACCCGAACCAGTGAGGTCCGCCACGGAAGCCAACAAAGCTGAGCACCGCACCCGGACCCGACGAAGTCACCGGTCTGTGTTTGTTATCGCTTAGAGTTTTTTAAACATAAAACAGTCTCAACTCTAACCGAAGCAGCCGAAGAGCATTACTTTTAATTACTTAATTACTTATTGTGAAGAGGGAAAATACAGAGAAAACCTTTCAATTTCACTCAACAGTGCACAGAGATTGGGTAAATACCTCGTAGATCGAGAGAAGAGGTTATCAGATATAATTCTATGAAAAGTTAGGTAAATATAAGAGAAATCATAACACTTACCAGAGCTTGTGTATTCATTGAAAGAATTGGCATTCACTCAGTAGAACTTCATTATAATACGATGAAAAATAGCAATGTATTGTAGTTCTAAAAATACACGTACATTTACTCAGGGCTTTTTTTGAAAAAAAAAGGTGCTGGAACTCATTTCATGTCAAGCTTTTTACTTAAAATAAAATTATATTCAAATATCATTTAAGTAAAATTTCGTCTAATTGATTTTAAAATCTGTGAAAAAAGGTATCGGAAAACCGTTCCACCGCGTTAAATGGGGAAAAAGCCAAATGTGAAAAATAAAAATGTATGTGTAAACAAAGTTCTGGTTATGTTAGGTTGGTGTACAGATGGTATATAATGCGTATAATGTGTAATTATCTTTAATTTCTCATCGTTTTTCTCACGTAAACAATTTATGCTTGCTTATACTTGCGAGGAGCGAAACCGGTCCTGATCTAAATAAATTTACTGTGGAATAAGTACAAAATATGTCTTATTATTTTTCAATAGAAAGTTACCCCTGTTTCAGAATTGAACTGTCCAGGAATTGACGGTTAACAACTTTCACTCCGAGAATTCCTTGATGTCGAGTCTAGCTCGACATCATAAAGAAAACGCGCAACTCTTATGTCGAGTCGCGCTTGACATAAGAGTTGTGCGTTATATTTTTTACGAATTATAAATTATCCTTATTTCAAAATCCGTATATCTTGGATTGTGTGACTTAGTTAAAGTTTGTAGCATGACATAATCTGGTATATATTTCGGTATTTGGTTTAACCATGCTAATAAATACGTAAACCATGAGAAGAATTTATTCCATTCAAAATATTATAGCATTAATTTTCAAATGATTTTTATTTAAATAAATATGTTGTACTTCTCTTTTTTTTTCACGACCCTTTAGTTTAACAACTACAGTTACGGCAAAAGAAATCCGCGCACGCATCACAATTCAATTCATTTGCAAATATTTATTCGAAAACTTTACCGATTTCAATTTTTGTTTCTTCCAATTTTAAGGAAAACTAATAGCTATATTTTGAAGAACAATCGGCTGACACCTTTGACCAACCTTAAGATGGCCTGGCTGCTTACCGTGTCTTGTCCGCGTGAGTTAAATTTTTATCATCAAAGTGTATGAATCGTCTCCAATGGTCCAAAGTCCAATTTTTGGGCACCATCGTCCATTCTTACCTCCATTTTTACATTTTTACAGTGGGAACTATTTTTTTAGGCGCCGAGCGGTAAAGCATGTGCCACGATTCTATAACGGCTATTACGGACATTTCGCATCGATCATGTGGAATCACTGGTCGACTAAAGCTCGGAAACTGTAGCAGTTTTTAAGCGTTTTTGAAAAACCATACTCCTTATATGAAGGTCGTTCTGGTTGGTTGTTAAGCGATCTATGCCGGTTCAAACATACACCTCCAGAGCGCCAGTTTCACGAAATATTTTTGAAAAAATCCACACTAGACTTTCTACATAGTCTATTCTAGTCAAAAATTTTCTACTTGGTAAATTTTCCCCAGAAAACTGATTTAATTTGGGCTTTTATCGCGATTACGTTATCTTGGGGCTATCCATAATTTCGTCAGATGCTTACGCGCCTAGGTCTGGCTCAGTACTGATAAAGCTTTCAAATCTTGATTGTTTTTCAAAATATAGTATTAGTTTTTTTACAATAGAATGAAAAAAAAATGGATATCGGTAAAGATTTCGAGGAAATATACGCAAAGAGATGGAATTATGAAGAGTGCGCGGATTTCTTTTGCCGCAATTGTATACATACGACATGTGATAAGTTAATAAATATGTCGTCATTGTGAGGTTTTGTTACAAATTTTACTAAGTTTGACAATCAGCGATGCCTCCGCTGAAAGGAGGTTTTCCACATTACGACGCATGATAACCTGGCAAAGGAATCGTATGAGTTCGAAAAGAATATATGGTCTGGCTTTGTAACACATCCTCTGGAAAATGGATATTCAACCTGAATATTTTTGGGCCTATTTGCAACGTCAAAAAAACGAAAATTCGATTTCTTTCTTTTCTCTGGTATTAAACAATTTTTTTTAATGTTTTCATTTATGAATTAAAATAAAAGAATCGATGATAATAGTCAGAGTCATCAATTATATCAAATGATTTTGTTCGGCGTCATCACTTCTTTAAACGCAGTGTCATCATTTATTCCGTAAAAAGAAATCGTATAAAAAAAATAACGGTGCCGTTCAAAAAATCGCGTAAAAAGGGAACGTAATTTTCAAAATGGCCACCCCTTTGGACAATTCCTGGATCCGCCAGTGACGTAAATCCTGTGACATCATTCAATTTATCAAATCTATTGAGGAGTTGATGGAAGAAAAAGAATAATTTATTGAGTGCAAAAGGTTAAATTATATATATATATTACAGTGAAAATGTATCAAGTAATAGATTTGTATGACAACATGATTTCACTGATCACGATCATTGAAATTACTGGCCCAAGTCGATGATTTGCCGGCCTAAAATTTTGGTTTGCTTCAATGAAACAAAATCAGCAAGTATTCCCTTTCATAAAAAGGGAACCAAAGAAGAACACAGACAAACATAGGGCTGCAGATTGAGGGCGGTCAAGTTTAATTTCAATGACAGCTTGGAGAAGAATACATTTTCACTGAGAATACAGTTTCACTGTAACATATATGCATATATATAGGTTTGTAATTATGTAATAGCAAAAACGCAATGTCAAGAAGTACGTATTTCGATTAATGTCTAAATTTTAAGGGTAGTTTCATCCACGTCCAAGTCAATCAGCGTGCACTATTCGCTAGATTATGCGAAAATCCAATTCAACAATACTAATTAATCAATCACTACGATTAGTATAACAGGCAGTGACAATAGACTGATATTATTATCAGGCATGGCCAGTGATGTCCTGCTATGGGTTCGCACCCGCTCGGTCTAACCGGTTGCTAAAATAATTTTGGTTCGGAGAGACGGTTCTTAAAATACGGTTTTTTTTAATTATCGTAATTCCGAGATTGATTTTTACACGATCACAGCAGATGATAGACGAATAATACCCGCCACGGTTGAAGTTTCAAATGAAATTCAAAATACTGCTTCAAATGATTTGACGTCTTGTATAAATTATCTAATTTACAAAATTATTTAATGATTTTTTAATTTGAAAAAAAAAATTGGGGGTTGATGTTGAGAACGACCTTGATTCGGCTTCCTCGTAAATCGAGAGGAAGCCTCCTATTCGACACTTAGGAAGAGGAATTTTGGGAACGGAGTAGGAGAAACATGGTGCTCTTATAAACAAAACAATCTCAAAGCGTTATGGGGTGTGATTTGCACACATTATTTAATCGTTAAGAATTAACACAGACGTTATATTACACAAGTACATTAAATTTAAATACAAGACAAAACATAAATATTACAATAGCGAAGAAGATATCAGGAATTTGACTCGAATTTAATTCTTAGGAAGAGGATTAGGAGCTTGCAGGCCACTTCCAGGGTTTACAGTTGGGAGAAGCCCCTCAACCACGACTGTAAGACTTATTTGGCAAGCGCGTGCACACTCGATGCTATCCAATCTCTCACCGCCAACTGTATGAAAAAAAAGCGGTTCCTTTAGGTACCAAAACCGTTACAAAAAGACCGTTAAACGTCCGCGCGATAAGCCATTATTTATGGCCCATCGAACTTTGCATGAAGTACCATGCACTCTCATGCACTCAGGGCGTGAAAGAGTCCAGAGACATTTAGAGCGAGACGTCCGCATACATGTCTCTTTTACAAATTTCAAATTACTCTATATTGAATCGCTATAGATTTCAATATTGAGTATTATTAGAATGAATTTATTTCCTGATATCGACTTAAACTCATAGACTGAGGTGAAAAATAGATCGTTCGAGAGAGTTCTGATGACCTACCATATAAGGCGGTGTCAATGTTTACTGAGGTGCAAGCCGTTTGAGAATTTGAGCAGCACTGGTTATGACTAAAAAATAATATCGCACTAACGTTGCAATAATTTTCCACTTTTTCGGACTATTATTCTCATTTTGAATTATATTTTTGATCATGTTTACTTTTCACTTGAACTTTTTCGTGCTAGCGTCATGATTATATATGTATTTTTTCAAATTCTCATAGGTACTTTTAGAGTAGGTGTTCTTAACCTTATGCCCTAGAGCACATTTGCGCCCGCTGAGATATTTTGGTACGCCCGCTACAAAGTATTAGTGACGAAAAAACCAGAAATTGTATTTTATTTTTTGAAATCGCTAAAATTGTTATTGTTTTAAATAAGTTATTATACGAAGAAAATTTCATTCCAAAGTTATTATCTATACGTAATTTTAATGTATTGTTTTTCTATTCTTTTGTCAGGTACTTAAATACAAAATAATATAAGAATGTTGCACAGAATATATGTAGGAAACAATAATAAAATAAATAATTATTTCATTCTTAATTAAGAATTGTTTTAAAAATTCGGCCTGCGCCCTTCACTATTCTCCAAAATCTCAAATGCTCAAATCGGATTTCCATCTAATTATGGTTGACAGACATGTAGATTGTTTTTTTTTTTTTAAATGCACTTAATTTTGGGCTTTTAATTTGTTAATGTTAATTCATACTTAATTGATTTTTGATGTGTTAGTTTGCATTGCTAAGAGGTCTTCAACATTTTATTTTTAGTCTATTTTTCTTGTAATTTTGGGCTTTTAATTTGTTAATGTTAATTCATACTTAATTGATTTTTGATGTGTTAGTTTGCATTGCTAAGAGGTCTTCAACATTTTATTTTTAGTCTATTTTTCTTGTAATTTGCTTTAATTTATTTGCTTAGTTGTTTTACCAATTGTTTGTCATACCTTGTTTTCATACTTAACTTTTGCATAAATACCCCTGTTTTATTGTATTCATTATCAGTTGATAATGCTCGCCATGAGCGAAACCGGTCCTGATGAAATAAATCTCATGTGGAAAAAGTACTAAAAATGTGTTATTATTTTTATTATAATGCCTTTCCACCAAGTATTGACAGTGAACACCGTTGTTACAAGTTATTGAATGTACGAAGTTGCTTCTAGATAATTCCTCTGTGAATTTGTTTACGTGTAAATATAAGCCTTCCAATGCATATTGTATTTCAATAACATTTAACATTCAGTGGACGGTGAAATATTCGAAATTTGTTGGAAAGAATTAAAATTACATCCCATATTATATCTATATCTCTGTTAAGTGTGTAATTAAAAAGTACCAGTAGTAGGTACTTATTGCATTTTCAATAGGGATAATGTTTCAGTACAACAATAATAGTTTTCAAAATAATATATGATTCTCGCAGTCTATCACAAACCATTGTTGGTCAGGTGATTATCATGGAATAAAAGCTCAACGTCAAAATTAACAATTCACTTGAACCGAATAGTACTTTCTGCTGCCATCGGTTACATGGTAGCAGGGCTCATCAACTGATATAATAATATAATATTAATTTATTTGTAGAACTTGGGGGTTTTGATTTATATTTCACATATTCGCTACCAATGTTGAGCATGTGGAATCTTAGTGTAGCTTCTCTCATCAGATGTTTTTCCACTGGAAATGCTTGCTTCTCAGTTGCTTAAATTCTTTGTTCTGATAAGAGGAGGGATATAAGGATGGGACAAGGACAGGAGATGTTAATCGTTATCGCTACGTCTCGCTTTTATGATAGTTTTAGTGTGGGGGGATTGTAGTTAAATTTTAACCTTTAAAGGAGTATGGACGAACTTTTGGCTTAACACAGTAGAATGATCACTTTTAAGGTGTTCGCCAATACTTGGTGGAATGGCATTATAATAAAAATAATAAAAACAAAATTAGTACTTATTCAATATTAAATTTTATGTGGAATAAGTACTAAAAATGATTTATAATTTTTAATACAATACGGTAAGAAAAATAACAATGTATTTTAGTTCTACATAAATTATTTTATATATTTGTTGATAGCTATTTCGGCTTACGCCTTCGTCAGATCATCAAGAATAGTATTTACCGTATTATAATGGAGTTCTAGCAAGTTAATGCCTACTCAATCAATAATTTTTATTACAGTATACAATTTGAAATAAATTTGATTATTCCACGTATTGTGTTACTAATTGTGACACGTACTTATCTTCGTACTTACAATCGTAAAGTTTGCTTAAGTAATAAAGCAAGATTATGCTGAATTACATTCAGTATAAATATGTATTCACTCATTGAAATGTTAAATTCATTTTTTTTTTTTGGTTTTTCTGGTTATTGCTCAATTTCTCTTTAGTTTAGTTTAGGCTTGGGTTGATGAGAGAAGGGATAAAAAGAATAAGTCCAGGCCATGACTAGCGTGGTTAGTACGTATGGGTGGAAAGAATTTTTCAACACAAACCCCCAGACCTTCGAGCAGAATAAATAAATCAACTGAAAAAATGTTGTTCGTTCTTGGTCTCGAAACCATGAGGTCCTTCACGGAAGCCAACGACGTTGAACACTGCACCACGGACACCGAGCATGAAATAGTTATTATTATGTACTCGATATGCTCATAAATATTTTTTATTCGGGGTATCATTGAAATATTTTGCTGGCATTGAAATATTTTCCAAGAACTAGAGTTAATAATATGACAGAGTAAAAAAACAAAATGTTGTTTTGAACAATTTCACATGGTTCCATGACTTTTCAGAACATGACTTTTCAGAACAGACAAAACAGTACATGACTTTTCAGAATATGACAAAACAGAACATGACAATTCAGAACATTCGACCTACCTACAGAAGCCTGAATCTGGCGCCTTGACTATGTTGTCTATGGCCTTGACACCGTCCGAACGCGCTTGCTCTATAATATTGGGTTTTCACATACATATTTGTTTATAAACAATTTACCAACTATGAGTAGGGTTGCCACAACAAGAAAATATCTGCATCTCCGAGATCGCCGAAATTACAATATATGTTTACTAGCTATTGTAGTTCGCGTGCTGCATTTTAAAATTTATTCGTAGGGCTGGCACAGTATATAAAGGGTTTTTCATTAAAAGCGCTCAATTTTTTTTTTTTAAATAAAACAAAAACGAATGAAGTATCTAAAAAAAAATATTATGTTTTGAAGTACATATATTGGCAATTATGTATGAAATTCAATTTCTCTCGCCTGACCACCGCGGGCACGTTTGCAGAAGTTCAATCGTTGAATCCAATTTTCCACCACTTTTTCACATAATTCGGCCCGAATCGAACCAATTTCGCGTTCAATATTTTCTCTTAGCTCTTGTAACGTCGCCGGCTTGTTGGTATAGACCAAAGATTTAACATAGCCCCAAAGAAAATAGTCCAATGGTGTTAAATCGCATGATCTAGGCGGCCATTGAACTGGTCCATTTCGCGAAATAACACGCTCACCAAATTTGGTTTTCAATAAGTCAATTGTTGCGTGTGCCGTGTGACTGGTAGCGCCGTCTTGTTGAAACCACATATTGGCCAAGTCCATACCTTGCAATTGAGGCAAAAAATAATCAGTTATCATGGAGCGATAACGATTACCATTCACAATAACATGACGATTAGCATCATTAACAAAAAAATATGGTCCAATGACACCTCCGGCATGTAATCCACACCAAACAGTGATTTTTCCGGGATGCAATTGTGTTTCGTGAAGCACGTGTGGATTGGTGCCTGCCCAATAACGTATATTTTGCTTGTTTACATATCCATTGAGCCAAAAATGAGCTTCGTCACTAAAGATGATTTTTCGATGGAATTCAGCATCATTTTCAAATTGTTGTGCAGCCCAATTGAGGAATTGGCGACGCTTCAAATGGTCAAGCGGCTTTAGTTCTTGTGTCAACTGGATCTTGTATGGATGTAGGCCAAGATCTTTTCGCAAAATTCGCCACAATGACGTCACAGAAATGCCCAATTGTTGAGAACGTCGTGTCAGTGACTCATTTGGGTCATCAAGAACAGATGCTCTAGCGGCGGCAATATTTTCCTCACTTCGTGCATTTCTTTGTCTCACTGGCACTGGAACATTGTGTAGCGACAATGTGCTTTCAAATTTTTGCACCAAACGTTGAATTGTTGATGTGGCAGGCAAGTGATGACGACGATAAAATGGTCGTAATGCTCTTAAAGTTGCGGTGAGCGAACGCGAATTTTGATAGTAGATTTGAATAATTTGCAAGCGTTGCTCCAGTGTGTACTGCTCCATGATATTTGCCAACTAAGTACGAGTGTTAACCTCAAAAAAAATTGAGCGTCAAAACGTCAAAAAGTACGAGTGTTATCCTCAAAATTTTGAGCGTCCCTATTGAAAAACCCTTTATATAAGTATTAGGTAATCCCGGAATTGATGTCGTTTTTTACAGTAAAACTCAAATTTGATTTTTTTGATTATTTATTATTTTTTTTAAAACAAAGTAATTACCAGTGTTGTCTATGACTCTTTGCCATCTATTTTCAAGTTCTAAAATTCCTTTCTCATAAAATGTCTTTGGTTTAGATTCGAAGAACTCCGAGAGACCTAATTTTAGTGCTTCAATATTGTTGATTTGTTTGTTCCTTAATTGCGTTTCTAAAGAACGAAACAAGTAATAGTCACTTGGTGCCAAGACTGGTGAATAGAGCAGATGTAATAAAACCAAGGTCCTGGATTTTTTTTTCGTGTAATATCGGCAACGTGCGGACGGGCATTGTCATGTTGAAGAATAACATTCTTCTATTCATAAGAGCGGGTCTAATTTCTTGAAATTTTGTGTTTAATTTGTCCATATAATCACAATAGAGAGCTGCAGTAACAGTTTGTCTTTGTTTTAACACTTCATAATAGATCACGCCTTTCTATTCCCATCACACACACACTAGGGGTTTCTGAGGGCTTTTGCTTAGCGCGTGAGGAACCCAAATTCCTTCTTTTTGAACTTTCCCCAGTTTCTCTAGATAGCGATGAGTATTCGATCGTGATGTCATGACCTTCTTGGATAATTGATAGATGGTCATTGTCGGATCTGCTTCAATTTCCGCCTTCAGGGCTGGTTCATCTACTTGACTGCGCTGTCCACTTCGAGGCTCATCTTTCAAATCGAGATTGCCTGAGCGGCACTTTCTTACGTCCAGTATATCACCATAAATCTCACAAATGAATTCCGTTGCTTCTGTTGCAGCTTTTTTTTTGAATGGAACAAAATCAGCATACAGCTTCTTAAATGTGTTTCCGAAGGACACGTTTCTGCTATTTTTTGTAGATGGGGTAGAATTGTTTTTTTTTGTTTAAAAGACAGGTAAAGAATCACAGAGAAGAGAAAAACAATAACACACGTCTTTACTAGGCAACAGACCCAAACACACTGAGTCAAAGTTGCATATCAAAAAAAACGACATTAACTCCGGGATTACCTAATTTATATCATTTTCAGATGATTGCGTGGAGTTTATAAGTAATTTACTAAACATAAATAGGGTTGCCACAACAAGAAAATAACTGTAATTATGAGATCGCCGAAATTAAAATAAATGTTTACTAGCTACATATATCATAGAAACTAGCTCACATTAATTCAACAATTGCAATTGTGAATGTGAATGTTCCATTGGTCCATATTCGATGAAATGTTTTATTCCTTGTTATATTGACATGAAAGAATAAATTTCTCATCTCTTAATTGTATAATTTAATCATCACAGTTAAATTAATATTTTCAGCTTTTTTTATTGCCCAATAAATTAAGTAAATTACTTATAAACTCCACGCAATCATCTGAAAATGATATATATATATTTTTTTTGTGCCAGCCCTACGAATAAATTTTTAAAATGCCCACGCGAACTACAATAGCTAGTAAACATTTATTGTAATTTCGGCGATCTCGGAAATGCAGATATTTTCTTGTTGTGGCAACCCTATTCATTATTGGAAAATTGTTTATAAA
Organism: Himalopsyche kuldschensis; assembly: GCA_028554975.1. Taxonomy (NCBI): domain Eukaryota; kingdom Metazoa; phylum Arthropoda; class Insecta; order Trichoptera; family Rhyacophilidae; genus Himalopsyche; species Himalopsyche kuldschensis. Next base: position 16,078,916 of record JAHFWI010000014.1, read on the forward strand.
CAAATATGTATGTGAAAACCCAATATTATAGAGCGAGCGCGTTCGGACGGTGTCAAGGCGCCAGATTCAGGCGTCCGTAGGTAGGCCGATAGTTCTGAATTGTCATGTACTGTTTTGTCATATTCTGAAAAGTCATGTTTTGATTTGTCCGGTTACCATTTCACATTATCTCAATATTTTGATCATTTTTATGAATCTACAAATAATTTGTTCAAATTATGCACGAAAATTGAAATTTGGCGAGTTCAAAACAATTATTTCACTTGAATATATCGGTACATACATATTTAAGTATTTTTAAGCGCCTTTTTTTCTGCCAAGCTTTTTGGTTTTATTGCAATTCCTTGTAAATTTCCTTAAAGCTCATCAAAGCTAATAAGGCCAATCACTTATTCAGCTGGTAGCAAAATGAAAAAAAGTCCGGAATCAATAAAACTGTAAACGATAGTATTATGCAGTTAACGAAAGCTTTCAAGCATTCATAAATATAATTAAGTATTTCGACTGAGGGTGCTTGATGGAATTTCAATATCAAATTTTGTACTTTTCCATGCGTTTTGTCGCTAACGACCCGGGTTTCGCCTTTCGGCATCTTCAGGCATTCCAAGTGCACGGATGTACTTGAACTGACGCGTAGTAAACAGTTTGTATCGTTTATATAAAAAAATTTAGGGTGAGGGTGAGCTTAAACACAGGGGTGAGTTTAAACTATTTTATCAAGAAATCTTAGAGATTAATCGAGCTCAGCTCAACGGTCTGCCAATTTTGATCGAGCAACTTTATTTGCCTAGTTCGCCATTGTTGTACCCTTTTAAATAATTGTTATTTTTAATTTATTGTCATATATTAATAATTGTCATTTATTTACAATTCAAGCACTTGCTATTATTTAATATCAATTCACTTACTATCATTAATGTAATATAATAATAAAGGCTTGAAATCAATCAACTCATTAACGAGAGGTCGGATAGGACCCTAGATTTATTTTAAATATTCTTATGTTATCATCTGGTCATTAATATTTTCAAAAATCCCCGTAATTATAACAAACCCACTTAAATCATTGAAACTTGTATTCATTCAAATTTCGCTAATTTACATTTTAATAACCTTTTAACTTAGTGATCTACTTATATTTTTGTATATAAACGATATAAACTGTTTACTACGCGTCAGTTCAAGTACATCCGTGCACTTGGAATGTCTAAAGATGCCGAAAGGCGAAACCCGGGTCGTTAGCGACAAAACTCATGGAAAAGTACAAAATTCAAAATTCATAAATATACTCTTGGTATTGCGGACAAAAATAGATCTCGGCTAGCGGTTGGAATTCTTATGACACACAAAGCTCACAAAAGATATCGATGATGTCGTATCAACCTTAAGCCGTAGAAACTTAAAGAAGCAGTTTATAAATTTGAATTTTGTTTTCCTAAGAGTTCTGTCGCTAACGACCCAGGTATCGACATTCGACATCTTTAGGAAATCCAAATGCAAGAGAGAACCTGAGTTGACACGTAAACAATAGTTTGTATCGTCAGGAGAAAATAATTAAAGCAGGTCACCGAGTTTAATTGCAATCCAGATGAATTAACGAAAGTGTTGATCTTTATGAGTTTCAATGAATTGAGGATTAATTGTGTGTGCAAATTACAATTATTAGTATTTTAAATGTAGTATCGTAAAAAAATCATCAATTGCATGAAAATGCCGAAAAATTCAATTGGTATGTTATATTCGATGTATTATTAAAGAATTGATTTATTTCTATTTGAATTTATAATTTATGATAATTCCTGATTTTATTTTAAATCTAATAAAAATATTAAATCATTTGGTAATGCATTTAAATTGTAATAATTACAGTTATTATTTCATACATCATGACACAGACAGTGCGTCGTACGAGCAGTCATCAAAGCAAAGCTATCTTTTATTGTTATTTATATTAAATATTGTGCCAATTTGGAAAAGACCGGTTTTAAATCAACCAACATTTGAAAATCTAAAATTTAAAATTATAATGTTGCGTTCAAAAATTAAATTTAATTAACACGATTTAAAAAAAAAATTCGAGTGGAACTATTTATTCGTTCATGATTTGATTTTTTTATGATTAATTTATCTTAAATATTGATGAAAAAATCCGACATTAAAAGACATGTATTTGCACCTTAACAATGCTTTTTTGCTATATTAATAGCGAAATCAGTCGACGGCAGTCAATAATTTTATAGTAACCTAAAATGCATAAAATTGTCCCAACTCATAATAATTATTGGTATATTGTCTATGAGAAAAGTATGTTGTCTATGGAGCCATGCATGTTATTGCATGTTATCTGATGGTTATCTGCCCTGCAATGCCTGTACGCTTCTTTTGACAGAACTGCACGTGCGATGATAACTTGTATATATTTTTAAATATATCGATAATCTAATTGAATACAAAACGACTGACAGCATTAAAATGAAGAAAACAAACTTAAAGCGGCCACTCAATGTTAGTATCAATGCTTAATGTTATTTTTATAGATAGGCTTTGTAGGTTATGCTTATTTTTTTCTTATGTTTTAGGGTGTCGATTCCTTAGAAAGTCAGTCTGATTATGGATCAATGTCCGAAGATGATGTCGTCAAATCAGAAAAGGCAAAAGTTTCTGACAAGAAAAAACCGAAACCGTCAGTCAAGAAATTAAAATCGTCAAAACTTACTAAACAACCAACTACCGAAGAATTAAATCGTTTGAGGGAAACTGAGAACCTATTCAATTCAAATTTTTTCCGACTTCAAATCGAAGAAATTTTAAAAGAAGTAATCGTCAAATCTAAACGCCTAGCGCATTTTGAGTTGTGGTTGAAAAAATTTAATGAATTTACCGAGACTTTAAATGATGGACCCAGCTGCGAAATTAATGACCGAGAATGGCTGTCTGAGAGTGATATTAAAATGCCGATAATCGAGCAGCCATTAGAAACAAAAGGATTCTTTAAGTTTGTTAAATTCCCTCCCGCTGCTGTAATAGGCTCTCTCAAACTTGGGTGTATTTTAGGTCCAGCAATAGTTGTTGATTTAAAAATTGAAATGCCTAAAGAGATGATGAATAAAAATGATTATGTTAATGAGAAATATCACCGCAAAAAAGCTTTATTTCTTAGCTACATTGCTACAAAATTATATAACCATGAACTGATCGAGCACCTAAAGTTCTCGCTGTTGGACGGGTCTAACTACAAACCTATTCTCCAAATAAAACCTGCTGGGAAACTTGGAAAGTATATGAACATCAACATACACGTGTCCTTGGAAGAAGGTGCTTTTACATTGTTCCGATTTGGTCCTTCAAGAAATAATGTCAGAGATGATTGGCGTTTTGACCTTGGAGACCCGTCTGAAAATAATCTATCCGCTGCGACACCCATGTACAATACTGCTGTTCTGCAAGATCTGACTTGCGATATTAACAACAAATATCTCCATGCTAATATTGCTGGAAAAGAGAATATTATACATGGAATCATTTTACTTAAAATTTGGCTAAAACAGAGGCATATTTTTAGATTCTCCGGTTTCATATTAAGTATGTTTGTTGCTTATCTTGTCCAAATAAAAAGAATTAACAATGCAATGAGCAGTTATCAAGTTATAAGAAATGTCTGGACTGCAATAGGTAAAGTTTGTATTTGATATATTATATTTATAGGCTTATTTGTATTATTATATTTTCTTTATTTTTGATGGCTTTTGATTAAAAATAATATGAATTACTTGATGGTCAATGTTTTATGACACCACTTGTAAGTGGATTATTACATGAATATTTGAAAAATATTAGTACTAATTATTGTCACTGCACTGCATAAACTTTACTGCATGAATAATTCATTTTCAAATAGACACATTTTCAACAAAAATTTGGTGAAATCATTTGATTCACTAAATTCCATTGAGGTTTTTTTTATAGCTACTGCTGGCAGTAAGTCTTTAGACTTGCACAAGCAAACAACCCAAAACTTTTTTCAACATTTCAAAGTCATTGCAAGTGAAGTGATCACAGCCAAACCATCCTGTGCACAAAATGACATAATGATAACTGACAAATTATTTTTATATTGGCAAAAAAATCATTTCACAGCTTCGAGTGAATGGGACAAATATGGAGTATCTCTCTGCTCATCAGAACCTATATTGCATCAGCCAGTGTTATCAGAATTTCACACAAATTTTCCTGTTGTGTTTGTTGACTGCTCTGGTTTTAATAACATCTGTGCGTATACAAGTTTGGACCTATACAACACTATCAAACATGAGAGCCGGCTAGCCGTAGAGTTTTTGGATAGCAGATTTGTCAATGGATTTCTTCCACTTTTTATGACATCTGTTGACTACCATTTAAAATATGACCATATTCTTAGGTGAGTACTCCTTCCTTAACCATATAATGAATCATCAATTGTATGTCATACAATTTAGAATGTTAATAATTATGAAAGCTCACACAGTAAGTGCTCATAAAAAAATAAGATAGTTACCGTGTTATCATCTTTATTATAGTTGCATCTTCAAACATGCTTAGTCTATAGTTTGCATCTGACATTTCTCTTCAAGATGGCTGAATGGTTTTTTCTATAATGCATATTTTTATTTCAGGATAGAGTACACCAAAAATTAGAAAATGCTGTAATGAAGATTGTAGATAAAAATATCCAACTAGACTGTGGTGCAGATAAATATATTGTTCTTCAGAAATATTTATGCGATTTGATACGCAAAGGCCTCGGTGAAAGAATTTCCCTTTTGACTCCTAAGTGTCTGACATCCGAAGAGCAAACCTGGCCGGTTGATATTTCCGTGAAAAAGGGAAAAGCACTTAAGAAGCCATTCATTTTTGGCATCAAATTGAATCCAGATTATGCTTATAACTTTTTGGATAAAGGTCCTCAAGCAAATTTACCTGAGGCAGAACGTTTTAGGTAAGTCTAATTTCTGGAGAAGCTTTAGTAGATAACTCTTGGAATTTTCTTTCCATTCACTATTTATGAGAGAAGTACAGATGAATAAAAAATTGCAATACCCTTTCTGCAGTGGACTACTCCAAATTTTAGAAATGAATTTTAAATTGTAAAAAAATACAATCTTAGAATTTATATTCCCATAATTGAAAATATTTAACTGACTCTAATCTTAGTGTTAATCATATTTGGGGCAAGTTAACGAAACTGTTTATTAACCTTTGAACATGTAGATTATTCGCTTTGAAGGTGCTTGTAAACTGCCTGTAAACTTATAACCTATTTGTTGTGGTTGCAGAAATTACAACTGTATGTATTTTGCAATAAGATTATAAAGGAAAACATTTAGTTGAAGTTATTTTAAACTGTTAACTGTAGGAATTTAAAGTATTTTATGAGTACATTTTTTATCTACTCCAAAGCCCTTGTTAAATTGTTAACAATTAGAATATTTATTTTTAGAGAATTTTGGGGGGAGAAGTCAGATCTCCGTCGGTTTCAAGATGGATCCATATCCGAAGCTTGCGTTTGGGAAACGAATCATACAATGGCTTCCAAACGGCTCATTGTCAAACAAATAATAAATTATCTACTGAAAATCAAACTAGGTGGGTCTATTTTCACTATAATATAATATGCTTAGTCACACTATAATACGGTGATACCAGGGCTGTGGAGTCTGAGCTTTTTGGCCGGAGTCGTACTCGGAGTTGGAAATTTTGAAAAGTTTGAACTTTTTAGTTTTGCATTTAATATATCAAATTTGGCTTTTGGCCTCATTGATAGGGTTGATATTTAATTGAATACACATAAATAGGAAAATTAGGGGAAAAAGTGACAATATTAACATTTTTTTAGACGGAGTCGTGTTTTTGGTCAATGTCGGAGTCGTGGTTTTGGTAAATGTTGAAGTCGGACTTTTTTTTTACCGACTGCACAGCACTGGGTGATACACAGCCTACGACTCGCAATGACCATTCATGCGGCTCAATATGACATATTTCAATTGCCTTTTTGTTCTTCAGAACCCTTTACGGATGATGGTTAAATTGTATGAACTAAAAATATCAATATTTTTATCACTTTTACCTATGCGGGTCTCGAACTATCTGAGAATTGATAATCTGGCTCATCTTCCAAAAAGATCATCTACATATATGATATATTGGTTCCTCAAAATTGTTGCATAATTTAAAGCATGTACATCTTAAAAAAATGATATTCACAATTGTTAACCGACCGTTATAGTTTTTATATGATAGATAGTAAATGGTCTTATCTATATTACAAATGTTATCATAACTATTTATGTTTTATGTATTTTTTTACCAATTATTCCCAGCACTCCACATTAATTAATGAAAGTTTTCCACTTTTCAACCGACAGGTCTTGAAAAAAAAATCATCTATATAGCAGACCAATTTGAATTCATTTTGCAAAATAAAAAGTGGCAGCCTGCAAACTTTGAATATGGAACTGGTGAGGAATCAGCCATGAGGATCGGCGCATCGTTTGATGGTCTAGCGAAAGACCTCCGATCTCTTACTGACATACCACTCGAAGTCCATTCAATACATGGTGAATTATATTTTTAGTTTACTCTAGTTTATTGAGAGATTTCAAAGTTAATACAGTCAAAACTATAGAACTTTGTTAAATATTAATTTGTTTATTGAAAACTATATCATAGGTATTTTTCAATGACTTACGTAGTATCAGGGAAATACTCTTCTATATGTTCGATGAAGTGTTTGTGAAATCCTCATCAGATAAATCTTATCATATTTATGACACAATTATGATCATGTAATCTATCCCTCAATGTTTAATAATATATATAATTTTCTACAGGTACCTGTCCAGCCTTCAGTTACTCAGACCCCATACCTCCATTACCATATGCCCCTTTAACCAATAAAGGTATCAGGTATAACCAAAAATACAGACTCATCAAAGACAATGATGCTGCAGATAAATTATATTGTCCTCGTTATCTTCCTTCATTGAAGGTTGTTGTGCAATTGAGTAAGTGACAGTAATAAATATGTGATAATATCCCAAGACAAATATTTTTTATATTAAAGAATACAGAAAAAATTTAGTAGCATTTTGTCGACCTTTTTTGAACCAAATTATATTTTGAATTTTCTTAATTAACACAATGCTTACGGAGTGAAAACATTTGTGTGTTTGATAACTGGCCATCAAATGCGAAATGTCATGCTTATAACCATAATACTTTTAAGGCCCCTGAACTTGTTCACTGCAGTACAGTGAAACCTCGATTCTACATTTTCCAAGGGACCGTATAAAACAAACGATTAATGCGGGAAAGTTTTATATATGAATTAAATGCCGGGACTATAGAAAATGAACGCACAATGCGAGAACGTAAGATCGGGGTTCCACTGTATACCAATATAGTCACCTTGAATATATCGCGTTAGGCGTGCTATCTCATCCACTAGAATTTCTGTTTCAGAGCATTGATTCCTATAGTCTGTCAGTATCTATGTGCACATTGGAGCAACATTTATACCAAAAATTTTCCATCGTGAACATGTTAAACAATGTAAATTTTTACATCATTATATTTTTATTTTTTTAATTATCAACAGCACACAGCGGCAAGTGGCCAGACAACATAGAAGCATTGAAACGAATCAAAGCAGCATTCAATCTGCAAATTGCAGAAGCTTTGATCGAAAAGTGTAATCTCATTTGTCATGCATGGCCAAATCACTTGGACGTCTTCAAAGATGGCTATGTATTCAGGATAGAGATTGCGCATTGGCGAGAGATTAATTTACTCAAAGAAAGCGTCGATAAAGACGGCGTAACTAAATACAGAGACACGGATGAAAGCTTGGACGTTGAATACAGTCTAATGCATTTACCACGGCTTAGGATCGCATTGAATGGGTGAGAAGTTAGAATACCTAGTGATTTCTGCCACTTGATATTTTTATAAAAAAAACCATTATATTGTCTCAAAATACCTATTCATTAGTAAATGATATTGCTTCTTCTCTAATGATATGTAAAAAGCTTTTGCTGGTTTTAATATTGTAATATTGGGTATTGCGCATAACTATGTATTTAGGCCACCTCTAAATTTCTTCTAAAGGCCGAATTGAAGTTATGCAAAAGCTTGGCTCTTATTATATCATTATTAAAAGAGACTTTTATATCCTTTCAGATTACATCATCAAAATCCTGCATTCGGTTCTGCTGCATGCTTATTAAAACGATGGTTAAACGCTCATCTTATTGACTCGTCACATTTCCCAGACATATGCATCGATATGCTTGTAGCCAATCTCATTCTGAGACCTGAACCGTATGAAGTATCTACCCAACCTCAGACAATTTTCTGGAGAGCGTTAACAATGTTATCTAAGTCGGATTGGAACACACAGATGGTAGTGCTGAACTTCAATGAAGATCTCAGCAGTATGTACATCTTGACACAATGCTTACGGCAACCTCTCTTTAAAATAAAAATAATAACACATTTTTAGTACTTATTCCACAAAAAAAATTATTAGATCAGGACCGGTTTCGTTTATGACAAGCATTATCTACAATGAGACAGTGATATTTATAACAAAGTTAAGCAAAAATTACAAGGTATGACAAACAATTGGCCATTCAAAATCGAATTCTTCACCTTTTAATTATAGTAATTTTGCTTAAATTTATTTGCTTAGTTGTAATACCAATTGTTTGTCATACCTTGTAATTCTTGCTTAACTTTTGTATAAATATCACTGTTTCGTTGTATTTATTATCAGTTGATAATGCTCGCCATGAGCGAAACCGGTCCTAATCCAATAGATTTTATGTGGAATTAGTACTAAAAATGTATTATTATTATTATAATGCCACTCCACCAAGTATTGACAGTGAACACCTTAAAAGTAGCCCCTCTTTAGTTTGATGAGAGTAGGGATAGAAAGGATAGAGTCTAGGACAAGACTAGCCTGGATAGCACAGTTGGGTGGAAAGAATTTTTTTCCTTTTCCTTTTCCTTGAACAGAATCAATAAATCAGCTGAAAAAATGCAGCCCGTGCTTAGGTCTATCACGGAAGCCATCGACTTAGACCACTGCACCAATGACCCGACAATATGAGGAATAAATAAAGCTATTTTATATGATAATATTTACTACAAATGGCTTTCAGTCAACGCATATGGTATACTCTATCACCACAACAGGGCAAAATCCTTGGCACCACACGAATTGAAGAATTTCTTTTCAATCCCAAGATTTCTGCATTGCGTCAATTGTTCATTCAAAAATACATCATTCAAAATCAAATTCATATATCTACATTTAAATATTCTCAGCATTATGATGTTTATTTGTCTTATTAGTAGCGTGCCAAATTGTAATTTGTATTAATTTTAACATTTTAGAAGACGATCTAATTGAAATCGAAAGCAAATTCAATGCAGAACGCACATCGTTGCCTGCGTTATATTTTGTGACTCCCTACGAAGGAAGAAAACCTAGCGTGTGGAGCCGATCTGCACCTTCATTCCAAATATTGGCTCGCATACAAATTCTAGCATCGGAATCCTTAAAACTTCTGAATGAAATTGTCTTCGACAGGTTATCTGAGGAGGTCAATGTAAGTTATTGCGAAGCTATATTTTTTCATCAGTCTGAATTGACAAGTTTTATTGGTACACCATTATCCACTTATTTTTAACTATGTCCATTCCTAATGCGTAACACGTGGCCTCTTTATGGAGCTTAGCTTATCTCGGAACTCTCGAAAACTGCATGTTACTCAGTTGCTCAATCTCCTTTTAATAAAGAAACTGAGAATAAAAAGATGGAGCTCAGGCATGACCAGTGATTGGATGGGTGGGGGACATTTGAAACATCACAGGCACCCATGCGTCAAAACATATATCTATTTATTAAACTGCCCTTACTGGGACTCGAACCTATAAGCTCTGCAAACGAAGCCATCAACATTGACACTCAGATATTTTGGTCAGAAGCATATCCACTGTTTCCTGACATCTGAATGAAGCATTAGATCACCCTGGTCTATCGGTCCCTGTGGTCTAGTGGCAAGAGCTTTGTCCTAGCGATCTGGAGACCCGGGTTCAATTCCCGGCAAGGTTAGATTTTTTCAATTGAAAAAAGAGATCTTGGGCTGGGTGTATGTTATTTATCGTTGATTTTGTGCACAACTGATTTATTACTTATCATCGAGTTAATCTCGTATGACTTTCACAATTAAGAATATTTGGCGCATAATGCCAAATATTTTTTTATCTTTAAAAATATAAAAATAAAAATAAAAGAAAAAATCACAATAATTTTCTGAAATTATGAGAAATAACATTTAAATTGATAATATTTTTTTCATTTCATTTTAGGCTCTGTTTTCATGTAATACAGAAGGATTTGATGTTCTTATTCACTTAAAGCAAGAATTTAACACATTAAGCTATTTAGATTGTAAAAAAAGTAGTACTGGCGACATCAGAAAAAACAAGCTATACGAAAAATCCAACGATGAATTGTTTCCAGTGCTAGATTTTGATCCAGTACAAATGTACCTGAAGGAGTTAAGAGTAAGTAAAATATATTCATCAATTCACAGTTTTTGTTGCATTATGTACCTGGAAATTCACAGCAATGTACAAAATTCCAGCGATCCTAAAAGCTATTATCAGTAACAATATTTAACCATCCTGTAAAAGTAAATACTTTTCTATTTAGTAATATAATTAGTTTAACCCGTCATGGCCATTTTGTTGGTGTGATCAAAGAAATACTTTCATCGCAACATTGGATTGAATAGATGGGTCCTTACGTAAATGCTTTATTCCAAATGGCTATCCCAAATAGTATAAATGATATTCAATCAGTCTATGGTCAAAAGAGGCGAAGAAAACTTTTGCTCGGTAATAATCTGCTATTGTTTTATTTCAGTCAAGTTTTGATGAGTATGCGCTATTCTTCCATGATACATTTGGAGGAGATTTTATAGCTGTACTTTGGAAACCTCCAGCCTTGGAATTTAAAGAGTTTAAGGTAAATATCCAGTGTTTTAGATATTTAGATATAATAAAACCCTGAAACTAAATTATTGCCATTCGGACTTGAGACCATTTCCCAGTATCTTCTAAATCATTATTTGACATTGTGGCTCCAATTTTTTATAAAATAAGTAATATTGCTTACCATTGCCTCAATGGTTTTTGTCATTATGAATTATTGACATTGTCTTAAATTTTTTAGAAAATAATATTGCTTACCATATATTACCAATAATATTGCAAAATGGTTTTTTTACTGAAGTTGTATAAGAACACACTAAATCATTTTACAACTTCTAAATAGAATCATAATTTTAAGGTGTTACCATGTGTATATAAATAATTGCATTATAATATTGAATTTTTTTTTTAAATCTATTTTTAGACATCTCAAATGAATGGGCGGAAACCAGCAATAAATCATGATAAACAAGGGCTCATCGCAGACATGGATTCAATTTTAGAAGGTTTTTACATAATGGGACAAGGATTGGTGAAAGATATTGAAAATAAAAGTAATTTATCATAGGAATTGTTGTGTCATTAGAAATAATTATCATGCCGATTTATGTATTATGAAGTAATTATATCTAAACAATTTTCAAATAAAAACAATTTTTTAAAAATATTATCTAATAGTCTTATTTCAGTGTGTTTAGGTTTCTAATAATTAAAGTAAAATAAGTATTATATTTCCTAAGGAAAGGTTTTAAGCATTTCCAATTTTTCAGTAAGTGGAAAAAATGTTTCGGACAGCGAAAATTTGTATTTTCATTATATGTACGTAGTTCAATCATTTATGTGGTCAGGCCCAGAAGCTTTGTTTTGATGGAAATATTTTTGTTTTCTTTTTTTTCGATAATTGTCTCAGTTGTTGATTCGACAACAGAGCTTATATTACTAATGGTTGGTGAACATGGGTAGAACTTTCAAATGGAGGGATTTGTGTCGGATAAATATTTGCGTATTAACCTTTCAGACGCCATATATTTATTGAAACCCTATGCAGAGACTTCTTTCGAATGTAATTAATGTGATTGTTAGAAAATCCATGTTGAGCCATTCTCATTTAATTTGAAATCTAGTGAATCCATGTCACCAGGGCTGGCACTATATTACCGCATAATTTGTTTGATTCAGAGTGAGGAGGGAATGGTTGAATATCAGAAAGTGCGAGTGGACAACACACAAGGACATTTTTGAGTGTTTCATATTTCTACAGAATTCCGTGTTCTCAAATTTATCACACATGAAAGTTTTTTAGTAAAAAAAACAATATAACGGAATTAAAAATCATAAATTATAATTTTCTATTAATATTTATAAATAACCGAAATTTTGTGGTGAAACGATTTTTTATTAATATTTATTAATAAAAAATCGTATTTACGATTAAAATTGCCGCCCAATAGGGGGGAATTATGAAACATCCAATAATTTATCAGTATTATCTGTGGGCGGTGTAATTGTGTAAGTATCTTGTCTGTGGATTGTGCACGTATTTTGTGAAATATTGCCAGTTAATTGTGGTAGGACATGGAAATTATAACATTACAAGACGATTAGAAAGAATCTTTTCCAAGGATTTGCAGTCGATTTTTTGTATTTATTTACTATATTATACAAAATTATTGCTAAGCAATAAATATAAATGATGCAAACAAAACATATTGAAGGCACATATTATTTTTAACTTCCTTAAGTGTAATTTAACGAATATTTTTATCGTAATGTACCAACCATCTGATGGTCATACGAATGATCAGATAGAGTGTGCCAACTCTAATGAACCAAAATTATTATTTTTAATAAAAAATGCTTGTGTAGTTTTTAATTAATCATGTACTTCATCCAACCCAATTGAACACTATCACTCACTTGACCAACACATTTTTTTTTTTGTAAATTCAACATTTTTTTTAAATCAGAGTAGCTTACCAGACATGAGAAAAATTAGTCAGATTGGAGAAGGGTAAGAGAAAAGCCTTCTCTTGGGGGCTCAATAGCAAGACCCAAATATGGGCTCTAAACAGGAGTATCATTCACTTTTGGACCCTCCCGCTGCGCAGCTTGTTCCGAGGTTCACCTACTTCTTCAAAATCATCCTCTAATTTAACGTCAGGAGTGTAACTAGATGGCTAAGAAAAAATAATAATATACCTAATTCATTATTACATGAAAAGTATAAAATTTTGTCTAATTCGTGAAAAGTGTAAGCCCTTTATCTTATTCATGAATAAGGCAAATTATCAGCCGATTGCTTGAATTTGGCAGTAATTTTTCTGCCTAGATCATGCATTGGACACAATAGAAACGCTCCCGTGGTGTTTTTTGCAAGTAAACCAAATTTGTCATAAATAGTGGTGCTCCGGTGGTATTTTTTGCAACTAAGCCAAATGTGTCAAATGTCATTGATTATATGAAAATATTTAAATGCTCGATGTACTTGTTGCAGTTGTCGGTCATTTTCTCTGCGTGAGCCAACTGCGAACCGGCGCGCTTGACTTGTCAATTGTCGTAGGTTGGCTGTTATTGCTGCTCTAATGTTTCGCGTGTTTGTTGTTTTATTTGTTTGACGGACCAAATCGGACCCCTTGTTCGCACAAAACAAATGCCGAATGAAATGTCAAACTTGACGCGCGTGATAGCGCCATCTGTGATTCAACAACATAAATAAAACGACAGATGTCAGAAATATTAAAATAAGTCCTGATAGGGACATCCTTCACTTAGCGGTATGAAATATACTTCACAACTTCTCTCATATCTAACAAATATACATAAAAAAAATCATAATAATCGGCCGAGCCGCTTCGAAGGAGTTCGGCGACAAAAATTTGTGACGAGATTTTTATATATATAGAGAAGAGATAGAGATCTAAGTATAGATAGATTTATAAAAAATATGAGTAATCAAAATAGTTATTATCGTACTGTAAAAAATAATAAAACAACACTGAACTAAATAACAGCAATAACAAACTAAAATAAGTAAGCAATTTTTATTTTTTTTCAAAATTTCAACAAAACGTAAGTAGTTAAGGTTCTATAGCAGTGGTTCTCATGTGCGGTCACGGTGGCCGCATGCGGCCACCAGCAGCTTCATATTAAATATTGATAATGAAAACAAATATGTTCTTACAAGTTAATTTATCAATAAATACTATGAAAATTAAATATTTCTCGTGTAATTAATACCAATAGTAAATTGACATGCATGGTTAGGTCTATTTGATAAATCATAAACACAAAAGATTCAAAATAAAAATTTGGTGCGGCCACCAGACAATTTTACGTAAGAACCACTGTTCTATAGGTTTATAAACCTAAGGTTCTTAGTTTTATTTTTGTGGCATCATTTTCAAATGTTATGAGTATTATGACGATGACAAACGAAATGAATAGATCCGCAATGGGTCATTATTGAAAAGAAAAAAAAAATTGGTTGAATAAACACGTGAAGTCGTATCTTTTCAATGAGAACTATACTCTTTAAAATTACACCTTATCACTGTATATCATATATATGTGAAAAGGCATGTTTGAGAACAAAGAAAACCAAAATTAAAACAACGACACAGAATTTTAGTTATCAAACCGAATATTGATACGCTGATATATGATTACCCCTTTAACAAGATGTCACTTTTCTTTTTTATTTTCACCAAAAAATGTTTCAAAGATAAACTTCAATTACTAGTCAATCGATAAGGATAAGAAAACCAAAAGATTTGACAGCCATGAGTAAAGTAACTATCCCCGTGTGTAAGTACCTACCTACCTACATACTTACGGTCAAGTTAGTATAAAAAATGTGCCATAGACAATATAAACTGATTGCTCATAGATAGATTTATTTGCGTATGACAAGTAACTCGTATCCACCCATCATAAGTTCATAATATTTGGTGAATGTTGATAAATTTTCACCTATCTCAAACATGCCTGTGTAAAACAAGTAAATAAGTGTCCCTAAGATTTTTGTTTTGCATTGTATAGGTTTGACGCTTTTTTGGTATCTATTATTTGAGTGAAAATGACAGAATACAAATTGGTAGTAGTAGGTGCTGGTGGTGTAGGGAAATCTGCGCTGACAATTCAATTAATACAGAACCATTTCGTCGACGAGTACGATCCTACGATAGAAGATTCGTACAGAAAACAAGTAGTGATAGACGGTGAGACGTGTTTGCTTGACATCCTCGACACGGCCGGTCAAGAGGAGTATTCGGCTATGAGGGATCAGTACATGCGTACCGGAGAAGGGTTTTTATTAGTGTTCGCAGTAAACAGTGCCAAAAGTTTTGAGGACATATCATCTTATCGGGAGCAAATCAAAAGGGTCAAGGATGCCGAAGAAGTTCCCATGGTTTTAGTAGGCAACAAGTGTGATCTGCAAGCCTGGGCAGTTGATATGGCCCAAGCACGAGAGGTATGTCAAAATGATTTTTAAAATAAATTCTAGCAAACTCCGCCTCGAATTTATCTTTATTTAATAATGTTGTTTTTAAAATACTGTTTTGGTAAGACATTGTGGTTTGGTGGGTATAAAAATATCTTACTAAAAATTGCAGGTTTCATCTTCAACTGTTCCAAAACGCTGGGGTATAAATGATGGATTATAATTGATTGTACGCTTTTATAATTAATGATAGATACATATGGGTACCTTAAAGGACATTGAATACTGGACTTTGCATCAATGATATATTCAATCGAAACTCATCATTCCTATTGATATTTTGAAAGTTTCTTTGAATCTAATTTTCAATTATATCATGCCAATAAAAAACCCCCACTTTACAAATCAGGATCAGAAATATGTAATAATTTAAGATTTTGACTGAAGGTGCTTGGTGGAATTTCAATATCAAATTTGAATTGTTTAAATTTTGTACCTTTCCATGAGTTTTATCGCTTCTAAAGTTCAAACGATTCAAACTAAATATGTAAGTAATACTTGTATATGTTAATATTTTCCCTAATTATTAAGATTATTCGTCATTATGATATTCATAGCTAAAATAAATTCAGATTCACATAATCTAGCTCCTAGAAAGAGTGTTTATAATAATACTACCCAATTTTCTTTATTGTTTTTTTTTTACACATATCTAAGCTATATAAACTGTTAACTTGAATGCCTCAATGTTGAAGGATAAAAACTGGGTCCTTGGAAAAAAACTTATGAAATATTACACAATTTAACCAATTCAAATTCCATCAAGCACCCTCAGTTGATGTCTCGAATTGTGTAGTTCATGTTTACGTTGATGAAGTTGAGATTTTCAATGAAGAAAATTCAACTGACATCTAAATTAAATGATAGTTATGCGTTTATTTGAAATTACGACTAGATAAAAACTTTGAAAACTACATACTGTTTCAATATGAATACTATTTGAAGAAAGTCTACATCATTATTGAAAAAAAAATTACCAAAACAAGTCTAGTTTACTAAATCCAATGAAAAATTTGATGAAAAAATGTCTCATTTGTATAAATTGATCATGAATCATTTACCATTTCTAGACAGAATTTTTCTTCAAGTATAATTTCATGATCATGATTAGTATATTTCTGCTGGTTTCTGAATATACATTCTATAAAAATGAATGATGCTTATATTTTTTGGTGAACAAATAAATATGCCGAAAAAATACTACAATAAAACAATCCTGTCCATCTGAAGAAAATATTAAAATCAAGCAAAATGTGTAATTCTCATCTTCTATTTTCGACGATACATTGCAAATATTCATATCTAGTTTGGAAACCTCTGCCAAAACAAGAATGGGAGTATTTGACGCCTTCTACACTCTGGTCGGGGCGATTCGCAAAGATAAAGACTCCCGAGGAGGAAAGAAGATACGCAAATTCAACAAAATAGGATCGCGCCAACGTTTTAGGTGTCAAATCCTTTAAGTGTCAATATATCACATACCTTTATATCTTTGTCATTTAAGCTGCCGTGAGATGGCTTATTTTGAGCCAAGATTCACCTTAAAATCCGCTCTGAAATCATTCTCAAAAGCAGTAATTAATGTTTTTTGTTATCAATTGCATAATTTTATACTAAGATGCTGCAGGACATAAAACCTTTAGTTAATATTTCAAATGACTGTTAAAATATGCATATTCTTTTGCAAAACTTAAAGATTCAACCCTATCATTAGTTGTAATGAATTCGGTAATGGTTATTTTCATCTATTATCCATTGCCATTCTCTTATTGTTTATTGAAATGTTATTATTTTTCCGATTGAACATTGATGTGTCAATTAGTGATTTTGAAATTTAAGATCACATTATTTTATTATATGTTTGAAAAAACACTGCAATAAAAAGTTTAATTATAGGAAATCTGTGGCCAATGTCATGAGTGTTAAAATTGGCCAGAAGAACGCTTCCTAAATTAAGTCAATAGAAACACATGTTGACAGATGAATGCAATAAAGAATCAGCCCAAACTGGATGCAATGAAATACTTCAAACATAATTATTTGAAAGTAATATTTGATTATTTGAATATTTTTTAGAATTTGCGTTTTAAAATTGAATAAGAAATATCAAGAATGGTTCAAATAATATGATTCTTATATTTACGGAAAACAAAATAAAATATGTTGTAATTTTTTTTTGTTTGCTATTAATATTTTATTAAATTTATAAGAAAAAACCTAATTTTATCCAAAACAACTCACCACTCAAAGGGTTAAGATAATGTATCATTATTTCGTTTTTAATGAATATTTTTGCCAGACTGTATGCAAACATTTATGTTTCAAAGCTGACTTTTGGGCATTGTTATATTATTTCTGACAAAACATAATAAATCAGTTTCTATTGACTCCATTCAAATGTATATAGTCAATGGGTATACAGATATTTTTCATACCTAGAAATTTATTCTTTTTTGAATGACTTTTTGCCATTATAGCCGTTTTTTAAAAGGGGTCGTGTTTTTTTTCCTGGAGAATATAATAATAAATAATATTAGACAAATAAATATTTCTAATACTGCAGATTTAAAAAAATCTTTTTCATTTTCCCAAAATAAGTTTATTAGTTTCGAGATAAAGCTATTTTTATGGCAGCACATGATCGCGAAATATTCTTGTGCATTTCAGGGGTGCTTAAGGTTAATGGCAATCAAAGTATGTTGGAAAGTATGTATGCAAAAGATTCTTGATTTGAAATACTAATTGTGGGCTCCTTCTCGGAATTGACTATTTCCAAATTTAGATTATCAGTCAATAATACAGTCCAGTTTCATATTGTTGTATTGTTTGCCAAACGTTAATGTCTATTCAAGGATGTCCACATAACATTTGACCATCAGAAAAAATTGAACCTTGCTTAAAGTAACACTTTCAAGCATTCATATATCAAATTCCATATCACCTGCATTGAAGTTAATAATGACGTTAAAGTAAATGAGCACAAAATTCATAAACTATTTATTTTTTTATTATATTTGTACAAATAAATAATGGAGAGTAAAATTTCGGTTCATCATTAGATCCAAAAGGTTCACCTGACTGAGTAAAATAGATGCAATTTCAAAAGATATACTCTATGCAATGGCTTTCAACAGAGAGTCATTAATTTTACCACGGAATCGTAATTTTTGAATTCCGGGCAACTTTTCCATTGACAAAATACTCATTAAAAATAAACAGTCATCATCTTTGCGCAAGCTTTTAACATCCATTATGCTAGTTCACTCCACAACCTAATCTTCATCAGTCTATTCTAATAAAGAGGATGAGAACAAAGCCATATTTAACTTGTAGATTGTATTTCAGAAATAATTTCTTTCAGCGACATAACGAAATCTTAACGCACGCTAAACCTAAATGTTGACGTGAGTGTGCGCGCTTCACCGTACTCAAACAATTATGCTCTTGCCACCGGCCTATACTGCTGTCACTCAGGACACGCGTATTCGCAGCGTACGTGTTTTGACATGAGCGCTGCACGCAACAACTTTTAATTAACAAAATTTAAAAATAATTGGTTGGTATTCATGGAAAGAGCTCCACAATTAATAAAAAAAATATTATCGATATATTTAATTGAAGAATGCCATGATATGTGCGGGAAGGAATGTCCAGGGATGATATACTCCATTAACAACCTTAGTTTTAGTGCTTTTAACCATTCATGTTGTTAGCGGGTCTGTGTATTAAAAAATTTCCAAGACTATTGATGATAAATGAGATGATTGATGGTGATTGTTTCGTGCTATCTTACAAGTTGCACAAACATGTTTATTGACTAATTTAGATTGTATTTGTTTTGAATGAGTTTTTCTTAACTTTCTTTTTCTTTTGAATCATGTAATATCATTTTTTACTAAAAAAACTAATCACTATTTTTGATTCTATGTCTGATAAAAATCTTTAAAGAGATAATCTTATATCAGTGTTACAGTGAAACCCAGTTAATCAATCTTGCATTTATCATTGTTTTGGAATCTTTCTTACGTTTCACAGTTATGAAAGCTATTGATAAAGGATAAATTGAGATTCTACTGAATTTTTTAAAATAAACTCATGATTAATGTCATTTAACATTATTGTTAGTTGTTTTATGTATATAGTCTTCATATTCCAACTTCAGTAAAAGCAGTAAAACTAAAATACAAGAACAGTGAAATTTTCACGAATGAACTAAAAATGCATGCATCGTATAAAAATGACTTATTTTTTTAAATCAAAGGTTAAAAGTGCACAGCTGTGTTATGACACCATTGATATAATATGCGAAATATCATTGAACAACCTAAACGGAATGTTTTTTCAACTATTCCTGGAATATGCCATGGTAAAACAATTCCCAACACTGTCTTGGTCTGTACACGTGTTTTAACTTTTTCCTTATGAAAATATAAAAATCCATTCTTGTAAATAAAACTTATTTAAATTGTTGAGTAGAAAACGAGTGAATGAATCTGAATCAAGACTTGATTTATCCCTCTATTACATCACTGCATACAATCTCCAATACTGAAATTTTAGATACTGGACTCAATCAATTTTCATAGTAATACTTCAGTTAAAGCAATATTAAATTTACTTGTGGTGTACCAAGGATATGTAAAGATTGTTGATTTAATATGGAGTCATAAAACTACTATCTTGTTTATCTAACTCTTCTATTATTCAATTAAAATTAATATTGACACATTAAGAGAAAGAAATACGGTGAAAATTTATAATAATTTTTGATGTTTATTTATTATATCCTTACTGAGAGAAAACCTTTGCTACTGATATCTTTCACAGCTTTTTTGTTATAAATAACTAAATGTTATACTGTAAAATGATAAGTTTATCTTCCAAATTTAAATTAAGTAATACTAAGTAAGCATTGTATTTATTCTGACCATTAAAGTTGTCCCAGTTCTGGCAATAATATTTTTTCAAACATTCACTTGTTCAAACAAACAAGTTCATTGAAATAAAAGAAGTTCACTTTAAAAACAATATATATTTAAAGTTAATTACAACTAGATTCAAGTATACTATTTTTACCATTTTATCAATACATTTTTTAATTTGATGCTGACATAACTTTTTTTGACTTAAAACTAGTATTACCACTTTTTATTGCCTGTACGTGGGAATATATGCAGCGGATGCTGTAAATCTATTTACATCTCGATATTCATGACTTTGTATCATTTGTGAAAAAATAATTCCTGTATATAATATATTATTTAAAACAAACTTGTACACATAAAACTCCAACCTGTGAATGTCAATACTTCCGCCTCATATCTAGCAATCATGTTCTTGTGAATGTAATCAATAATCGTTTTTTGTTGATTATATGGTTCATTTGATTTTAAATCGTAAGTTCATGTTTAAGTTTTTTTGTTTAAATACTGAAAATATGTATAGTAGATCTGTCAAATACTTTGAAAACATTTAATGTCAGTATGCAGAGAGTTACACTTGGAGTTTGACAGTTATGTGAAGACGAAAAGTTTTGACAGAAATGATAATTCCAACCAAAAACACTGCAGATTGCGTGCCAGTTATAACAGGTAAAGTGGTATAACAACACGTGACACTAGCGCCCTTGCATAACGGCTAACTTATAATAATCTATCATTGTATTGTGTATTTAATGAACCCAAATTTTTTGAAATGTATTTAGACCGACCGTTGAGGTGATAGATATTCTCTTCAAATTGAACCATTTATCATTGACAGAATAGATTATATATTCAAATCTCTGGCCTTTTCCCGGTTTGCAATTGATGCAATTGAATATCCATAATATATGCTTGAAGATTTTTTAACGCTGCAGTGTGAAATATTGTGTCATCGGTTCAAACGTTTTCTTGTATTGAATTTATAAAGGTGCCACTGTGTTTATGTTATTTTAAAAAAGGTATTTTTGTATTTTTACTGTTCACCCCTATAAATGTCTAAAATTTAATTGCCGACATGATAACTTTACTCTTATATTTGTTATGATATATTTTTTCAATGATGACGTGAAGAATATAATCAAACAAAAAAATGTTAATAAGATTGTGTTAGAGCGTACCCACGTACCTGTATGTCAAACCGGCTGACTTTTCTGTGCCACTGTTTTGATGTTCAATAATTTTTTCATATCTGTTAATAGATCTGCAATACTACCCATGGCTTTATCCAGCGATTCTCTCGTAGGCATGCTCACGTTCAATACTTTGAATGACAAATGTACCTGGCGATATATTTCTTTCGGCTTTTCCGAGGCCAATATGAGAATTCCACCATTCTTGAGAATGTTAAAATGAATGTTCCTGATAATTTTTTGAGGAATCGTAAATATGAGTTGTTCGTTCTTCCAAGGAGTAGAACCAGCCTGCTGGGATGTCGACATATTTCACATGGACGTGAGTGAGTTCAGACGAGTTCTATTTTTTTATGTATTATACTTGATTTTATCGGAACTCATTTTTTTCACATTGCATAAGTAATAATCTTATAATTTGTAATTTTTGTATTGAACATATTAAATTAAATAAATGTGATCTGTATTAACAAGCGAAATGATTTTGAACAACAGTTATATGAGCAAATAATATAAGGTCAAACATTGAACTTAAAAATTGTGTATTCAATTTGTTTCACCGTTTCTCTACATATAAATCCACTCATAAAATTAACTGTAGAACATATTGTACTGATGAACTATTAATAGTCTCTCATTCATTTATTGTTGGGTTGAATTACTATTAGATACAATGTCTGCTTCAATTGTAATTAAAATATTTATAACCTCTACAAATGTAATAAAAATAATAACACATTTTTAGTACTTATTCCACATAAAATTTATTGGATCAGGACCATCAGTTGATAATGCTCGCTATGAGCGAAAACCGGTCCTGATCCAATAAATTTTATGTGGAATGAGTACTAAAAATGTGTTATTATTATAATGCCATTCCACCAAGTATTGACAGTGAACACTCTAAAAATGCTCTACAAATGTATTAAAGTTTTTAGATTCTTTTTGCCGGATGTTGAGATTTAGTGACTAATCTTGATTTCAATAGGATTAATGTTATCTTGCTAATTATTTTTAGATTAACATTATGCGATTAATACGATTCGATTGTCTGCTAAAATGTAATTAACAAGATTTTTTTAAATCATTTTTTTTATGCTCTATTAAGCACTGAATGCTGAAATTTTATAATTATAATAATTCATAAGTTGCATGTCTTCATAAGTATTTGATTAAATAACAATAAGAATATTTTGAGTTTTACTAAGAAAAGATAACTAATTTTACACATTTCATATTTATACTTAATTTTTAAATTTCATTTCCATTTAATTTGTTTGGCCATAGTTATCTAATGGTAACCTTCTATTGGCTTGTTATACATTTTTCCAATGACGATAGAATTTTAATTGCGTAACAATGATATTAACTTGTATACTTATAGTTTACGTTTTTATAACAAAATTAATAGTTATTATCAAAGTGTAGCAAAAATTTACTCACCGTTTTAACGTTATGCCGAGACAATTTTATGAAAAATGATTAATGCTAGATATACGCACATTTTGTACATAAAATATTTTTGAATACTCGGGAGTTCATTCTGTTGAATAATACATAGTTTCTTAAATTTTGTTTTGGAATTAAAAACAATTCAATGTTATTCATTGAATATAGAAAATAATCACTACCGTTTATTTTTTTAATACATAGGTTTTATACCGTGGGAAGATTTCTGTACTCGAAACTTGAAAACTGTCAAAATGAACAAATATTCTCGGATGAGTTCAAAAGGCTGTATATATTATAATGCTGTTCTTTCTGTTTAAGTTGTGTGGTTATGCAACAAAATGGTTGTTTTGGAGACTTCCATTAAAAGAAGTATGTTGATTAACCTTTTAATGCCCAGCAAAAAAACTATCAATTTGTAGAATTTGATGGTCCGCCAGGTTTCCATCTTATTAGTGTATTTCAACATTGTAATACACTAATTTAAATGATGTAATCTAAAATAAAGATTATGACATAATCAATGATTCGGACTTGTCAATTACCTTGTATTTCAAGAGTACCTTCTTCCCGACTAGCAATCCACTATGCAGAAATGGTCATTCAAAATATTTTGTAGACGAAATGATAAAAGTATGGTTTCATTTCTTCACTATTTTGTTTGTCTTTTATATTATTGTAAACAGTTTTTGAGAGAAATGAAACCTATGTAACAAACCATAGTTCAAGAAAAATGCCTGGACCGTAATAGAGCTTAAATTTATTTCAAATTCACGACTATTTGGTGAAAGCAGATGTATTGTTTATTGATTGAAGGATTGAAGGGGCTATAGTATGAATGGCACATTAACACATTCAATGCTAGACCTGTGTTCTCAGCATCCAATGTGCTAATAATAAGAATTGTATTGATTTTGCCATCTTGTTAAGATATATACCGAAATATTTGCATTGAAATCTCAATACTAACAACAGCAAAAAACTTTTATTAGAGAGTAATATTAAATGTATATTGTCAGCCGGTGTATGTTTGTCTGTTCGTATTACACACACACTCACATCTTATCATGTATGACAGGGGTTCACAAACTTTTTTGTCAAAGGGAGGATTTTGAAATCACAAATTTTCATTTTCAACTAAATATATGTTATTGTTAGACTCAAATTTAACTGTTTGATTATCCCCAATTATACTATAATAACTGACATGGTTTGTATCATATTGACTTTTTATGTTTTACTCTTTCATAACGGATATATTTTTTCTGCAAATGACATAAAACAATGTTATTTTGTTCGATTACAATATACAGTGCTCACCATTTTTTTAAATTTTCATTTTACCTTCTGTGCTCGACATTTTTTGTCTATTTTAGTTTTCATATATGGATAAAAAATACAAATTTAACGTTAAACTCACGCGACTCATAAAAAAGTCAGGTGGGGTATAATTGGCCTGCAGGACACACTTTGTCAACCCCTGATGTTAGGACAAAAGAGCAAATGTAAGTTTGCCCTTCTATCTCACTCCCACTTCATTCACTTAACACGTTGCAGTCCGGATGACTCGTATGCGGGTTCTTGCTGGGCAAACGCAGAGGTTTGGGGGACTTGTATGCGCGTCTTCGATAGTGCTGCTAATTTTTTTGGGGTTGATTAACCACAGGGATCGAACTTATTACCAAACACACCGACAGGAATCATTTTATCGTCTGTCGATGTGATAGTTACAGCAAATACAAATTTCTGCTTGAGTAAAATATTTAAAAAAAAACATTTTTTATGAAGGGAAAATCTTTCTTAACCCAATAAAGCAATTTTCTCAATCAATTGTTTTAGAGAAATCGCCCGGACCGCAACTTGTTAACATAAAGGTAAACGAGACAGGGAAAGATTCACAGCAAGCACCTCGTAAACTTTTAAAACTCATTGAAGTAAATTTTGCAATAATGTCTAGAAATTTTGACAGTTATCTGGGTAATGAAACTAAATTATTTTTTCTAATTGATTATTCGTACATTAAAAATCTTTCAATGATTGTGATATATATATTGTTAACATTGTTGGCAAACTGTTTCAAAGTTTGCTTAGCATAAGAGTGTCTTCTCAACCCTAAAAATGTTTAAATCTTTGATTGTGAATCGTGTTACAGCATACTGTCATGATGAATAATATATATTGTCAATATAACTTGTTGCAATATGTTTGCTGTCAAAAATTTTCTGTATATTGACATAACAATCAATCTAAAAAATAATAATATTTGTACAGAATTTCAGTTGTGATTCAAAAGACAAACTTTTCAATCATTGATGCTTATATTTTATTATATTTAGTTAATAAATAAATTAAAGAAAATACTAAATTTGTTTCCTTATTTGACTGCCTCTTTATGGGTGGATGAGATTATTATTGTTGTGGTATATTTTGAATATAATAGCCCTGTCTGTGGTGCAGTGGCCAACGTTGTTGGCTTCCGAGACAGACCGCTCAGGCTTGAGTCCCTGTACGAGTAGATTATTTCAGTCGATTATCGATTCTGTTTGAAACATCCATGTTTGCATTGTTAAAAATTCCTTCCCACCCTTCCATACCTGAAAACCGGCACATAGCGAGAGCTATTAGCTAACCACTAGTTCGGTCTTCGTCCTCATATCGATTCAGATTGGGGGCAACGGCTTCTCCTCAGTCATGTGAAATCGACTTCCTCAAGGTGAAGTCTTAGAGGAAAAGAGCTAACGCAGCCCGGTCTGACCTCAGTTGAGATCGCAAACCATTTGGTAGTTATGTCATCAATTTTTGTGGAACCTTCACTACCTTCGTGCGAGCAATTGATAATGGCAATAATATTGGTTGTGAATACAGTTTTTTTTAAATATTTCCCATAGGGAAGGCCGGTGCGGACTATCAAAGGCTTTCTCGTTGTCAACAGTGCAACATACAAGCAAGCTATAGCCGGTATGTGATATAAAAGCCAAGACATCGCCCTGCCAGCTTCCAAATTAACGCCCTCAGAGATACATCTTTTACTACTAGCCAGGCTTGTCGATTGAGATAGGGACTGGGCTTCTCTATTATAAGAAAGGTTAACTCCTCAAGTTTACGTAAACAATTTTTAATGATTCTCGTAAGGGATATTTCATAAGTGTTTTCGCCACACAAAGCCCTCAGCTGACAGAATCTTTTAGAATGTCAATATTTAGTTAGCTTGCATGCGGGAAAGGGAAACAAAGACTTAGCCTTTATCCACCCTAGCAAGAAGAATAGCCAGGAAACTAAGAGCCGCCTAGCGGACTCCACATATAGTTTCTGGAGGAAAATAAAGGTAGGAAAAAAACTGTATATGCTTCCATCAAGCCAGATTTATAGAGTCTGAAGCAGGCCCCTACCTCACTCCATTTCTCCGAGTTGGGAAAATATTAAACCTTAAAGTCCAACTTGCCCTCAAGTTGGTGTTTAACATTTTAAGCCAATTACCTGGTCAGGAACCATCGGTCACTCTATAATTACAATTGTAGATGTATATTTCGCTGTGATGTCATAATATTCTAAGACAAATAAAGCACGTGTCAAAAATATTGGTCCGTTTTATAAACACGTTAGGTATAATTGAGGCCCCAAGCGCACGCCTCTTGCGCTTATCGGGTAATCCGCCACTTCCCTTCGGCCAATCTGTTGTTCGTCCAATAATCAATGGTCGCCAAACATTTTGAGAAACGGGAGAAACGGGATTATTTTTTTTAAAAACTTGGGAGGTCGGACGACAAATGTATGCGTTTCGGAATACAATTCGAACATCCGGTCGCTTCCAGCATTACATTTTAAGCCTGACTTTATTCAGTTTGAATATAAAAAATTGACGTACCTATCATTCATTTTCGAAATATAAATCCATCACTTTGCAACGGCTTTTAGTGAAAAACATAATGAACTGTAAGTATTATCGAAGTTATAATTTGAAATAAAAAAATAAAGGAGAAGATTTACTGTTGCCACAAGGAATGTGGAGTCTGGGTATTTTTAGCCGGAGTCGGAGTCGTCGCGGCGTTTTGACTGAAGTCGTACTCGGAGTCGGAAATTTTGGAAAGTTTGAGATAGGAAAGGTAGGAAACAATCGTAACAAAATTAAACTTTTTTTAGTCGGAGTCGTGTTTTTGGTCAATGTTGGAGTCGGAGTCGTGTTTTTGGAAAACACTGTAATCGGAGGCGTATTTTTTTTAATGACTCCACAGTCCTGGTTGCCACGCATCCCAACGATTCCAACATGTATGCCGTTCGACTGAAAACGTTTGCAGTTTTCGGTGCGATTCGCATTTGCAATGACCATCAACGAAGCACTGGGACAATTGCAACAAATGTGTGGACTAAATTTGGCAAATCAATGCTTATCACATGGACAGCTGTATGAGGCCTGCTCAAGCGTTGGAAAAACCTTCTGATTTATTCGTATACGCACCAGACAGAAAAACAAAAAATAATGTCAGTCCAAAAGCACTTCAATAAACAGAATACAAACAATTTCTATTTTTTGAGTGGCATCGCAACGCATGTCGGGTACTCGCCAGTATGTGATAATATAGTTAATTAAAAAGACCATTTTTCCGGAATAAACCCAAAAGGTCATACTATAAAACTGAAAGTACGTTATCTGTGATATCTTTATAAAACGTAGCGATTTTTATCTCCCGGAGATAATATATACCTATGTACAGTAGAATCTCGATTATCCTAACCTCGATTATCCGGATTGGTCAAAATAAACAAAAATATTACAAATTTTCTGTTATGCAAGTGGCGAATTGTGTCCACTGTTTACGTACGTGATGGAATGCAGTCTTAATATTTTGATCGTTGCATTTGTTCTAACAATAAGTCCTGTGTAAAATATGGGTTAGTCATCGTCCAAATTCGATGCGCATTGAACGTTTGTTTCTTGAAACATTGATCACGATTTTCATATTTATTTTTAATATTACCGATATGTCAACTAAGAGAAAACGTGTCGTAGTTTCACTAAAAGACAAATTGGATATAATCGATGCTTTGAAATGGGGTGAATCGGGACGTTTTTTGTCTAATAAATATGGTGTCGGAACGTCAACGATCTCGGATATAAAAAAATCTTGAAGCTTACCATATGTTTAATGAGAGTCAAGAAGAGTGCTATTCAAGACAACTTATGTTTCTTAAAAGTATTCGTGATTTGGCAGCATCGAAAAGAAAAGCTAGCTTTAAACATAAATCGATAATTGATTTTTTCAATAAAAAATAATGTATTATTAAAGCTATGTATTATCTAAAGAAATAAAAATGAGATTTATACTGAATATACTTGTCTTTTCCTGTCAATTATGATTTTTTCGATTATCCGGATTTGTCCTCATCCCCAATTAGTCCGATAATCGAGGTTCTACTGTATTTACTTATAAAGCAGTTATAAAACACAATATGCCCTTTGAGAGTCCTTTTGATATTTGTCAGGGTAAATTTGTGTGACTCGAAAAAGAAAATACATTTATTTTGCGTTAACTAAGGCTGTTCAGAAGAAGACCGAACGTATTTAGCTGTACTGATTGCATTAACTCACATGGAATATCTGCACTAATTTCTAGCTCATGTAATACTTCAATCACGAAAGGGGATCGACGACTATTTTAGTTTTTCTGGAATAAATGCTAAATTTGTTTTAATTGTATACAGTAAGTCATCGACTAACGCGATTTCGGACTTACGCGATTACCTTAATTTAAGCTGATTATCACATATCTACTGCAAGCCACGGACTCTGTAAAATATTCCTTATACAACCTTTTTTATTCAATCCAATGTGTAATACATACATTTAAAAAGTATTAACAGCGAAATAAATTTGTGATATATGAAATAAATCACCATTAAAACACAATTTTTCTATGAACCGTAGTACCCGACACCTCAACTGCTCGAGTATCGAGTAGTAAAATTTTAAAATACTCGAGTATACTTAAGTAGTTCAGATGCGCCAAAATTATAAATTCAAATTTGAGTATATAAATAGATATGATAAATAAACTTATTTCATTTCATTAATACACTTATTTCAATTATTTAAATTTATACGTAAAAAATAATAGAGAATTAAGCTCAAATTTTAAATTGGTTCGAAGTTTCGTTATTTTTTTTGCAATATTTTATTTTGCCTCTTGTCATTTGATAAGATAATTCAGCATGACCAAAATCAAAACTAAAAAAAAAGTCTCACATACCTACCATAGTCAACGAGTATTAGTACAAAATAACTGCTTTAAAAATTTGCTTTGTAATTTTATTTTTCCCATTCCTGAAATCAAGAATTTAAGCCAGGGTCGTAGAGTGGTCTAAAAAAAAGCGACTCAGACTCCAGCATTGACCTAAAAGACGATTCCAACTCCTACTCCGACTTTAAAAAAAAATCCTACCTTTTTTATTTATGTGTGTTAAATTAAATATCCACCAACCAATCCGGCCAATACGCAAATTTTACATTTTATAAGAATAAATAAAAACGTCAAAAATTTCAAAACAGCCCTGATTTAAATTGTCAGCTAAATTGTTATTTGTTTCTAATCCTGAGTAATATATGTATCTAACCATAAATTTTCAATATTTAGGTATTTTACTTTCGGAGAGCGAGGATAGTGATTAATTCAATCATAGCTATGTAAAAACATTTCCAATCTGCTGATACGAACGACTAGAAGCTCATATTGGAAGTGAATGCCATTAAAAAAAGAATTAGTTACGAAAACGAAAATTCTAATAAACGATAGTGGTTTATTGTAAAAGAAATCATAGAGGATACACATGTGTATTATAAGTTAACGTCTATAAGCTGACATTGCAGTTCACGAGAAGTCGTTTTGAATGCAGTGTTATTTTCGACGAATCCGAAAGACCCTTTCATCCAGGATGCAAGTTGAAGCCTTGCGACTAGCGACATCAGCGTCAAGAGTTCCCTCTGTTGATAGAATTACAAAGGAAGAAGGCCATTCATTACACAAATACCACCGAAGCACATAAAAATCGGTTACGTGTTCGCTATTTCTAGAATGGTCGATTGACACTAGAGACTCCAATTCGAGTTTCGAGTACTCGAGAATACTCGTAAATTTTTGAAGTTATCGTTACGTAATATTCGTTTTAGTAATAATCATAGAGAGTTTTTCTACTGTGGGAATTATAAAAAACAACTTAAGCAATTTATAATTTGAGACGTTTAATTCTCTATTATTTTATGGAAATATGTGTTGCATAAACTGAAATAAATGTATTAATAAATTTAAATAAGCGCTATATTTAGTTATCTTCTATTAATATACACAAATTCAAATTAATAATATATATTTTGGTACATCTAAAACTACTCGAGTATTTTAAAATTGTACTGTAATTGTACAACTCAATATTTAATTATATATGAACAGAAATAATTAAATAATGTGAGGCCTAGTGTACATAGGCACTTCCTAAGCTAATAAATTTCGACTTCTGATCATCTATGTATGTGACATTTCTTGGTGCAAAGTATGCTCCCACATAATTTTGACATACAAATTAGCTAACCTAATATTTCATTCATTTTAAATCGAATGTCAAAGAGATTTCTAGCATAAAAAGAAAAACTATTTTAAAGTATTTTTCTGATTCTTAAGTCCAAATGGCCAAAATCACATTATAAGTTTATTGCTTAAAAAGATTACACAAAACATTGTAAGAAAACAAAATAGAGAAGAAAAAGAATAAAAAATACATCGGCAAAGAAGTCAACCGAGTAAGTTCCAATAAAATCAACTTTAATACATAGCAAATAGTACTCGTCTGAGCTCACTCACGTCCACGTGGAAATTTAAACTTTACTTACTTGTTGCATTCGAATAAGACGCGGTCTCAAAGGTTAAGTGGTAAAATTAGAGCTATATTTTAATGTTTTAAAAGGTGAAAGCAGCGTAGGCGAATGCATGTAGCGGAAAATCTGGAGAGACGGTTGATTTTCTTTTTTTAAAAAAAAATGTTTTTTTATTGTATGACTAGGGCGGAAAAATACAATCTTGCCTGGAGCGGCCAAATTTTTAACGCCGGCTCTGAGAGCATATAACACTCAACTGCCCATGCTAAAGTGCAAATTTTCAGTGACGTGTGCTCAAAAAATATACTATAAAATGCCATCATTTTCAAAAATTTTACTGTCACATCTTGGTGGAAAGGTACTATTTTTGATAAAAAATACTTGTTTACGGTACGACAATTGATGATGCTCACGGTGAGCGAAACCAGCCAAATTTGATGAAGTAGTTATTCTATAAAAAAAAAAATGTTTTATATCATATCATATCATCTATCCAATGCCGTAAGGCTAAGTTTTAAATGAAATTATATTACATTTGAATCGGCTTAATTTTATACTATTTCATGAGTTTTTTCGCTCATGACCCGAGTTTCGCCTTCCAGCATCTTCAGGCATTTCAAGTGCACGAATCAACTAAAACTGACGCGTAGGAACAGTTTATATATACAAATAAAAGAAGATCACTAAGTTTAATTTTTATTAACGAGTTTTAATGAATTGTGAGGGTAAATTATAATTAAAGCGTACTTTCAATGTTGTGTCGTAAATTTTATTATAAATCACAATTATCTAAGGTATTTTAATTTAAAACTGCAATTCAAAAACACCACAAGTGTAATTAAGTTCCATTCACTTTTTATTCAATGTATAATATAATACGGTTGACAACATAATTGATTATTTATCCAATATATCTGAAAAAGTAAGAATAAGCAGAATTCAAAAAAATTGAAAAATTTGCAAATGTATCTCGACCAGAGGACTACAAATAAACTAACACTCAAATAAAAAGATAACATATGACATATTTCAAAAACTATAAATCTTCGAGCTCTATGTCATGTTACTGAATGTTAATTGCGTATACGTATGATGCACTGCATATGCTCTCATACTAAAGTATTGGTGGAATACCTTCCTCGATAATTGTTTGACCCGAAGCTACGTCGCTACGCCATGCAGTTTAGTTTGTAAGCGTTTTAGGGGAGAATGGACTAAGGTGAATCAGTTGCTTGGGCAAGATTTATTAAATTGGGAGGACATTAATGCGTTTTAGATAATAAGTCATGTGTAAAACGGCAGTTTATGGATTGTATAATAATGTTGTTACGTAGTGTAATGACGCTATACGATTAAATCAGGGCTGTGGAGTCGGTAAAAAAAAGTTTGACTCCGACTCCAGCATTTACCAAAACCACGACTCCGACTAAAAAAGTTTGATATCGTGATTTTTTTAAACCTAATTTTCCTATTTATGTGTATTCAATTAAATATTAACCCTACCAATCCGGCCAATGGCCAAATTTGACATATTATATGCAAAAATAAAAAAATCTAAATTTCTGACTCCGAGTACGACTCCGGCCAAATCGCCGCTACAACTGCGAGTCCGACTCCACAACCCTGGATTAAAGGTGAACTTTTTGCGGTCAGATGTTTGAGAAGAAATGTAACCATGACGGAAATGTATGCATTGGAAAAATAATTCATGTATCTGGTTTAAAAACTAACCAATGAAGGTGTTTGTTCACACACCAGTATTTAACTGTCATATAATCCTTAGTGATATATTTTTTGTACTTGTTCTACAATTTATTTATTAGAGTCAGGACTAGGGATTCCAATCCCGGGCCAAAATTTTGATCCCGGGATTTCGGGATTGCAATTAGTTGGTCCCGGGATCCCGGGACCAGTCCCAGGATCTGGGATATTTTTCTTATTTATTTAATACTAGTATTGCTTCCCAGCGTCGCTCGGACTAAGAGACCAATAATTATTTAATGTTATATCATTCGACATAATTATATCACAAAATCTAACATCCAAAATATAGTTAAAATAAAATCACAAACTTTATTTAATTTGATGACAGCCCCATTCTCACCTCATTAAAATGTTTAAATTAAAGGAAAAAATCTAATTTGCTGTCAAAGAAATGTCAAATAATACCTTCACGTAAATAATAAAACATTATTATATTAATAAAAGCCGGGAAAAAGTTGGTAGAAGACTAATTTATTACATTTTGACTAAATGTCTACGCCGATAAAAATTCAAAAATATTTTCTTTCATATTCGTTTTTATGACAACTTGCAACACCAATGCAAAATGGAATTACAGACATACATACATACATACGCCGTTTCGGTTTTATATATAAGATTAGCTAATATTAGCTATGTTATTTTATCCATAAAAATAGCTTAAAATGAATAATACAATTAATTTTGACATTTGTTTATTGTACAATATATAATGTACGCGTAATAAAAAATAAAAAAGTGACAAAATTAATTGAAAAAAAATATTTTGAATTAAACGCACGTAGTATGTAATAACAAAGCATCAAGCGTTTCATCATTTAGCCTAGATCTATTTTTTTTTCCAAACAGCCTACTGCTGAAAAAGGACGTTCAGCCTATACACTTGTCAAATATTGATATGCCAGTTCGAGGTGATGACCACGTGAGCCTCCATTATCAAATAACATCATTTCTTGGTTTATAACGGACATTGCCTTGTGCAATTTTGAATTTTTGGTTCGCATGTCATCAAGCCTTTTGCGATTTCATCCTGTAACTGTTGTTTCATTGTTTCTTGTTCAATTGGGTGGGATGACTGCGTTGAAGTAAATTCGATTGATGACTTTTCTAGTGGTTCTGATATTTCGATCATATCTTGATCTTCTTCTTCATTTAATCTTTCAATAAGTTTTTGAATAGTTTCTTTTATAGTTTTACGAGTTATTTTGTTGTCATTGAATGATGGAGAATTTGAACCATAACGCTTGCCCCGTCTATTACTATAGAAACTATATCATTATTTAATGATATATGATGATCTTCCAGACGTTTCATTATAATCATTATATCATTATAAAATTTATGAAGAAAAAGAAGTGATGAAGTTTTTGTCTTATTAAAGATTTTGCTACACCGTGTGTTATTTTTCACAAGCTGTCTCTTTAATAACAACTACAATATTATAATCATTCACCGTAATTTGAAAATTATCATACATTATTCGGTTGAATGTCACATTGCCTTTAAGTGGTTTTTACAGGTAAAAGATTCATTATTGTTTTTTGTTATATTTATTTGCTTGACGTTAAAAATGAACATCACAAATATAATTTTACCGTCCAAAAGATAAGTATTTTGTGTCGTTTTAAAAAATAAATGTAAAACTATTATATTTTACGCATTTAAAAATTTTCCACTCCACAGATAACCCTATCAAAGTGAGTAGCTCTATGTCAGTTTTAAAAACACATTTGAAGTTGATGACTTTATAAAAAATAATATAAGAAATGCCAAAAACTGAAAAAATCGCTACAATTGCCGACAATTGTTTTTGAGGCCTTGTGTACTTAAATTCTATTGCATGTAGCATGTAAATAGTAAAGATTGAATATGGAAAACTTAAAAACTCACCGAATCAGTGTTCTTTAACCAGTTAAACACTAATGCTTGCAATGAGCGAAACCGGTTCGTATTTTATCATGTTATATGTGAAACTTGTAAAAAAAGTGTTTTAATTATAATTATTATAAAATTTTTGGGAATTGGTTTATTCAAAACATAGCATGACAGCAGGGCAGCTGACGCCGATACGCCATGCATTTGATAAATATAACAAAATAGCACATCACATAAAACAGAATGCCATATTCATTCAACAGAGAATGGCATAAAAGACACAACATACCATTCTTTTAAAATAATAAGAACAACAACTAAACACCAAGCTCACTCATTTCTCGCTTCAACTCTCGCGGTGTGAACACCTCTCTGAGCCGAAATCCGATTTCACAACTGCCAGTGTTTTGGGACTGGTGAGCTGTTTTTAAACAGCTCACCAGGCCGAACCCAATACTATCATCATCATCATCATCCGACAGTTATCATCATCATCATCCGACCGTTATCATCATACGACCGCTATCATCATCAACACCAAGACACCGAGCGACCACATGAACCAGACATATCAGATGACCGCCCAGCTGCCGGGACTCCTGCGGACGAACTCCCCACACTTACCGATGGGGGCGCCAGACATCCGCACGGATTACTGTCTGCCGCGGTCGCCTGTTTTCTAATCAGACGGCGCCTGAGAACTATCATCATCATTACCAAGATACCGAGCAGCCACATGAACCAGACATACCAGAAGACAGCCCACCAGTCGGGACTCCTGCCGAGGCCTGGGAACCCCCGTCTTTAGTGTAGCAATCCGATTCAGCGCACACCGTACGGGGTAGTAACACTCTGCATGGATTACTGACTGCCGCGGTCGACTGTTTTTGCCTGCCATCACTCACCCGATCATCACAAATACTATCATCATCATCACCCGACCGATATTACCACGATCAGACCGCGATCCAGACATACCAGAAGATCGCCCAGCCGTCGGGACTCCTGCCGAGGCCTGGGAACCCCCGTCTTTCGTGTAGCAATCCGATTCAGCGCACACCGTACGGGGTAGTAACACTCTGCATGGATTACCGACTGCCGCGGTCGACTGTTTTTTCCTGCCATCACTCACCCGATCATCACAAATTCCGACCAGACGATCCCTAGCCTCCGCTGTCGCCGTGGAAGCTGCGTGTTTACACCAGCCGAAACTGAGTGTTTACACCAAACATGACTTATTAAGGAATAATCTGCATGGAACACTCAGGACTGAAGCAAGCCTACACGTGCGACTGCAATGGTTGGCAAGATCCTACATCAAATTACGACGACCCGCAAGCCCGAACACAGAAAAATCTCTACCGCTATCAACATCATTATCTACCCATCACCCTCGACCGCCAGCAAACTCGATCATCTAGCCACCACTGTCGCCGTCAAAGCTGCGTGTTTACACCCGCCGAAACTGAGTGTTTACACCAAACATGACTGATTAAGAAATCTACATGGAACACTCATGGACTGAAGCAAGCTGACACGTGCGACTGCAATGGTTGCCAAGATCCTACAACTACTCGACCACTATCATCATCCGACCGCCAGCAACAGCCCCGACCAAAGCATTATCTCCATCCTCGCATCTTCACCATGATTACCAAGCCTACCGGTTGCCGTAGAGGCCAGCTAACGCCAGCCAAAGCAAGCGCCGCAACGGCTGCACAGATTTCTTCTCAACACAAAGCCCCACAGATGAAAGGGATTAGGCTAACGCCCAAGTCCCCGTTATAGTTGCCCTTATAAAAGTCAAAAAAGTCAAAAGCCAAGCTCACTGCTGAAAATGTCAACCTAAATAGGCAATGTTCAGCCGAACAGCCCATGTTCATAAGTGGTTAATTGATTTACGCGACAAACAAGTTCTGGTAAAAAACATTGTTTGCCTTTAGGTACGATCACGTAGGTAAAACTGCAAATTGAGTATGTCAGTGTTATCAACTCGGCCTCGGAGACGAGCTTCGTTTTAATCTTTAAGGGGTTCCCCCATGTGATATTTTGAAACAATCACCTTTTTTTGTTGTTGAATAGAATGATTCTTCAACACGTGTAGAATATGCTGGTAAAGTGATTTTACAATATTTGAAGTCGTTGGAAAGTAATAGAAGTTAGACTACACTTGTTAAGAGGCGGGACATCGGTCACATTTTGACGCTTCGGCTTGTTACATGAGAACTTTCAATACACATGTAATTTCAATTCATGAATCAAACCAACATTTAAGCAAGAGCAAAGCAACCAGATTCAAAAGTCTTAAAACATGCATTAGAATGAATTATCTATGGGCCAGGCATATCAGATTAATGGGTAGTAAAGATTTCATAGTTTAAATCGTATTTGAACTTTCAAACGCGTTTTTCTCAAAACTGTGTTTGGCAAAACTGGCCGACACGATATCTCAAGAACGGGTTACCGATTGCTTTGAAATTGTAATGGTAATTTAAAACATGTTTTGTCATCGTTTGAACTAGGGTGATGAAAAAATTCCCAGTCGTTTTGTTTTTACGTAACCAAATAGTCAAAAAACGTCATGAAATTTGAACATTTTTTTCAAAAACTTGTCAATTGTTCAATGTTCCACATTTTCAAAAGATCCGAGTTCAAACGATTTTTACAGTTTTATAGATTAAAACGCCGTTAGATTTTTTGATTTCTGATAAGCCAATCAGTCGATCAGATGGAGGCCGTTTACCTCCTTTTTTCGACATGGGTGCGTTTGGAGTGGTGCACCACACATTGTGATGAAGATTTTAGTCTGAAAATATTTTGACTTACTGTTAAAATGTCAATAAACATATGGTAAAATTTTCAAACTTCTACGTTAATAAGGTTAGTCAAAATAAGAATCCCAAAAAAGCTAAAAAACCGGCCGTCACATGGGGGGATCCCCTTAAGAGTGTGAAACGAAGGCATTCCTAATGGAGACTTGGCTGTATATTATTTCTTTAAGGAATTATCAACGGGAAAATATTTATATTTCAGGAAATATCTTATGTACTTAGTAAGCATCTTAAAAGTGATTAGCAAACATACATATATATCCAGTGTAATTGGTTGCATACAATTTTGTAAAAGAAGAATCGAAAAGTGCTTTTTTTCAATTATATTCTTAAATTAATGTGTATCTTTTATGTCTTTCGCCCCCTGCTAACATCTACATACTTTTAGTTGGGATAGTTTGGCAATTACCAGTGCATTCAAATGGGTAGCGCTACGCAGAGCCCTCTTGTCACGTCCTCATATGACTGTGTATTAGAGACTCCGATTCGAGTATCGAGTACTCGATACTCGAGTAATCTCGTCCATTTTCCAAATACTCGATACTCGAGTAATTTGAAAAATACTCGAGTAATACTCGTAATTTATAAATGAAGGTTTATTTCCAAATTTAGCAGCGGACCAAAAAAACTAGATAGCACTATTTAATTGATTGTTAACTTTTAAACCGATGTCCACAGCAACAGAGACAGTTTTTTCTACTGCGGGAGTAAAAAAGCAAAACTTCAAACCAAATGAAAATTTGAGACGTTTAATTATCTATTATTTTTGATATATAGGTTTCATAAATAGAAATAAATGTAATAATGAAATAAAATAAGCTTATTTATTTGTTTATCATCTATTGATATACACAAATTTGAAAAAATAATATATCTTTTGGTATATCTGAAACTACTCGAGTATTTTAAAATTCTACTACTCGATACTCGAGTAGTTGAGATGTCGAGTAATTGGAGTCCCTACTGTGTATGTTTTATGAATTTTTGAGTAAACTCGTCGCAAGGGAACAGTAAGAGTTTGTCTTGACATCTTTAACATATGAATATATTAAATATTTGTAGACACAAATACAAGGACTCGGAGAGAACGTATACTGAGCTTTTAGAAATAGATGATTGAGGTGATACTTGTATTCGACTGCTTATTTGTGGAAGTTCACTTAATTACTTTTCATTTAACTTTGACTTTTCCACGTATTGCGCAACTAATCGTGACACGTGTTTTACCCATTTCAAAGGCATCTTAAGAATATCTTACTGTCAATTAAAATTGATTTTAATAGTCTAATATCGTATATTATAAAAACGAGAAGCAAGAAAGGGAGGATAGAAAAAATCAAAAACTAATAATACTACTAATGACGTTAAAATTATAAAATTATTTACTAATTAGTTGTATGAATTTGGAATGTGTTAAAGTTGTTTGTTTTTGTGAGGAACTCGGAGATTATAGCTGCCGACGACTTCGGTACTGCGTGCCTGGATGTCTCCCTAGAGCCTCAACCACTGGGTATTATCCATAGGATGCACTCGGTTGAATTGATGGACGCTGGCATGTCATAGAAGAAAGGAAGCAACTGCCGGGTGACAAGGAATTATGGAGGCCGTGCATGAAAGAACAACGATGGCTTAAAGAGCAATTTGGTGTACTCCACTTTTGGCTGAAAATGACTTAATAATGCCATCTTGTTGTATGATGCAATGTGCAAGTCCTGTCAAATTTTTATAATCGAAACATATTTGAGTGCATCGGAAAAAGTTTTAGGAAAATTTGATAACTCCATTCTCAGTCTAAAACCTACACTGCTAATTATCCAAATACGCCATTTTCTACTGTCACCTGTCAATCTGTCATTCATTCGTTGTTTTTCAGTGGTGGTTCAAATAAATCGTTTAAAAGTCTTATTTGAAATTTTCCCGATCGGTTTGAAAATACCAAAATAATCAGTTTTTACCCTCTCGTGCACAATAGACAAAACGGACATAGCAAATTTACTCTTTAAGCCATCGAGAAGAATGAATTTTAGTATGTCAGTCCTGCAGCTGAATAATCAACCCTATCCACCATTTTGGTACGGTCGCAGAGTCAAATTCCGGAAAGGAAAAATCTAATCCTAATTTTAATTGATGTTTTTTTACCACTTTTAATAGATATATTAAACGGGAGATGAAAAAGAGCCTTAGTCATGGTTTTTTTTTAAACTTTGTAAAATGAGGTCAATTAATTATATGTCTAGCAACTTATTGCACGTATTGATAAGCTATTACTTTCTGTATTAATTAGAAACTTATATAAGGTTGCAAAATAAAAACGTACTAATTATTAGATATGTTTTTCATGATTGTGTATGTGTGGGGATGAGCGATTTACCGGATAAATTGAACCAGACGAAAATCTCAAATGTCATGGTAGAAATTAGAGTGAAAGACTAATCCATTTTTGCCGTTCAGAAATAATATATAAGATATGGCCGTCCAAACCAGTGCTACTCAAACGTCGGTCCGTGGTTAAAAAAGTATATGCATATATAAAACGGAAACGGCGTATGTATGTCTGTGGGTCTGTAATTCCCTTTTGCATTGTTGGTCATTAAGTTGCCATAAAAACGAATATGAAAGAAAATATGTTTGATTTTTTATCGGCGAAGACATTTAGTCAAAATGTAATAAATTAGTCTTCTACTGAAC
The DNA here is from genome assembly GCA_028554975.1 of Himalopsyche kuldschensis. NCBI lineage: Eukaryota > Metazoa > Arthropoda > Insecta > Trichoptera > Rhyacophilidae > Himalopsyche > Himalopsyche kuldschensis. The sequence goes on from JAHFWI010000014.1 coordinate 16,119,040, forward strand.
TTTTCCCGGCTTTTATTATTAAAAATAATGTTTATTATTTACGTGAAGGTATTATTTGACATTTCTTTGACAGCAAATTAGATTTTTTCCTTGAATTTCGACATTTTAATGGGCGAGAATGGGGCTGTCATCAAATTAAATAAAGTTTGTGACTTTATTTTAACTCTCTTTTGGATGTTAGATTTTGTGATATAATTATGTCGAATGATATAACATTAAATAATTATTTGTCGCTTAGTCCGAGCGACGCCGGGTAGCAATACTAGTAATAATATAAAATTGATAACATTATCATACCACTACTTGTGTAACAAATAGGGATACGCAATTTTGCACGAGTCGCCATTTGAAATAAAATACGTTGAATAACAAAAGTATCAATTTTATTTTATTAAATTGAGTTTCCAGAAAGTTACATCAATCAGAAAGTAATTATACTTTTGTATAATATATATTTGATGCCCACTTATTAAATAAGTAAGCAGTTTCATGCTAAAAGCTGGTTATTAATTTTTAAAATAGGAATTTCTCCTTTCTATCTTGATAATTAGATTTTTCCCACTCACTGTCTTAAACTCATTAACATCAATACATTTAATTAATCCAGATTGCTATATGTACAATTGAACCTAGTGACCTACTTTTATTATTATATACAAGCGATACCAAATATTAACTATGCGTCAGTTCAAGTTCACTAGTGCACTTGAAATGCCCGAAGATGTCGAGAGGTGAAACCAGGTCGTAAGTGAAAAAATCATGGAATAGTAAAATAATCAAATTGGTGTACCTTTGAATTCTTATTTTGTCAGATCCATGGTGGCGTGTTAAAATCGTTGGCTTCGATGGCGGATCCCAGTTCAGGCAGTTTCATCTTTTGATTAATCAATTTCTGATCGGAGCCATGGATGTCTGTGTTGTCTAAAATTCCCTCTCCCATCAATCCGATCGTTAAAACGAAACATAACGACAGCGATAAGCTTACAAGTATTGTGCTAGTCTTACCCTCTCTATCTCTATCTATATTCTCTTAGAGGTTGAGCAGCTGAGTAACAAGCAGGTCTCATAGAAAACTTCTGTTAACCGATTCTATGCGTGGAAGAATTAGTGTGGCCGTATATGGAGGGCCGCGATTTCAAAATAATATTCGATTTCGAAAAGTCGATGTATTATAGGATAGTATACAATATATTTCCAGTTCAAGTATTATAACATGATGTTAAAAGATGTCACTGTATGCACGACACATTTAAATATTTAAAAGAGGTATTGGTGACAAGTTAATCAAGTATCAAGTAGAGCGTATTTACTCGCGCATTTTGTATGGCCGGCCCCACTTACACAGAATTGTAGAGCGATTAAACTCGCTTGCGGCAGAGAACCGGTTAAGATAAACTTTATTAGAAGCCATATGCTCAACATTGAAAACGGGTATTGGATTTTTCTTTTTAATGAAACGTTGAAGATGTTATGTAAATATATATAACGAACCGCACACTGATATAGTTTGACTACCACTGGTCTCGATCGATTTTGGCTGCTGAAAACGTCCATAGTATCAAAAAGTTTTCGAACTTTCCTTTTTAGAAAACGTTGGCTATCGTTGCTCTATACTTTGTAATACAATTAAATTAAATTTTTAATTGTTGTATATTTATAACTCGTTCTTTACATAGATCAATAAAATAATGCATGTGTCTGTAGGTGTAATTTTAATTTTTGAATATTATATTTTCCAGAGTTTTGTCGCCAACGACCCGGGATTCACCTTTCAGCATTCTCAGGCCTTTCAAGTGCTTGAATAAACTTGAAATGACGACTGACAGATATGTTTCTAATGTCTACCGGTAATTTGGACGTTGCGCATCGCAGATATTATTTGAATTTTCGTATAGTTATATGTAGTTAATAGTAAACCTGTTTTGACACTTCGATATTGCGACTTTTAGCATTGACGACAAATCACTAACCAATAGGTGGTGCCAAATGCAGCTAGAATGCACATTTGTAATGAATGTTGAAAACCTCGAAAGGGCAACACAAAACCTTCAATTGGGCCACATATGGACCGCGGGCCAAGGTTTAAGCGCGGCTGACCCAGATAGCTTCAATATTATGCCAGATATTCAATATTTTTAGTAAAAATACATGTAACTTATTTTCGTTGAGATATCTTCCAGTTTTTCGAATAATAAATAATGCATGTACTATTCAATAACCTTCCTATTTGATTCTTTTTAAGCTCCAGAATTCTGATTTTCACAGCAAAAATTACACACAAACAAAAACATGTGTGATTTAATATCATGATCGAATTAACACGCTGATGAAATGTGACATGCGCGTCAAAAATGAATTAGCGTCGCCAAATCACATTAACAACCTAGGTATTTATATACATATATAGGAATAAACGAGAGGTCACACTTGATTAAATCACAGCCAGAATAACGTGCTCGGAATTCTACAGGGTTTTATGACGATAATAGGTTTATAGAAAAATAAACGCTACGTATATTGTCATTCTCGATAAATATTTAGTCAGCACAATTATAGTAAAATATATGACATTATTTTCCTTTCACCGTGTTTGTATAGTATCGATCATAAACTGCTTAAAAAATACATTATTTTGATGATGGAATTCTGGACTAAATTATATTGGGATAATTTGGATGTTGATCATAATTCATGTACCGACACCCAATCCTTTTTTTACGCGATACTAATGCGTTCCAGAAAGTGGCGCTTTTTTTTATCGGATGGGTGTGTAAGGATTTTTAAGAACACAAACACCGATTGAAAAAGGATCGATAAATCGACTGATAAAAAGTGACTCGAAATCAAGCGGTCCGTCGGATGGCAACGATGTTGGCTACTGTGCCACGGACCGGGCTTAAACGTATTTTTTTTAACCATGTCTGCTCCCAACTTGGAGCATATGGACTCTTCACGGAGTTTATCTAAACATATATTTTTCTACGAGAACTGCTTGTTAGTCAGTTGCTAAACCTCTCTTTTTAGAAGAGAGTAGGGATGGCAACGATACGAGGACTCGGACAGAACTAGTGGTTAGTTAGTAGTTCTCGCTATGCGTCGGTCTTTGGGATAGGAAAGATGGGAATGGATTTTCAACAACACAATCACCCATGCCTTTGAACATATTTATCGTCTGAAAAAATCCGCTCGTACCAGGAAACGAGCCCGGGCGGTCCAGCGCACAAGCCGACAACGTTGGCACTGCAACACGAACCGGACTTCAACAACACAAACGCCCATGCCTTTGAACAGATTTATTGACTGAAAAAATCCACTCGTACCGGGAATCGAACCCGGGTGGTCCGGCATGCAAGCCAGCAACGTTGACACTGCGCCACGGACGTAAATGATTTTTAAGTAAAAAGAACCTTTCAGAACAGGGCCAACTGTATATTATAAAGTTGTGATGCAGAGCTTTTGTATTGTTGGTGAATAAATCACGTACGTATCAAAACAATATCGCCTTACGGAACGTTGACTTTTTCATTTTGAAAGTTTATCGCTAAAAACAAACGGTTCTTTTTAGCTTGTTCATGTCGTCTTGTTAGGTCGATCGTAAAATGTAATAGGTAGCCATTTTATATGGCTGGACTTGGTCGAAGCTTGATTTTCTTCCCTCACAATGGCAATGGTATAAACAAACATACGAAGTATAGCATTTATCTATAAAATATCAAACACATATTTTAATAAACATGAACAAAAATAGAATTCAAAATTTTTATAGGGGTTATTTCTTATATACCATGTCCGCTCCCAATGTGGTTTTTTTAAGGATCAGGTGGGCAGGAGTAAAGTGAGACGCATCAGCGACAGTATTTTGATTTCCATAAATCGATTAAAACATTATGTTTTGAATGTGAGGAAATCCGCGTATCGCAACTGTTTGAAAACATTTTTTACAGCACAAAAGATCAGCTGCTCATAAAAAAAAATAACGCCGCACTGCAAATGAATGTTGTTTTTGTCGGATAGTGACAGCAAAAAAAAAAGAAATTTATTTTGCTGTCACAATCCGTCGATCTTTGGGATCGGAAAGGTGGAAAGGGAAAAATCTGCTAATACCGGGAATCGAGCCTGGGTGGTTCGACACGGTAGTCAACGACATTGACCACTGTACCGGGCATTTATAATATACAAATAATAATTAAATCGAGACCGGTTTCGCTCATCGGGAGCATTTTCAACTGAGGTTGTGAAGCCGGTGCTGATATACAAAAAAAATGTCTTTTTCCACCAAGTATTGACAGTGAATATCTAAAAAGACATCAATAATATAAAAAAATCACTGTATATTAAACACGTCAAACATTCAGCCAAATTTTTTTTTGAAATATAGTTTCTGCATTGTAAGAGTAAATTGACATTTTATTCAGAAAGCACCTGCGCAAATATGGAAACCTTGGAAACCTCGTAAACTAAACCAATTATCCAAAAACACGACACTGATATTATATTTTCAAAAAAAAGAAGAGAAAAAAAGCGTTTCGCATTTGAATTTCAAATTTAGCGAATACGCTATTCCTCTATATTAAAATATGATCGAGTAAATTTACCGTTCAGAAATTGAAGAAATTTACCATTGTTATCCGATAAAATAAATTTCCATTACTTGGATCGTTTTCATGATAAATGGTTAGTTTTTTTGTACTGTCTATGAAATAATTAAGTCATATCCCTCTGAAAGTATTCTCGTGTATTAAAACATGTTCTATATTGATAATAAAAAATAATAACATATTTTTCGTATTTTTTCCGCATTTTATTTAATGTGAACAAAACCGGTCCTGATCTTAAAAATATTATGTGGAATAATTACAAGTACATAAGTAGGTACGGTGAACACCTTAAAAGTGACTATATATTTCTTTCGACTCATTGGAGGCTAAAATGAGAATGCCACCATTCTTGAGGATTTTGAAGGTTAATGATATTTTTTTGAGGAATCGTGATCATTAGTTGTGTTGTTTTGTTTTTTTTTTTTTCCCATATCCGCTCCCTATTCGGAGCATATGGCCGCCACACGGTGCCTCCAAGATTCCCGCCAACCTCCTCGCATCATCAGGTCATCCCGGCGTCCCTTAGCTCCCCTGAGTCCATCATATGGATGGTCATCAGAGGCCTTCCGCGGCGTCGGGATCCATCAGGTTGATAGAAGAGGCAGGCAGGATTCAGGCTACCCTGGGGCATCCGCAGCACATGTCCAAGCCAGGTCCATCGTCGCCTTTTAATTTTAGACGTAATAAGGGGCTGGTTTGTCCGCTCTCTTACCTCCGTATTCCTGACAAAGTCAAACCACTGTACTCCTAGTATTCGCCGCAGGCATCTGTTTTCGAAGCACAGTATTCGGTTACTCTGGGCTTTTGTGATGTGCCATGACTCGCAACCGTAAAGCAGCACAGTCAGTATGCATGCGTTGAATAAGTGGCACTTGGTTCTGACCGAGTACAGCCGTGAGTCCCAGACTTTCCGCATTGAATTCAATGTTGCTCCAGCTATCCCTAATCGGATCGCGAGCTCATTACGCGGGTTGCCATCTCCCGTGATGTGTACTCCCAAGTACCTAAAACCACAGTTTTACAAATGGGTAAAACTAAGCTGCCAATACAGATGCTACTAGGAAGAGCTTTCCGTATTGGCATTGAGAAACATATTGATACCACCGGATATTGTAGGTCATCAGGACTCTCTCGAACGATCTTATTATCACCTTAATCAATGATAATAAGACCTTATCGATTAATATAACGCGAATAAATTCACAAAATATTATTAAATCTTGTAACCGACTTCTAGAAACGACGTCGCTCGTTCAGTTCATTCGCGACCACTTTGCGTTGATTGGTTGAATTCAGTTCAGGCCCGAACGCTTTGCGTCGATTGGTTGAGCTCTTTTTTCACACTAGAATCGTAAGGTATAAATACGCATTCGTAAGCCGAATAAAGTCGAGGCCTGGGAACCCCGTCTTTCGTGTAGCATACAGATTCAGCGCACACCGTACGGGGTAGTAACACTCTGCATGGATTACTGACTGCCGCGGTCGCCTGTTTTTGACTGCCTTCACTCACCCGATCATCATAAATACTATCACCAAGCCGACACGCGCGACTGCTAGTGTTGCCAAGATCCTACAACTAACCACGACGACCCGCAATCCCGACCACAGCAACATTTCTACTTCAACGCTATCCTCAAGACACCGATCAGCCACGAACGCCGTCGAAGCCAGCCTATACTGGGTGTTTACACCAAACATGACTGTCCCTAAGTTCCGTCAACGAACGTCTTGGAAGGATGCTGTCTGTTACTGTCAGATTGAGGAAGAAACCCTGGTCGTCTCAATATGATTTATGTAATATTCTTAACACTATGGCATGATACAACAAAGATATAGAGATGCAACCAATTCTCGGGAAGCACCAAGTTATCGGCTTATAATAAATAGGTTATTTGCCGTATCAGCCATTCGTCGAATGATCGGAATTCGATTTTCATGAAATTATTATTCTTAGAAACGACCGCGAAACCGGTATATGGGAGAGAGATGTAGGAACATTTTGAGTTCAACATGTAAAAGTACGCCACTCAAGACTCTTTAGGTGGGCTTCAAATGCTTATACAGGTGGACTTCTACTTTCGCACATTTAATTAATAAAGATTATTGATTTATAATATTTTAAAATTATAAAATTAAAAATGGAGTATATATTTTTGTTTGCTTTAGTTGGATTCTACAACCCCCTCAATGATTCCCGTAAAAAGAAAAAATCCTTAACTCTATTTGATAATTTTATCATTTAAATATATTAGAATCAACATGCTTTATTACTTAAGCAAATTTTGCGAAATACCGAAATTTCAAACGTCCGAAGATGCCTCTGGATGAGGCAAAAATCGTGTCACCGATAGTAGCACAATACGTGTAATTTGAAATTTTATATTAGGTCTACGATATGTCCAATTTTGAAAAATAAAAATACTATTAAAGAATACGTTCAAAGTTGTGGAATTGGAAGTGTCTTCAAAAATTGTTTCATATTGTTTAATGTACAAAATGAAAGTTCAAAGAATCAAAAAATATCATCAAGACTTTTAAGGACGATTTTTTGTGTTTTTTTACATCCGTCAAACATTCAACTTTTGAACATATTTTCAGGAACCAATTATGTGCGAAAGTGAAGTCCATCTGTAATTCTTTATTTACCTCACCCGTGACAAAATAAAGCAACATTTGTTTATATAATTTAGAATTGATCGACTGAAAGATGGTAAAAAGTGAGTGTTGTTGAATAATCAATATCGGCCACACAGTTCAACCCAGTACCTAGTATTGTTGGAAAAAACAAATCATAAATCTGAAAGCCCACTTCTCAGGCTCCACTTGCCTTCAGCGCGAAAGAAGAGTAGAAAAAATAATATCATTAATAGCAAGGCTTACCATATGTAGGTTTATCCGGTTTGACGGGGATTTTTCCGTTTTGAGATATTGGTTCCAGTCAGTTTGGTACTTTGTCCCGGTTGTTTCGTGTCACGATGAGACGCGCGACAAAACTTCATTCTATAAGTCTGCTGCGAGAACCAAAAACGATCTGTTGACTCTAAAATGCAGAGCTGTGGAGTCGGAGTCGTCCCGGCGATTTGGCCCGAGTCGTAGTCGGAGTCGGAAATTTTGAAAAGTTAGAACTTTTTAATATTGCATATAATATGTAAAATTTGGCTATTGGCCGGATTGGTAGGGTTGATATTTAATTGAATACGAATCCATAGAAAAATAAGGCGAACAAAATGACAATATTCAACTTCTTTAGTCGGAGTCAGAGTCGTGGTTTTGGTAAATGCTGGAGTCAGAGTCGAACTTTTTTTTACCGACTCCACAGCCCTGCTAAAATGTAATACACGGCTCAGATGAGCGAAAAAAACTAACACTGATAATATTATTATTGATAACACTAATAATATTGACGATTTTCTACTCGAAAAAAAGAATGGGTTGTGTTCAACAACGGCTCAAATAAAGACCGTTGACAAATGTGTCCAATTAAAATGATCCCATATGTGTTTTATCGATGATGAAACACTTTTGCTGGAGAAACCGTACGAGTGTTACTGAACTGTAAATTAAGATTTAGGAAATCATTCGATGAATTTTGTGACATTTTTTTTTATTTAGTTCACTCGGGCGTAAAGTGAACGATTGCAACAATTAATCGGTTTCATGGAGGTAAACTAAATTGCCGATTATTGGAAAAATTTAGATGTTGAAATAGTGTTCTCTGTTCTATACCTCGGAACGCTAATCCGACTAGAATAGAATATACAATGGAACCCCGATCTTACGTTCTCGCATTATACGTTTTCCCGCGTGGTGCGTTCATTTTATATAGTCCCGGCATTTAGTTCATATATAAAACATTCCCGCATTCATCATTTCCCGCATTAATCGTTTGTTTTATACGGTCCCTTGAAAAACGTGGAATCGAGGTTTCACAACGAGAGGCATGTTACACGATATGTTATTTATAATTTTCAAGGGATACAACACCAAAAAGATATGGGTTATTTTACTTCACTGTGATAAGTAATAAGTGGTGAGAGGAAAACAACACCGTTTTTACCGTAACTGGCATCATAAAAAATAGTAGAAGAAAACCAATTGTATTTTAATGTACACTTAATTAAAAAGCAGCTATAGCAAAAAAGAGCAATTTTTAACATAGTGTAGTTCCTTCCCAGGTAAAAAAATAAATAATATAAGTTAAGCTTCTGTTCTAACTTAGACATTTATAGGTAATTTTAATAAACAATTTTCGAGAGTTTTTGTTTATTTTTCTCTAGTTTCCTCTCCTGTTCCGGCTTACAGTTTCATAATTATGGTAAGGCTTAGAATAGCTGATATACATTGTTTTAATATTTTTCCAAAATTTATACTTCTAGGTATATACTATACATAATATAAATATAAAACCACGTGATTTATTTATTCATTGGTAAATATATTGCAAAGAGTATTATAAATACAAGATGTTAGCGCTACTCTACAATATTTAATGAATGCATTCGATCTGTAAAAATATTTTATAATAAATAGATTATTTCTCAAGAGCTATGTATGTATATGCAATGATATATCAAAAAGCTTGTTGAATTATGTTTGTAAATATTACATGTAGCCATAATTCGGTGGTTCGCTTTGGTTAAGTGGTCAGCTTTTCGAAGTCACGATGAACTTTGGATTCACAGAAAAAATGCGGTTTACCCAAATAAAACGGTGAGAAAACAAGGAAAAATATGCGGACATAACTTTAATTATGAATTACAAACAGATTACTTAACTAGATGGAAAAACTGTAATATAAACTACCCTTAGAGCGTAAAGATATTTACTTGATTATAAAATCAATTAATATGATACCTGAGTTTTATCTATATTAGTATTTTCAAAAATCCCTATTATTATAATCAACCCACTTAATTCATTGAAACTTGTTTACATTCAATTTTCGCTAATTTACAATTTAACTTATTGATCTACTCCTATTTTTGTATATAAACGATACAAACTGTTTAATACGCGTCAGTTCAAGTAAATCCGAGCACTTGAAATGCCTGAAGAAGCCGAAAAGCGAAACCCGGGTCGTTAGCGAAAAAACTCATGGAAAAATACACAATTCAAACAATTCAAATTTGATATTGAAATTCTTTCAAGCACCTTCAGTCAAAATCCTTAATTATACCTGAGCTTGTTATATTTTGCAACTTATCTTTCTCGTTTTTTAGTTTTTATGTCACTTATTGTTGAGAAATCGAGCTCACAAAAATACGATGTTGAAAACTGTAGCAAGATTTTCAGTGCTCTAGTGTAGAAAGCTAATATTCACTAATTTGCAGAATTTTCTGCTTTTATCCTTTTTTCGCGGTGCATTTGCTACAAGTTCACGGTGCACCAGTAAAGAGCCACTCCATTTGAGTGTCACGGCCATCGTTTTATAAATCACCTTTCAAAAGATATTAGCACAATATTTAATAGCATACACTGTACGACATGAATACTTGGTAGGTCACAGCTACATAGTCATTTAGACGATAAATTAAATTTCTCAAAACACGTGAATAGCTCAGTAGCCAAGGCTGGCGTAGCCTTTCTGAGGGTGGGACGGTTAGCGGGTGGTGAATGGGGTTTGACAGTAAAAGCACTTAAGATTGCATATGACGCCATTTTTATGGGTATAGCGGGCTATGCGGCTGGTACATGGTCCGAAAGGTGTAGTCTCTCCTACGTACGGAGAATATTATTGCGGGGCAGCGATCAGCGCTGATTTCAATTACTAAAGCCTATAGAACCACAAGCACTGACGCCCTGCCGGTGATGGCGGGCATCCTACCGCTTGATCTGCACATACAGGTGCGGGGTGCGACGACCCACTTTTTGGCGGGTTGGCCTGCGAAGATCGGAGACGTCACAGTTTCACCTCCCCCGGGACTGGCCAATATGGCGCAGCACAGTCGCCTGGCCGCTGCTCGCGGTCATGCGATGGATACGGCACTTCGCATCTGGCAAAAGCGCTGGGATGCCTCCCTGAAGGGGCGGCAGGTTTATAAATTCTTTCCTACCATTAAATGGCGCATGGAAATCACCAGCGGTCTGGTTGTGAATCATTGGACCATACAGTTTGTTTCTGGCCATGGTGGTTTTGCTGCCAAGCTCTTCAGGCTTGGCCGGATGGTAGATGGGCCGACATGTAGATGCGGCGATATAATGGATGCTGATCACATTCTATGGATTTGTCCTTTTATGTCCTCTGAGCGGGAAGATTTACTCAGGTTGGTCCGACCAGCTGTCGGGCCAGTAGGCCACGCCGACTTGGTAGCCAATAAAAATAATTATTTGGCCTTCAGCAAATTTGCGGCGTCATACGGTGCAAGGACGGACCTATTTGTATAGGTCCGTAACCGGCCTTTGTTGACTGCATTAATGACAGCATTAAATAGCATTTATAGAATCAGTAACGTATAGGGTTTGCTAATTATTTAGAGTCAGTAATGCACACTTGAGTGCCTTGGCCTCCAAGTCCTGGGCAAATGCTCCCGAGACAACTCCATACTCGCAAACAGAACAGATACGCTTAACGTTGTTACGCCACGGGACACGATCGCTGATACCGAATGTAAGGCCGTGGCGGGTGGTGGTTGGGAGTAGTTTAGCTACATAGTCACGAACAGTGCGGTACAGTGAAGAAAGCTTAAAAACATTCGACTTTTCTGCTTGCCTTCAATCCAGGAGCTTTTTAAGCTCAGATATAAAACTTTTTATTGCATTAACGCAGCAAACTTTGAATTTGATATGAAACTTTAATGCAAGCGGCGCGGCGGGGTATGTTATCGTTATGACTTTATTTTCCTATTCTGTAATATGTCCTTTGGGTTTTAATACAAAAGAATTCGCTTTCATTCTACTTTCATGGGTGTAATAATAATTTAAAGGCGACATACAATGAGCGTTTAAAATTCATATTATTCATCTATTTTATGTTTTAGTTTAATATGAATTTTATAAATCTCAAGAGTCTGCTGTGAAATTATTTTTTGTATGTGAAATTGAACCACAAAAAATGACATGTTTTTGTTTCTTATTTGGATGTTAAAGAGAAAAAATGTTGGCATGCGATGCGCATAGAGCAGTGGTTCCCACGTGAAATTTGGCTGTGGCCGCATCAGAAACATCAGTGGTTCTACGGATATGTCTGGTGGCCGCACCAAATTTTTGTGTCGAGTCCTTTTTGCCAAAAGACCTAAAAATGTATGTGTTGAGTTTTTGCCAACAAGCAATTCTTGATGCACAATGCAATGCATATAAATATTTTATTTTCAGTGTCTTTGTTGACAAATTTACTTTAAAAATCCATTTTTTTATTAGATATCAATATTAACTATGAATCTGTTGGTGGCCGCAGCAAAATCATCTGGTGGCCGCACATGAGAACCACTGGTTTAGAGTAAGGCAAAATGTAATTGAGAATTTCGGCTGAAAGTGCTTATATGAAATTTCATCGCTTCAATATCAAATTTGAATCGCTTGAATTTTGTTATTTTCCATAAGTTTTGACGTCGTCATCTTCAAGAATTTCAAGTGCACGAATAATCTTGAACTGACGTGTAGTAAAAAGTTTGTAATGTTTATAAATAATAATAAAATTAAGCTTTGTGATATACTTTCATTCGTACATATAAGCGATATAAACTATTTACTACGCGTCAGTTCAAGTTCATACGTACATTTGAAATACCTGAAGATGCCGAATGGTGATGGGCAGAAATTTATGGAAAAGTTAAAATTCAAACGATTTCAATTAGATGATTTTTTCGAAAGCGTTGCTGGAATCAATATTATTAACTGCGATTTATTTGATAGAGCCTCCGTGTCAGTAATGTTCCATTTTAATCATAACATTTTTGTACCCTTCCTCATATTTTGTTTTTAACGACCTAGAATTTTCCATTCGGCCTTCAAAAACAAATAAGTCCATTCATTTGCAAAACTGACACATGCACGCCATTCTGGGCATATATTATGATTAATATAAAATATTTACACATATATTTTATATTCTAACGAGAAATATCTCTATTAACTAAGAAAGTTCCTTAGATTTACTTAAAATACTGAAATAATTATTCATCGGGCGCAGCGCAGGTTTTTGTCGAAATATCTCTATTAATCTAAGAAATTTCAATAGGGGCTCAAAATAGATTTGAGATATTTTTTCCAAATTTGAGTCAAAGTTTGGTGAAATAATAAAATAACGTCATCAAAATACAATATCTGGTCATCTGTGTGTGAAAGTGTACAGGAAAACCCAAGGCAGCTTATTTTCGTTGTTTGTCGAAATCGGCCTTATGTCTAAATCCTAACGGAACTTCAGGTAAACGACCAATCGCCATTGGGTTCTGGAGCAGTTGTTTAAAATTTGTTACTTTATATTCATTTTTAATGAATGGATATTGGCAGACATTTTGCTATATTCCATATTTAATGCCGTAAAATAACCAAATGAAATTAAATTTTTCTCACAAACAACTTGTGTTATTTACATTTTGCGTCACATACGAATGCCACATACGAATGCCAACGCGGTAGAAAGAGAGGCTTATTCGTATGTCACGTCGTGGCAATGATACGCGCACCCTCACTCGATGACGCATGATATACGCACTTCGGAAACTCTTGAGTAGTTGAAAGTTCGATTATTCGGTCGTTTGGTGCCCCTTTTCAAGTTTTTAGGAAATAAAGCTGCAACTACATTTCAACTTCAACTTGAATTGGTTAAAGCTACCGCTATTAGTAATTATAATTTGCGTAATATGCAGCGGCGGCTCGTGGATAAGACAGCTGGGGGTGCTGCGGTTGATTAAAAATAAAAAAATATCTATTATTATTATATTTTACTATTAACATTAAAAACGACATGCATTTCATAAATCACCAACGTTATTAATTTCTTTCCTTGAGTAAAACACTTTCTAATGAGAAAAAAATCAGAAGAAATAAAACTCGCAGCCTTATAAAGCGTTTCTACGGACGCAATTCCACGAGTAAAACAGTACGAACTCTCTCCCCTTTCGCCTACTCGAATATATTATATCGCAAACGATACTGCATAATACATATTTGTACCACTGTGTGTAATAATTATTAAATGCATCGGTGCGCGGGCAAGCTTAATACACGCTTAAAAAATATTGATATTTTCAAATAATACAAAAAAGTACATTATAATCTTCTCAATTTGCTTGGAGGTGTTGCAGTTTCGCAGTGCGTATGGAAAAGCCGCCACTAGTTATATAAATCACTATAAAGCACCATCTTTACATAATGTGAAATGACTACATATCACCGGAGCAGACGTTTTTGGTGTGGTGAAGGAAAGGTTAAAACCGTTTTTTAATATTTTGTAATACGAAACACAAGAACAATGAATGATATTGAGTGTTCTGATTCTGAACAAATTCTGTTAAAATTTAATAATAGGTCTGATTTGAATTCTGGAATACCTCGCTTTTTGCGCTTTTTTAGAGGGTACTCACCAAAGCCTTCCTAGTATTCGTATAAATAGCGCTAATCGTTCAGTAAAATCGAAATATTCGATCACTAAAGAAAAAACAAAATGTTTACGGTTAATATTGCATGCACATTTTTATCTCAATTCATTTTAGTTTTTATCATTTATGTATTATGGTACACCAAAGTCCAATTTGAAAATATATAATGGCAAACAACATTTCAGATAAACGGCAAATGATTTTACTAGGAATTTAACATTTGATTTTTTTACGAAATATTTACATTTATTAAATTATTATAAAAAAAGTTTTGACATAATGTTTTGTAAAACATATAAAAAGTGAAAAGGGTTTTTAATGATAGCTTTTCATTGTTGGCGAATCAAAGGCGATATTAAAGCATTTTCATTTACAAGTTATTTAGTTGAAAAGGTTTTAGGGGTAGCCTTTTTTTAGCTCTGTTCTTCTTCTTTGGTTGTCACGAAAAGCATTAAAAGTCACTCATGCCCTTTTAATTTAATTTCATGCTGTTCTATGTTAAAAGACGGCTGCCAAAAACAAAAGTTTTAACATGCCTCCTGCTTTAATTATGTAAATTTTTCCATTTAATTTAAATTAAAAATACCAAAACTCATAATAAAATTAGCAATTCGTCAAAATATTTCATCGTTGAGAATTTAAAATTTTCTCGCTGTCTGAAAATCGTAAGAAGACGCAAGGAAAACGTCAATATTTTTGATAAAATAACTCAATACGGAGTTAGCTTAAGTTAAGTTATCGTAGATTTAATACAGTGAAGATATCAGCTCTAAAAGGAAAATTTAAACATAAAGAGATTAATTTATTCGGTGCATTCGGTGGGAACTTTGTGGAAGTATATCTAATCTAATATATAAAAATTAATATTTGTTTGTTCGCACCCTATGCGCTGCCATACCATTCAACCGATCACAATAAAACTTTGACAAATTGTTTGCTTACACTTGCGCGGAGGCATAGTAAAATTAGCTTAAAGTAGGTCTTTTATATAAAAATCAATGTTTTGTTCATATTTTATGCGCTGCCATACCGTTAATTCTGACAAATTATTGTTGCACTTGCGCAAGAGTTATAAAAATAGTTCAATTAAATTTCAGTAGGTGACGCGTGTGTCGTATCATGGAGTATAGACAATCAGCAAAAGACAAACAGCAAACGTCAAATGGCAAATGTCATCGATATCGATCAATGTTAGTGAAATTAAATCGAAATTATTTATCTAAAACATAGGTCCCCAAACATATTTGACCCATGGCCCACAAACTTTACACAAAATTACACATGGCCCCCTAGGAAATTTCCTTCATGGCCCAATTTTTGCCATCCCATGGCTCTCCTACTCCCTTGGGCCCTCCAGGCCCTGTGGACCATGTGATCTTGTAAAATATGGTGCATGAGAAACTGGTGCACTTCACTAAACACAAATACTTTATTTCTTTGAGTGGCATTGCAACGCTTGCCTTTGCTATAACTTTGTTTACTTTAGGTATTCCAGTTAGTCCGAAAATGTCCCTGAAAAATGTGGAACATTAGAATTAGTAACACAATACGTGGAATATGGTGAAAGAAACTTAATAATTTTCCTTTGGAACGGGCAGAAATTAACCAGCTATCCTTTTTTAAAACACCCGTCTTCCATTGTGGAATTTCAGAAAATTTGCTGTCTAAATTTGGTTGAAATATACTTACTCAAATACATGTCACAGGGATGAGATTACGCAAGGATAATCGTATGTATATGTAATCGGGTGAAGAGCAGACAAAGCATCATACTCATCCATCGTTTTTGATTCAAATCCATAAATCGATTCAAAAATAAAAAATCGAAAACTAAATGTCTAGTTTTTTATTCACCAATAATATTTAGGTAATTTTCTGTAACGTGATTAAATAAATTACAATAGATTTGTTTTTTGAATTGTTTGAATTTTGTACTTTTCCATGAGTTTTGTCGCCTACGACCCTGGTTTCGCCTTTCGGCATCTTCAGGCATTTCAAGTGCACGGTTGTAATTGAACTGACGCGCAGTAAAAAGTATGTATCATTTATATACAAAAATAGAAGAAGATCACAGATCATAAGTTAAATTGCTATTGTAAATTTGCGAAAGTTTTCTGTATACGAGTTTCAATGAATGAATGGATTTTTGAATTTAGTATCGTAAATACCAATGACCAGATAAATAGCATAGGAATATCGAAAATCAATGTTGGGTTTTATCCGACCTATTATTACATTAGTACAAATCGAATAAAATACTCTAAATAAACTGAATATAAGCTAAATCAGGTGTTCCCAACCCCGTGCCCGCGGGCACCATGGCACCCGCCGACCGATTTCTGTGCGCCCACCAACGTATGCTAGAATTTTTTTGCAAAATTAGTTTTGTGAATATCACATCGACAGGTGAAGTCTCTCGCGCATTTCCTAAATAAGAAGGAAATGGCAGATAACAGTGAATTAAACTTCATACACATTCAAGTGCTTCAAAAACAGTTTGAAGAAAGATTTCTGCTGTTTACGACTATCGAGCCAATGGTCTTCTTTATTGTCAAACCTTTTATTTGCCAATTAAAAACAATATGAATAGCTTCATGTTTTGCAGGTTGTGTTCAAAAAAAGGCACAGCAAGAAAAAATTGACACTGATAATCTTTTCAACGAGTTTTCACTTTATTCAAAAAAGAGAGGCTGAGCAACTGAGTAACAAATAGTTCTCGCAGAAAAGAAAATATTTTAAGATAATCGCCGCAAAGAGTCCACATGCTCCGTGTTACAAGCAGACATGGTTGAAAAAATCATTATCATTTTATAATATCCTTAGAAAAACTAGGTGGCGTCCGCCGCCCCACATTCTTCATTAAATGCGCTCTCGGGTCCAATTAGGTTGGGGACCCCTGAGTTAAATGATACGATTTACATTATAAAACACCGAAGAGTTTTGTATTGTATTTTAACTTGCGTGGGCTAGCAGTCTCCAGACTATTGAGAGTGCTGAGGTTACTGCAGACAAGGTCCTCGAATCGCCTTACCGCACATACATATATAGTCGCGCTTAGTTCTTCTATTATTTTTCCAAGTGTAGAATTCATTCTTCGTGTCATAATACAGATTGCATGTGCAAAATGATACTTGTGAACAGCATGGCCAACTTCGGCATTGTAATTACCCATTGCAAGCTGTAAACGTGTGAAATTTTTTAGCTTTTTACCACTGGTCACGTTTTTTTGGTCTAATTAATATTTTATTGAAGATGTCTAATCGTATAAAATTCTGATTTAATAATCTCCAATATATTAAAATATAATAAAACATTGTTTTTACTTACTTCATAATTAAATTAGTAAATTTAGGACCGGTTTCGCTCCTGTCGTTAAACTTAAAGTAAATGCATCCAGAGTTATTTATGCAAAACTAAGCAAGACTAATAAAGGTGTATTACACAATTGGTAACAGAAATATAAAAATAATTTATAGATAATGGGATAAAATATGTATATTTGAATATAAGCAAAATGTTTAAACCTCTTACAAATAGAAGCTACTGAATAACATACACATTAAAAAAACAATAAATACAATTCAAAGATATACATGGAAAATTATAAATTATTTCCGTATCTTAGTTACACCTTTATAGTTCTGGCTTAGATTGTATACATAACTCTGTTTGATGGTATATTCTTATCAGTTGGAAAAACTCGCGATGAACGAACCCAGTTCAGATCTTGATAAATTAAGTATGGAATGAGTACAAATATTGTTTCTTTTTATAATGTCTTTCCACGCAGTATTAACAATAAACACCGTAAAAGTAACCTTTAATTTCTACTTTTCTTTTCTTTCTTTTCCGCGATTTTGCACGAGATGTTTTTTGGAGCGCACCGTTAATTATTTACGCCTTTTTTTAAAGAAGAAATGGTGAACAATTATATACGTTACAAACCGATAGTGGCAACAGCGAATAACTCCTGTAAGTGAATAAAAGCTGTTTCTCATTGTATTTTATGACCATTAAACAAACTAAATTTTAAATGCAAAAAAAACAATCTTCCAATTTAAAGAATAAAGTTTGATTCCTTTTTTACGATATTTTGAATTTTGGAAACAATTTACTAAATAATATGAATACTTTCGATGGATTCGGCGGTTACTTTGTGGAATTTCATTTAAATATAAAATCTAAAATATTTGACAAAATTTTTGTGATTTTTTCATACGCACCACTTTCTGGAACCAATGTATCGTGTAAAGAAAATTTAAACGTACAATATATTTCATTTATTTTGCTTAACTTTACGGAAAGCCTGATTTTACTGAATGAAACAAAAGGAGACAAAGCTATAACGCCAATTCAAGCCCGCCCCACCCCATCTTAATGGAACGCTAACTAATCCCCTGAAAATGCAGTATTTTTTCGCCGATTTGTCGATAAAACTAATGTTCTATGCGCCTCACCTGTGTGCAATGGTGCTCTAGTTTGTAATTAGCAAAGTGCGAGATTTATTATTACCTTTTGTAAGACCCAGCATCGTATATCCACTTTAAAACCATTGGCGTGCGCCGCTATTATCATATAACATATTAACAAAAACAATGACACATTTTTGGTACTTATTCCACATTGAATTTATTGTGATCAGGAACGGTCTCGCTCATCACGATCATTATCCACTGATATTTGATACACAGTTGATAATGCTCGTGATGAGCGAACCCGGTCCTGATATCGATAAATCCAATGTGGAAAAAGGTAAAAAATATGTTTTTATTTTTAGTATACTTCCATTCCACCAGTATTGACATATTACACTTTAAAATAAGAGAAATGTAAAGATACGAAAACTATAGAAGATACTCGCCGCTTTTTCGGGATCGGAATGGTACGATGGAATTTTTAGCAATACCCATTGGCTTCGAACAGAATCGATAAATCATAAGAAACACAAAAATCCCGATCCTCATAAACCTAATGTGGAATAAGTACAATGAATGTGCTATTATTTGTAAGGTCCTAATGAAACCGCACCTGATCCTAATAAATATTATCTGAAATGAATACAAAAAATGTGTTATTATTTTTACAATCCCAACGAAACCTGTCCTGATCCTTATAAATCTATTGTGGAATAAGTACAAACAAATATGTTATTAATTTTTAACTGTGAATTATAGGCAGAATTGTTTCAGGATCAATTACCAATGAATATTGAGAAGACCTTTATTCGGCTCCCTCGTAAATCGAGAAAGAGCCTCCTATCCGACACTCAGGAGAGGAATTTTGGGAACGGAGTAGGAGAAACATGGTGCTCTTATAAACAAAAGACGATCTCAAAGCGTTATGTGGGTGCGGTTAGCACCCATTATTTAATTGTTACGATTTTTTATCACAAATTTTTTATTTTGGATTTAACACAAATAGACTAACAATACACGTTACGTTCTACAATACATAGCACACGACTATTATAATTGCAAAGGCCATATCAGGAATTTACTAGACTTTATCCTTAGGGAGAGGATTAGGTGCGTGCATTCTCAATGCTGTCCAATCTCTTTATCCCAACTGTATGAAAGAAAGCGGTTCCATTAGGTACCCAAAAATACCGTTAAACGTCCGCCCGATAAGCCATTATTTATGCGCCATCAAACTTTGCATGAAATACCATGCACTCAGGGCGTGAAAGAGTCAAGAGACATTTAGAGCGAGACGTCCAAATAAATGTCTCTTTTACAAATTTGAATCACTCTATATTGAATCGCTATAGATTTCAATACAGAGTATTATTAAAATTGAACTTATTTCCTGATATCGACTTAAACTCATTGACTGAGGTGAATAATAGATCGTTCGAGAGTGTTCTGATGACCACATAAGGCGGTGTCAATAAGAACTATTGGTTCTACTAGGATTCGTTCGAGGTTTGTAATATGTATTTATCAATCACAGTTATACGAAAGAACTTTTGAAATATTATTTAAAACGAAATCCAAATCCAAAAAACATGATATTTATATTGTCTCCGTTCGTTTTTGGTTTTTAATTGATTTGAATCGTCCAAAAAAATGAATATTTAATCACAGCCAATCAGAGACGAAGCCCACGACAGAAAATCAGAATTTTTTAATTTTCAAATTATTTCAAGTGATGTTATATGTGAGAAAACACATCCATTACCCTTTACGAAGCTATACAAGCCATTTGCGAGAACTTTTATGTCATATTTCGTACCTTTGGTAATTTTTACAGGAAATGGTTACCAGCAGAGCTGTGGAGTCACAGTCTGAGTCGTGAATCGGAGTTTTTGACCGGAGTCGTCGCGGGGTTTTGGCCGGAGTCAGAAATATTGAAAAGTTTGAACTTTTTGTTTTTGCATTTAATATGTAAAATTTGACCATTGGCCAGATTGGTTGGTTGATATTAGACACTCCAATTCGAGTATCGAGTATAAGGTTAGCTAAAAACTAATTGATAAAAAAGTAATAACTATTGTACTACGTATATTTTATACATTACATATACATAGATACACTCTTAAATTCTTTGCTAAAGATAAAACCAACGTCCTATGCTAGCGAGTTTTTTCAACTGCGGGAATAATTAAAACTAAAATTCGAACAAATCTTAAATTTGAAACATTTGTTACTCTGTTTTTTTAAAATATGTGTTACGTTAAGTATCAAGTGCATTAAAATTAATTAAATATATCAATGGAATTAATTAAGCTTATTTATCACCTATTTATTTAAAAAAAATGTGAATTAATAGTATATATTTTGGTACATCTGAAACTACTCGAGTATACTCGAGTACTCGAGTATTTTTACATTTTAATTCTCGATACTAGAGTAGTTGAGATGACGAGTAATTGGAGTCCCTAGTTGATATATAATTAAATACACATAAATAGTAAAGTTAGGAGAAAAACGTGATGAAATTAAACCAGGGCTGTGGAGTCGAGACTTTTTGGCCGGAGTTGGAGTCGTCGCGGCGATTTGGCCGGAGTCGTACTCGGAGTCGGAAATTTTGAAAAGTCGGTAATTTTGCATATATTATGTAAAATTTGGCTATTGGCGGGATTGGTAAGGTTGATATTTAATTGAATACACATAAATAGGAAAATTAGGCTAAAAAAGTGACGATGTAAAACTTATTTAGTCGGAGTCGGAGTCAGAGTCGTGTTTTTGGCCAATGTTGGAGTCGAAGTCATGGGTTTGGTAAATGCTGGAGTCGTAGACGAACTTTTTTTTACCGACTCCACAGTCCTGAATTAAACTTTTTTTAGTCGGAGTCGGAGTCGTATTTTTTTAACGACTCCACAACCCTAGTTACCAGAGCTGCGACGTCGGCACTTAACGAGCAATAGGAATAATTTTAACAAAAATATGTATTTTAAAAACTAAATATATGAATAAAAATAATAAAAACACACTTGCTAAAAAATTACACCGAACCAATTAAAAAAGGCAATCATACACAAATATGAACAGAATAAAATACACACAAAACACAAATTAATTTCGATCTTGTTAGAAAATTCTAATTTAATAATAATTTTAATTAGGTATACGATCACGTATAATATGTATTTACAATAAAATTAAAAAAATTCAACATGGTGGAATGTCCTTGATCCAATCGATTAAATTTTCTTGGAGAAGTTAGGCTTGGTTAAGTAAATAAATTTCTATAAGTGAGCAGTCACAACAAAATAATCTTTTAATGCGAGTTAGGGTTAGCGCGCTAACGTCGGCGCGGTTATGTCAGGGTGTCATGGTTACTATACATATGTTAGCAAATTGAAAAGCCAAATAAATTGTCTTATCTTTGCGCTGTTGAGTTATTTATTTTTCATCATGAGCTAATGAAATAGACTTCTCTAAATGTTAAAACAAGGTTACACCCCTGGAATGTACGATATAATGGGAAATGTAGACGTCTCAACGAAATTAATTAGAGCACGGTTGCTTAGGTTTTCCTTCTTTATACGGAGTGACTAGGGTGTTGCTAACAATTATGAACATTTCTTTTGAATTTTATTCAAGCGTTGCGACACTTTTGAAAAAATGCACCAGCAATTCAATTCATGATTCATTTACATAAGTACGGTTTTTTAAGATACTAAGGCATTCATATTATTCACTTCTCTGCTCTTTAGAGCTAAACAATATTCTTCATTCATAATTAAGTATTCTTAATCCCAAGAGTGCAATACAATTGTCTATTTGTGCTTCTTCCTCATATAATATGGAAAAAAACTTACCAACCAATTACTATAACAAAATTTTTATAATATACAAAATAAAAAATACACATTTTTAGGACTAATTAACACATTGAATTTATTGAGATCAAGACCGGTTTCGTATATAAATTGATAATGCTTTCTATGAGCGAAACCGGTCCTTATCTCCATAGATTCAATGTGAAATAAGTAATAAAAATCTGTTATGATTTTTATTTTAACGGCATTCCACCAAGTATTGACAGTGAACACCTTAAAAGTGATTTATAATATAATTATATTCGGATGGAAGTTCTTTTAAAATAAAAATGAGCAGGTTATCATATAAAGTATAAAAGATAGACTCTAGTTCAGTGGTTGTCATGTGCTGCCACCAGATTTTTTGTTGCGGCCACCAACTGCTTCACAGTAAACATTAACGTATAAAAAAATGTGTTTTGTAAACGATAACTTTTCAACGTAGTCAAGAATTGTTGGTTTGAAAGACTGTTATTAAATGTATGAAAATGTGGAATTAACAATGAGGAATGTACCAAAATACCAGTAGTAAATTGTCAAAAATGTTTAGGTCTATTTGACACAACACGACTCAAAATAAAGATTTGGTGCGGCCACGAGATATTTCTGTAGCGCCGCTGTTTTTTCAGTTTTACAGTTCTATTTTACGTGAGAACCACTGGGATACAGACACCATGGATCGACTCCAAGATTCCCGTCACCCGAAAATTGTTTTGCAGTCTCCCGTGACATGCAGCATCAGCTCAGCACCCCATGTAGATAGTTTACTAAAAGCCGTTCAGTCAGCCGGAATCTAATCGGTTGGAAGAAGAGTAGCATCTGCAGCACGTGATTTAGCCAGTTCAAAAGCCTCTCCATGACCGCTGAGTCCGACTCCTATATCAATGAAATTTACAAAATGATTCATGTAAAATTCAGTGTCGTGAGAAGAGTAGAATTTAATGCAGGGCTTCTGGTCTTATCAATGTGCTTTCAGTCTTCTTGATGACGTATTCATTATTATTTTTATCGGTTGATAATGCTCACAATGAGCGAAACTAGTCTGAATATTTATAATAAAATATGTTAAATAAATAGACAAATGTTTTTTTTATTTGATATATATTTACTACATACAGTGAAACCCCGATTCTACGTTTTTCAAGGGACCGTATAAAACAAATTTTAAATGCGGGAAACGATGAATGCGGGAAAGTTTTATATATGAAAAAAAATAAACTATGCCGGTACTATAGAAAATGAACGCACCACGCGAGAAAACATATAATGCGAGAACGTAAGATCGGGGTTCCACTGTACTTGATTTCAATGTATCTTAATTTGGCGATTCTTTTTGGATTCACAAATATAACTAGTTTCTTAAACGAACTATCATTTAAAATATTTTAAAATAAACCCCTTAAACAGTTTAAGCAAAAGCTAGTTATATACTTTTATATTTCAAAACGTACTTTAAATACGGGCGATTTTTCCTGTTAATGTTATCGACGGGCGCCTGATAATATTTGAAACAATCGTTACCACACTGGCAAGGTAGCAAAGGAACTCTAGCGCACCCCTATTTTCTATACGGTAAGTACACAGCCGGAAGAAGATAGAGCCTTAATTTAATAGTTATCGGCTATTCTATCTTTTTATTCGTAGAAAAACAAGCTTGCATTGAATACAATGCATGATATGTTTTTTTATTACATAATACGGGTGCTAGTCAAAAATATGGAATATTTCAGTTTAAATGGCTTAAAAATGTATCAATATGTATGATGAATGCTCTTAAGATTTTTTATGATGCGACTTCTATGTTGAGAAAATTTTTTAAAAAATAAAAAATGTCGGTTTTTGAAGTTTTTGTATTTAGAATTTATAAAAAGCGGTTGTTGAGAAAATAAAATAATTTCTTTGTAAACAAGCATTTAGAAGGTGCATTGACTCTCTTTGCTAATAAAACTAAAGTTGCTACATTTTAGATAATAAATTCTTATACCTTATATGTATGTACAGATATCTATTTTTTTTAAAAAGGATTTTAAGAATATTTTATTATACTGTTATAAAAATTAGCACCATAAATAGCTTTCTCAAATATTTAGAAAATGAAATTTATAACTCATTTTCAGAATTTTTGTGAGATACTGTCATGTTCCTTTGAAAGGGAAGTATGTATAATCAATGCGTGGTAGTATGTGTGTTCGAAATTATTCAAAGTTTCAATAAAAAATATACAATATCGATATGAAGTAACATGAAAGAATGTTTTGCTATAAATCCTCACTTAAATCGAAAAACAAAACTATCCCAAGTCCGCAACAGCAATGAACAGCTCGTGACAAAAAAATATAATAGGACGCGTTAAGTAGAAAGGGTGTGCAATAACTCTCCGAAAAGCGATGAAAAACGACCATATTGTAACACATATTGTAACACAGCACCCACGTGACAAAGCAAATAAAGCAACCAATAAAGCCATTTAGTGTTTTTGTCGATATTAAGGTTGCCTAGTGGTTCTCCTACAACAGATTTGTCAGGAAAAATTATTGCGAGATTAAAAATATGTGTGGTACATTTACTGAATTCAATATTAACACATTGTTAACATGGTATAGTGTAGAAAATAGTAAACGATTTCATTATATTTTTATGTACGTTTTTGTAAGTCTGTTTCATGTCTTATTACATCAAGCAACAAAGGAGATGGAGCTTAATTAAACGGCAAATAATTATTTGGTCAGTTTCTAATTCGATAAATGGTCAGTAAATATTAAATAAATGGTCAGTAATAATTATTTAAAACGGTCGGCAAAAAAGAATAAATGGTTGGTTAAAAATAATAAAAGGTCAGTAAAAATTATAAATGGTGCATTTTTGCTACTCTAAATTAAAACAACTCGATGTCATACTTAATGTTTCAAAGTATTTTTGGGATTTTTTATTATAATAAATCTTACTATTAAAGACAAAACACTTTTAATAAAATCGTAAACCTTACACTTATTAAAATAATATTATCTGCTTTCAAATACCTGAACTTAAGAAATCATTTCATTGTATGTGCTTATTTTTCATAGCCCTTGTCATAAATTTGCCTTTTACGACCTTATTTGATTAAATTCACAAGCTGTCAAACTAAAACTTACAATGTTTTTAAATGACTGACCATTTAATTGAAATGATAACCGTTTTAAATAAATAACTTAACATTGTAAATACAATTAAGGATTTCGACTGAGGGTGCTTGATGGAATTTCAATATCAAATTCTAACTATTTATCCCAGTGGTTCTCATGTACAGCCAGCAGAAGATTAGGCAAAGGCTACCAACAGCTTGACAGTAAATATTGATATAAAAAAATTAGGATTTAGAAATTAACTTGTCAATTAAGTCTCTGAAAATGAAATATTTCGCATGCAATTAATACCAATACTAAATTATCAAACATGCTAAGGCCCATGAATGTTTGATTTTCTATATCAGCAATCCTTAACTGCTCCGAACATTTTTTTGCCATCCAAAAACTGAGTGTACATAAATATAAAATTTAAAATAGCTTTGAATATTCCACGTATTGTGCTACCAGTTGTGACACGTGTTTCGCCTCTTTCAGAGTCATCTCCGGTCTTACTGTCGCAGAGTTTGCTTAAGTAATTAATTCATCCGAAGATGAAGTTATTTTAAATTTATATTAAAACGAACTTCCACGAAGTTACCTCCGAATCCATCGAAATTATAGTGAAACTTGCTTTTTTATTTTTTGTCAAGGAAGCGTAAATTAATTACGTGAATTATATGTGCATAATGAAATGTAAATTCGATTATGGCTTTCATCTAAAGAAATCATTTTTTTTTGTATTTATCCAAATATTGTATCAAGACTCTAGAATAGATTTGGTGAAAAAAACGTTTTACGGCGACTTAGTTTATCGAGCGTCCCCTCGTGAAGAGATTTCTTTATTACCACATTGGCTACGGGAACGTTGAATACGCGTCGTTTCTCTTTGTGTTTTGAATTCTCCGTAGCCAATGGGTTAAAATTTCAGCCACAAAGGGGAAGCATGTAGACACCTCATAGAATATTTGAACACAATCTGTTTTAACTGGAACTGGTAATTAATCATCCCCTTTCTTCGGTGAGATTAAGTAATGAAGAATTGGATGAGAATTGACTAGTGGTTAGCTGGTTGCTCTTTTGGTTCAGATGTAGTTTTTGAAAGTTTTTGACGGTAACTATAACATAGTTATAACAATACTACAGTGTTATTTTTACAAAAACTAAGCAAGTTTAATACAGGTGTGACAAACGATTGGTCATATAAATATTCAAATAATTTGATACATAATAAAACAAAATAAACATATCAAACAGACTTTAATTAATTATGATGTTTAAGACCTCAAATAAAACTACTAATTTGAAAATCAAATTAGAACGGTCATTAACCTCATTAGAATCAATCATTCATAAGAATCAAACAAATACATTATCAAATAGGAAATTTTAGTAATAGTGTCGAATTTGCGTCAAAATAAGAAAATAATACTCTTCCAATCCAGCGGTCATGAAAGTTCTATTTGTCATTTTTACCTAAAATGACATTTGGTCGGAAAAGCTTGTATTTACCGCATTCCATCATATGTATGAATTTTAGAAATATGTATGGTTGAATAACGGAATTAGCAGAATTCCAGGGTTGCACTACATCTCCACACTTTGTTCACTAAATTTATTTTACAACATTCTAAGATTGTTATCATTATTTCCATCATAAAATCTTTAAAATCATTATTTCTCACCAAGATAAAATAAGAAATTTGAAGCATTCTTACTTGCTCATTGTAACAAGTGAATTTAATTCAATCGAAACAAGAGCAGTTAGAACCATTTCAAAGTAAGGTGTCGAAATATCAAAAAATAATGTAAAAATATGAACAAAAAAAATATAAATACATATAATATAATATAATATAAACGAGGTTAATAAAACGGATAACTTTTACAATAAATGGTAATTTATTTTGTTTACAAAATTTGAACTGATAAATCCTTCACTCCACTGATTGTTATATTAATTTTAAAGTTAGTCTTATTAGTAAAATTCAGTCATTTTTATTCATAAATATCAAATAATGTCTTAAATTAAATATGAAACATTTACGATATTTACACTGCAATTTGTTTTTAGACACAGTGAAACATAAATTTAATTAACGTCAGATGTCAGTGGTAGATATTGCATACTTGAGACTAGGTGTATGAAATAAGTGTTTTACAAATGAGGT
This sequence comes from Himalopsyche kuldschensis, assembly GCA_028554975.1. Taxonomy (NCBI): domain Eukaryota; kingdom Metazoa; phylum Arthropoda; class Insecta; order Trichoptera; family Rhyacophilidae; genus Himalopsyche; species Himalopsyche kuldschensis. The sequence goes on from JAHFWI010000014.1 coordinate 16,146,715, forward strand.
GTATACAAATAAAAAAGCCCAAAAGGCGTGTTTTTGTATGACTTTACTGACCATTAACATTAAATGACATTATTACGTCACAGTCATTGAATTTATAGCACAGTAGCACGGAACTAGGAAATTTATTACGATGTAAAAAGTTTGTACAGAGCGCACCCCAATAAAATACTACTCTAACTTTAAAACTCACGTTTTGGGGCATTCGATAGGGTCAACATAAATATGTTATCATATATAATAGTTACACATAAGTTTGATAAAAACGATGTGTTTTCAATACTTTGAAGTTCTGGTTTATCGATTTTAAGGGACGACATAAAGGGGGGGGTATGTTTTCGCCTAGATTACAAAAATTAGATTTCTCTCTACTATTAAGAAGCTCAATGACGATAGGCGAGCCATAGAAAATGAGCGACGTCTTGTGGTGAAATATTAAATGTTTATTATCTACTCTTAACATATTTTCAAAAGAGATTTATTTATTTATTTAAGAAAAAGCAAATCATGGCATTACAGCTGATGCCAATGCGCCATGTATTTGACAAATATAAATACGTGTATGTATTTATATATATACATACATGTAAATACATAATATTAATCATTAATTAATTAAAAACAAGATGAAAACATTGTAGTCATAAAAACAGAGAGAAAAAAATTTATAAAATCACATTAGAAATTTTCAAAGATGTCAACCGAGTGAGTTCTGACAAAATCAACTTTTATTCATAAAATATAGTATTCGCCTGAACTCACTCACGTCAATATGAAATATGTCGACATCCGAAGCAATGCCGTTTAAAATTGTTAAAGCTCTTCCCAGAGGCATTCCCATTGGCAGACTGGTTCTACCCCTTGGAAGAACAAACAACTCATGCTCACGATTCCTCAAAAAATTATCAGGAACATTCAATTTAACATTTTCAAGAATGGTGGAATTCTCATTTTGGCCTCGGATAAGCCGAAAGAAATATAATGCCAAATACATTTCTCTTCGAGCATTCAAACTATTGAAAGTGAGCATCCCTAAGAGAAAGTCTGTTGGATAAAGCCATGGGTAGTACCCATATGTCCTCAAATAGAGAATTCTCAAAAATTTCTTCTGATCCCTCTCCACCATAAGAACACATTTCGCACTCCTCGGTGCCCAAACAATCGGCCCACTCTCAAGTCGGCTTCGAACCAAAGAATTATACATTAGTATCAAATTTTTTACTCCTGGAAAGACCCTGGTAGTGCGGAGGATAAAGCCCAACATTTGCAAAGCTTTGTTGCAAGTAATCTTAATGTGATTGTTGAATGTTAGTTTGCTTTCAAATTGTACGCCAAGATCTTTTACTGATGAAATTCGTGAGAGAATTCGACCATTCATTGAATATTGAATGAATAACACTCGTGAGCTCCTCGTAAACGATAAAAGATTGCATTTATCAATATTAAATTCTAGTTTGTTACATCTTCCCCATTCTATTATATTATCTATATCGGACTGGAGACGGTGACAATCATCCAAGGTGACAACCCTCAAAAACAGTTTCAAATCATCAGCAAATAATAGGAACTTAGAATTTTTAATGACTTTTACAATATCATTTATAAATATAGTGAACAGCATTGGCCCCAAGTTCGAGCCCTGTGGTACACCAGAATACGTGTAGAACGGTAGCGATTCAAAAAGACCATACGTTACGTATTGTTTTCTGTTCCGAAAATAGCTCGCAAAAAGCCTAACGAAGCCGTCAGACAAACCGATTAGTTGTAGTTTTTCCAAAAGGATGTCATGATCGACCTTGTCAAATGCCTTCGCGAAATCATTGTAGGAACAGTCAACTTGCAGGCCTTTATCTAATGCCGTCGACACGTAATCTGTAAACACCATCAAGTTAGTATCGGTTGATCTGCCTGCCCTAAATCCATGCTGTTCACCGATTATAAATGGATCAATTCTTTTAATTATCATGTGATGCATGATCATCTCTAAAACCTTTGCTGGTGTTGAGAGAACAGCCACTGGTCTATAATTTTCAACTGATGATTCTGCACCATTTTTAAAAATTGGAGTAATCTTAGATATTTTCCATTTTTCTGGGAAAATTCCTGATTTCATTACAAGATTAAAAATATAACACAATGGACTCTTGATGAGGTCAATAAATCCTTTTAAAAAACACGTTGGTACTTTGTCGGGACCAAGTGAGCGAGTGTTTTTAAGTTTTTTAGTAAAATATATAACATCCGCTTCATCAATCTGCATTGTATCAATGCATTGGGCACCATCAGTCCGATTTTTCAGAACAGATTCAACATTCAGGTGTGGTATATCATTCGAGTACACAGATCTGAAATGGCCAGCAAACGCTTCTGCCACTCCAAGACCCATCACCGCATGACCCTTCCAATTCATTGATTCAGAAAATCCACCATCGTTTCTAATAGACTTTATATAGTTCCAAAACAAATTAGGATTTCCGCGAATGCAATCTTCCATCGTTGCCAAATATGCTCGGTAGGCAAATTGAACATTTTGTTTGAGCTTAGATCGACACAAGCTAAATATTTCATAATCCCGAGGACTATTACTAGTCTTCCAGGTCTTATGAAACGTGTGCTTCATTTTTATATCCCTGATAATTTCTCCAGAAAACCACTTCGGATATCGTCTTCTACCACGACCTGGCAGCTTCCTTTTGAAACATAAATCAAATACATTGTAAACACAAGTATAAAAATGATCAACCGCCTCGTTCACATTGCGATGCTCATAGATCTCACTCCAGTCTATTTCACTTATTAAAGAGTATAATTTACTGAAGTTACCACTCTCAAAATGCCACCCCCTCCACAAATAAGCATTGTGTGGTGGTAATTTAGTGTGAGATTTTCGAGTCTTATGAACATCAAACAGGAAAACTAAAGAAGGGTGATATACATCCTCTCGCACAAGCGGGGACACACACCGTGAAATTGACAAATAATTATTACAAAAAATCATATCTAGTAGTTCATTACTGCAGTTGAAGATATCATTGTACTGAGAAAATCCAAAAGCTGCACACAGAAATTCTAAGTCACTTCTGACACTATTACCACTGCGCGCAGATCTTAGATTAAAATCACCCATCACGATGACTCTTCTTTCACTGAGTAAACTAAAATTTGACAAAACCGTATCAAAATATAATTTATATACCTCTAGGGTACTTGCTGGAGGAAAATATAAAACACAAATATAAATAGTGTCTCCGGCACACGTTAGTTTTACCCAAAGGTCCTCATTCGATGTCTCTAAAGCATGAAAGCGTTCAGCCTGCAACTCTTCCATATTAGATGCACTTATTAGTTTTTGATTTTTCACAGAAATTGCCAGCCCCACGTCCCGCTATTTGAATACCTCAACGCCCGGTGCTCGGGATGCTTGAACTTCTCTCGAGTATAAAAAAAACAGGGGAAAATAGAAAGAGCTACTAAATTTTTTTTTGAAAATACACAACCCCAAAAAATAGACACTTGAGGTTAATGCATCAATCAACATCCCGTGGCACTAATGTCAAGAACCCTTCACCAATTAACATCCCTTTCAATCATAAACATTGTTTCTTCGGATGGAAAAGAGAAACGGTGCTTAACACACCCCTATGGAATCTGATGATCCATAATACAATTATAAAGGGCTTTACTATCAATCGTTATAAATTTATTGAAATTAAATACTATCCCGAGTACAATTTTTACGAGTTTAGCAATAATACTATTATTCAAATTGTGTTTTAATAAAAATAATAAAACATTTTTAGTACTTTTTCACATAAAATTTATTGGATCAGGATTGGTTTCGCTCATGGCGAGCATTCTCAACTGATAAGAAATACAACAAAACAGTGATAATTATATAAAGTTTAAGTAATAATTACAAGGTATTGTATATACAAACAATTGGTATTATAACTAAGCAAATAAATTGAAACAAAATGTCAGAAAAATAGATTATAATTGAAATTGTGAGGACCTATTATCAACGCAAGCTATTACATCAAAAATCGATAAGTATGAATAATCATTAGCAAAGTGAAAACCAAAATAAGTGCATCTAATAAATCTTAATGTCTGTAATCAACGTGGAGATTCCAGGGAATGCTCAATCCAACGAAAGTTCTGTGAAAAGAGTTAAAAGGGGGGAATATCAATTCTTACAAATAAAAGCAAACAATACGAAACAAAAATCAAATGAAATAAAAGTATACAAATAAAGAAATATAATATGCTAAAATTAGGCTAATGAAACGGATATAACAAAGGTAAAGAAACGAAAACTAATTGATCGTTTAATAAATCCAGATCCAATATATTTTACGTGGAACAAGTACTAAAAATGCTTTATTAATTTTATTTTAATGCCATTCCAGCAAGGTTTGAAAGTGATCACCTGTAAAGTGAAATTGTGTTATGTTTAACGGTTGAAATATTTTAGAAATTCAGAAACTCGAACCGAAAACGTCGCAATCGTGTGAAAATTTGTACCATTATACGTTAAAATGCACATTTTACTATCCGCTGAAACAGTTCCCCAACAGTTGAATCGTCACCCTAACAATCCGATTCAAGTGAGAGCGTTTTCCAATGGTTACCTCTGCATAAAGACTTTCAACGTATAGTGCCAAATCAAATTTGAAAAACGATTTTGCACTTACATTTTGCAGAAAAGCGATAGTCAGGCTTTTTCAAAACTGCGAAGAGAGCTTACTTTTATATGCTTGTTGGTATAATTTTACTGTACAGAAACTATTTAAATAAGCGTAATAAACATATAAATTTGATCTTTACCGCAATCCTTTTTTAACGGGTTTGAAATAACACGGTTTTATTCTTAACTATTTTTTATACCGATTTTTTGCTTCTACACGGCTTGAAAAATAACAATAAACGGGCACGTTCATTATCAAGTGGCGACACTGAATGAATATTTTATTTATCAATGGTAAATTGAATTAAAGCCAACAACTATGTTAATTTATTACTTGTGTGACTTTGAAAAATATATAAATTAATTCGATTTAGTTTTTAATTCAAGAATTTCGTATTCGACTTGATTTAAAGTAATGGAATCTATCTACCATGTTTGAATGGCATCTTATCTTTTTTACACTGTTGTCTGAATTATCTGAATCTGATAACTAGCTGTCATTTCTTTTCGATCTTTTTGCTGCCGTGGGTTATGTGCTTGAACCCCTAAATGGCCACGTCTCTATGTGGTGATTTTTAATTTCATCCATGGATTTCATTACGGGCACATGAATGTATACGATAGTCCTTCTTGTCCACAAGAAGCTGAATAAAAAAAAACGTTATACTAGTTAGCTAAAAGTATTTCCTTTACCATGATTCTTAATAATAGCATCGCATCAACTGTAAAAAGATGATGTGCGTCTGATTTTGGAAGAGTTTTTGTATTACTATTTCTTATGCATGGCTCACGAGGGGTTAATTTATGGCCCACGGATATTTTCTGCACATCAAAAAATTATCACAATGCTTGATTAGTATTTGTGAAAGTCTCTCAGTTTTGATGAATAATTCTACTATATTCAAATTGAGGAACAATAAAGAAACTATTTTTCCAGGCAATAGTGGACAATAAATTCAATTAAAGTTTACAATATTAGCTTATTTTTTTTTGCTTTGCTTAGTCATAAAAAAAATGATTGTGAAGATTGTGGCCCGGCAAGAAATCTCATTACCAAAATCTAGCCTGGTTGCTGCAAAGGTTGGCACATATTATCCATATCAGGTACATTTATTTGTAGTTATTTTATAACAATAATGAATATCCACAAAGTTACCACCGAATCCATCGAAAGTATAAAAATGCATGATTACTTAAACGAAGCCGCTCGGATTAAAAATGTCAGTGTACAAATCATTTAAAAATCTGTAAAAGTTGCATTCAGATGATCAGTTAACTTTCATATAAGAATTTAAAATAAGTATGATTATAACGTGTAATTTGCTACTATTTGCGACCCGTGTTTCGCCTCTCTTAGACATATCTTCAGACTGCTTGACAATCGCAAAGGTTGCTTTAGTTATAAAGTGATTCTAATATCTTCACATGACGTATTATAAAAATGTAAGAAGGGGAAGATAAAAATAAACATTAAAAAATGAATAACTGCTGAGTTGCATCAATATGGAGGTATCAATGGTAATGCCCATTGGAAATAAATTTAGCACTGGCGAGCAACTTGTCATATTTTGGATATTATTTTATTATACTTCCTTACTGTTGGAACTTTTATTTATTTCTAAAAAATCTGAACTTTTTTTTAGTTAACTCGATTGAGTATTTCTACATAACGAGCGAAATTGTGATCGTTTTCTTTTGAGTGATTAGCAAACTTTGAAAGACATCTTATTTGTTCTTTAATTCTAATATTAAGTTTTTCCCTGTCAGTCCTACATAAGAAGCTTGGCAGCCTCCCCGGGAATTGCTATAGATACCACTTATTTTACAACATTGCACGACAGTTATAACATTACAACAGCGTGATAATTCTGCGGAAGCATAAAAACATGTTTATATTCAGTGAACAATTTTATTTTCAGGAATTCTGTCACTAGATTTTCTCGAAAAGATTTTTACGTAAGCAATCTGTTGATTGCAATTTTTTTAGAGCAAGCAATATTTTACGTTTTTCCTCATCACCCCGTCGCGTAAAAATAGAAAATCAATTCAGCGCATATACGAAGTAAAGTCTATATAAAAAAACCAAATATTATTTTCACCAATCAAATATTTTCAGGTTTTTGAGTAACGCACTGACATAGTTGTAGTGCGTTGTGGGGGAAGGAGAACATTTTCGATGACGCAGCCCTTCACTACTACGAACCTTCTTACAAATTATAAAAACATAACTATATTTGATAAAATTTATGATTTCGGTACTAGATGAAATTTCGATATCAAATTTGAATTGTTTAAATTTTCTGCTCTTCTATCAGCTTTATGGCTAGCGGCATTTCAAGTGCACGAATGAACTGACGCGAAAAATCAGTAAAACAAAGACATTCCGCGATATGAAATATTCAAATTTAGTTTAGTTTTGGTTTCCCCCATTGCCAATGTGTTAAAATAGATGTAATATATGATCATGCATCCATTTTGAAATGATTTTTTTTAAATGTTTAAATTATTAATATTGCGCGTTAATGTCGGCGCGCTAATGTACCGCGCTTATGTCCCGCGCGCACGTCGCTGCCCCATGTATTATTATATATACATAGCTAGAGAGCAAGATAGAGTGTTTATTTTGTGATATGCTGTGATATGCTGTGTATTACAGATATATCAATACAAATATCAAATAGAATATGCGGTTGTATTATATAATAAGGAAAAAGTTATGGGATTGAAATCGATACGTTTGAAGAGCATTTTCTGACAACATTTTTTTAAAACCACGTTTCCAACTTAGAACATATGAACTCCTCACGGAGTTTATTTCAACCTTTATTTTTCTACGAGAACTGCTTGTTACTCAGCTGCTTAACTTCTCTTTTCGAAGAGGTGATGGAAAGGATACGAGGACTCGGACAGAATTAGTACTTAGCTAATCGCTCTCGCTATGCGTCACTCTTTGGGATAGGAAAAGTAAGGGATATTCAACAACACCAACACCCATAAAGTTGAACAGATTAATCGACTGAAAAAATCCGCTCGTGCCGGGAATCGAACCCGGACGGTCTGGCACGCAAGCCAACAACGTTGACAACTGCTCCACGTACCGAGCATTTTAATATTTCACATTATCAACACGCTTCATATTTCATTTTCTCTGGCCGTGATTTTTGGAAAAAGTAAAAAAAAATTTGTACAAAAGCTCAGTTGTATTTAACTTTTAATAAAGATCTTATATGCGACGAAAAGAACTTACCGAAATTTAAGCTACTCTTTACATATCAAATCGAATCTCCTGTTTTCAAAATTGAGTATTTTCGCTGTAAAGCTCAGAAGAGAGCTTTAAAAGGTTCCTTGTAAGCCAACGAAATGACAATATATAGTGGGTACTTAGCCTAACGTGTGGAAGTTTGCAAACAATAAGTGAGGTTTTAATTAAAATATATTACCATACGATTAGGGCGATGGCATTCAGCCTCCGACAGAAGAGTAAAAAAGTGAAGGAGGTTGTTATTATGCTTGGAACCGTCATAAATATTCCTTTTCCCGTATTATTATATACTAAATTATATAACATGGTTATATGGTTCCACGAAAACGACGTTTAATGTAAATCCATTGCGTTCATAACATTAAGATTTGCGTTATAAAAACATAATTATTATTGTCAGCCTGTATGGTTTCGTGCAAACCGCTTTAACCCAGCACATATTTTTTTAGACTAGTCTCTTTTTCGAGCGATATCAAAAATTTTCTTTGATAATAAATCTTAACGATATGACATTTAAAATACATGAAAATGATATTTATTCAAAAATATAAAGCAAGGGTGAGTTTAGAATATTTATTTGAATCGTTTGAATTTTGTATTTGTCGCCAACGTAGCGGGGATGAAGTTTTGAAGATGACCTAAAATTTTACATCATACCACGGGTGATTATTAATTATTTCACCAGGAAACACTATAAATTAATCGTGCACAGCTGAATAGTTTGCCAATTTAAAGGAATAAACTTATAATTTGTGTGACATATAAAAATCATGATATTTATTTTTCCAGTCTAGGAATGGTTATTTTAACGTTTCACAATATATATATATCACAGGGTAGATAATATATCTTCTCGTGTGTTCTGACATCCTAATTTTAATAATAAATTGATGTAAAAAAAATGATTTTGAGTATTTGTCGGAGTGAAAGCTAACCTCTATTGTTATAGAGTGGGAATATACGCTAATTAGTATTATTGTATTAAATTGATTTATTTAAAATTGCATTAACTTTTCTGAATAGCATGAGCTTCACATCTCATAAAGAAAGATTAAGTGTAAGTGTCGCATAAACCGAAACAATATATTATATAATATGTTTCTGTTGGACTGAAATATAATACATTGCTATTTTTTCACCGTGTAATAATTTCATACAATAAAAAAGAATGTTTTTTTTATCAGGCACCTCATTAAGGTTATAAATATTATAATTTGTTTTGGCACGTGCACGTAAAAGGTTCACCACAACTGCACTATATGAAAAATATGTTGCGTTATCAAAAAGTATAGCGAATGAAAATCTTGAAATAGTTAGCGGTAGAATTTCCAAGTTCCACTTTCTTTCTTGAAGAATTATTAATGAAAGAATTTCGTTATCGGATGACATTTATACCGAGAATTCCATGAAACAACCGCCGAGAAACAATATTTTCTCCGTAATAAAAAAAGAAACTAAACTAAAGAAACATGTGTCTGATTTTTTTTCACTTCCAAGACATTTCTCGTAATACGATTAAATAAATAAAAATAATAACCAACCAAATATCTTACTCTAAATAAACTTAAAATACGTTAAATGACACGATTTACATTATAAAGCATCGAATTCAGTGTTCTCTATCGCATTTTGTTTTCAGAAGCTCTCAGTATCCTGGAAAATTTGTTACTACTGCAGGTGCAGCAGAAAAAGCCTTCGTATCCCTTTACCACACATATACTACACTAAGTATTTTCTGCTCTTTTTGTATTTGTAAGGGAAAATTGTAAGTAAATTCTGGAAATCAGGAAAAAGATAAAACATCATTATATGTACAAAATAATACTGCCATAACAAGAAAATAGCCATTAAGTGACTCTGACAATCTTTTGAGAAAAATGACAATATGTGTTTTTTGAAGTATTGGTGCTTAGAATTTATAAAAGCGGTTGATGCGAACATGAATTTATTTCTTTGTAAACAAGCAATAAGTAGTTGCATTGACTTTTTTGTTGCATTGTTTTTTTCCCCAGATTTTTTAATTGAAAAGCTTTAATTCTTTAATAGTACTTTTAGGTAAACACGTCAATTCTTGATGGATTATCATTTAAAAAAGAATATCACATTATTATACTTATTTAAAATTAAAGTTATTACTTATTACTCTTTTATATTTACTCCCTATAAATTAGATAAAATCTTTCATTTTGAAAACTTTTCAGTATATATGGCAAATAAACTATTTCATTCGCTGCGTACTGAAAATGGCTAATGCTAACTTTTTTTTCATTCAATAAATTTATTTTTGATAAACAATTTAATACTTACTAAACAAAAAATCAACGCTTTCATTAGAAATGCATAACTTATTATTTTATCAAATAGTAGCTGATTAATGAAGCTGTGCTTAATTTATAAATATAAATGATACTCCAAATTACTTCTCCTGAGACACTAAAATTTGTCCTACAAACAATGAGTTCGGTAACTGAAATATAAAATTAAAAATACTCTAATCACTCTTAAATTTCAACTGAATGTGCTTAATGGAATTTCGATTTCAAAATTGAATCGTTTGAACTTTGTACTTTTCCATGAATTTTGTCAATAGCGACCCGGGTTTCGTCTTTCGGCATCTTCAGATATTTCAAGTGTACGAATAATGTTGAACTGACTGATATTTTTACTGATATAGTACTAATATTTTTTTAATGTCGACATTAACGTTTACATTTCGATTTTCCTAGCTTTTCAAAATGTATGTTTTTTTCGATCAAACTGAAGCAAAAGAAATCTGTAAAAAAAAATAATCAGTACTTTTTAAAAACGGTGCTTTTTCGAAACTGAGCTAAAAAAACATATTTCATAAAGATCAAAAACGGCTCTCAGTTGAAAATCTTGATAGCATTTTGATCAAGAATTGACGCTTAACATCTTAAAATGATACAAGTATGTATACGGGATTTTTTTCATGTAATCATGAAACTATTTTCGGCGTTATGAATTTTCGACTTGCCTATTATTATTTTTAAAATAATATAAAAGTGAAACATTTTCATGATATGCAATTACTCATGGAATAAATGAAATATTTGTAAACACAGTATTTTAAAAATAATATAAATTTGTGTGTTAATCTACGTTGAAGAGTTTGTATAGAATTATTTGTAGTGTACTAATATTGAAAACCAGCTTTGATTAGCGAGATTGCTGCTCTATTCATATACACTTTTTGGATTACGTATATTTTTTTACCATTATTTTTATATATTTAAATATATTCATAAAAATATTTATTTAAAAAATCACAAATTATTAGTTTATCGCTTCTGAAATGTGAAACAATTTGGAAACATAAAACAAAAATATGCTTTACAGAAAGAAGAGAGGGAAGGAAAAATAGATTGGAAATTGGCAATGAAGTCAACCGAGTGAGTTCCAACAAAATTAATTATAGCCACATGAAAAATATCACTCTCATCAATATGAAATATGTCGACATACGACGCAATACAGTTTAAAATTGAATAGTTCTACCTCTTGGAAAAATAAACAACTCTTGTTCACGATTCCTCAAAAAAATATCAGGAACATTCAAATTAAAATTATCAAGAATGGTGCATTTAATCATATTTATTTAATGGACTAATAAGCGTTTATTTATAGTATTAAATACATAATTAAACATAATTCACCCAAAATAAAAAATGAGTAGGGCGATTTATGTTAATTTTGACAAACATACCATAATCTAAGACTCCTGTTGCACTGCCTTGATTTTTTACTAATTTTTTCGGCTGTATTTAATTTTTTGTTCTCAATCGAATACTTTAAATAATTTATAATTCCAAACGTAAATATTTTTCGGATAAAAATAATCTCGATGGATAAATTGCCCGCGGCGTTTCTTTTGATAAAAAAATTCAGGTAGTTTCTGTAACTGTTTTTACAAATTGATTCATGTAAAATATTTTTAAAACAATATAAAAAAATCTTTACTGTGGGAGGAATGTATTATATCTTACATTTGAGATGGAAATCACTTCTAGCTAAAAATTAATCATAGCACTCACAAAATCATTTTTATTTTTAATTTTACTGTATAAATTCATATAATTAAATAATCATAAATTATTAAATAAAATAATTATTTTGAAATTGAATATTTTTATTTCAAACATAAAAGCTGTTGATTGGACATCCTGCAATACCCACACATGCGTAAAAAATAAATAATGCCTTTCCGCCAAAAATTGACTGTTATCACCTTAAAAGTACTCGCTTTCAGTCAGGGGGTCAAAAACTTTTTCGTCAAAGGGACAATAAATTTTTAAATCAAAAATATTAGGCGGGCCACCCTTAACAAAAACATATGTTTGGGCTTCTATCCGTTAATTTTTAACTAACTATATGATATTATTATTCTTAGTGTTTTTGAACACTGATTTCAAAGAATTGAATGATTTGTGTGAAGACTTCGTACAGCTTGAGTATCATTAATTTTATAATAAGTGACGTGGTTTGTATCACAGTGTCTTTTTATGTGTAATCTTTCATAAGGGAAATACAATTTTGTTTCTATATGAGACATCAAACTTTGGTGAGATGTTTTGTTCGATTTAAAAATATAGTACACTCCAAATTTTTGTAATTTTCTCTACGTTTTTTTGCTTATTTTCGTTTAAATATGAACAAAAAAAACACAAATTTAACATAATACTCGCGGAACACATCAACAAATCACGCGGGTCACACTTTTTGAATCACTGCTTTAAGTCGTTCATCACAGATCAGGTTTGAGGAAATTAAGCATTAATAATAAACACCAAAACTGTGATCAAAAATTAAACTATTTGATATATCCTCGGTCTCAAGGAACTATATAAGTACAGTTTTTGCTCTATCTTATCAAAATTCTAACAACATGTTTTAAGTCATTTTTTTAAATAGAAATAAATGATTCCAAAAGCTAATATAGAATCTATCGAATAATCCAAAGGATGTTGCATGGTTTAAATGTAACTTAGAAAAACACAAAAATAATCCTTTCGATGGATTCGGAGGTAACTTTGTTCATTTTATTATAAAATTTAAAATTACTTTGATTATTCCACGTATTGCGCTATTAATCGTGCCACGTCATTACTTAAGAAACCTTTGCGATAATAAGTCTGAAGATGCCTTTGAATGAGTCGAAACACGTGTCATACAAACATTACAAATCAACAAAAAAAACCGGTTCATTACACGTGTTTTCGTTTTCTAAATAATGCAATTAAAACATTTCAAAAAGTTAAAAATTTTATTATCTCATGATTTTACTTTTGTTGGCTGAGTTTTTCCTTGAGGGTGACGATGTATACATAAAATAAATTGAAAAACATGAAAAATACTGAAGAAATTCGTGCTTAAGCCCTTCTATACTGTTCACAGATTACAAGAAATGGTAAAAAAAGTAACGTAAATTTGTTATACCCCTCGAAATTTAATTAACACAACACATTTTTTATAAATGCTTTTCGACTTTCTGTGCCTCGGATATAAAAAAATCTTTTTTTTTGTAAACGAATTATGTCAAGTAAAAGGGAAACGTAATTAGGTTATGCTTTCAAAACGTTAGATAAACAAACATAAAAGAGAAAAATTTGATGATGCCATAACAATCACTGAAAACACGTGCTGTTAAAGTGATTAAAAACTTTTCACTGGTGTATCTAAGACAGGCATGGGCAACCTTTCCTAGGTCTGGGGCCGGATTGTCATTCCGTCTTCGAGTAAAGGGCCGGACCAAATTACTACACATACAGTGGTGGCCATTTGATTGTTGACTGCAAGTAACCGCCCGCAATTGCGACTTTGAGTTTCTCTATTTCTCGGAATTCAATGGTTACAACCCCCTACTATGTTTTTCTATTGTACAGTGATATTTGGCTTTCGACTGTTACAAGTTTCTTTTCTTTATCTTTCACCAGTTTTGTGTGAATCACAGTTGAGTGAATACAGTTTTAAAAAATGAATTATCCAGCGCGTATGACTTTCGGGACAAAATCGAATATTTTGGCTTTCGTTGACCTAAACATTTCAATTAATAAAATTTTGAAATGTGTGGGATACAGTGCTTTGGCTTTATTAGTTTTTTTGAAGAAATTGGTAAAATTGAAGGCAATCAAGGACAAGGAAGATGAAGATGCACGACTGTGCGAGATTACCGATAAATAAAATCAATTATCACGAATAACGGCTTTTTAACGTTATCGAAAATTCTGGAGAAGTTGATTCATTCATCTGCAGCAAATATTTTGAAACGAACCATTCGCAGTAGGCTTGTGGAGACGGAGTTCAGAGGCCGAAGAGCTCTCCGCAAGCCACTTCTGACGGCGGCCATGAAGAAAAAAGGCATGGATTGTGTATTAGCCCACAAATCGTGGACTGTGGATCATTGGAAACATGTCACCTTCTCAGATGAGTCAAAATTTGAGACTTATCGATTAGGGCCGCTACGGTGAGCCCAAACATAGGTGAACAAAATAGCCCTAAATGCATTCGGCGGACTGTCCATCATCTACCCTCTGTAATGTTATGGATGTGCATGATGTCCAATGGCGTAGGTTATTTCGTGATCTTCAATGAAATTATAAACGGAATAAAATATAAATCGGTTATTACTGACGAAGTATTACCAATTTTTGAGGAGATGACGGAGGTGTTCAATGATCCTATATTTAGGACGATTCCTTGCCGTGCCATAGAGCGAAAATTTCGAGTCCAATTCATATTTCTCCAAATATTATTTCATTCAAATCAATTAACTCAACCATAAGGTTTCAGATTACAAAGAAAAAATTGGAATTACACCCCTTTCCTGGCCAGCAAATAGCCCGGACTTAAGTAAAATAGAAAAATTTTGAGCTATTATGAAGCGAAAGCTCGACCAACACCCGTGTAAAACAGCTTCGGAGAAAATAAAAGCTATGGAATATGTGTGGGACAATAGGATTGATATTAAAATAATGAAAAAATTATACGATTCCATCCCTAAACGAATTCTAGGGCTCATATTAATAAAGGAGATTCTACAAAATATTAAATATTATAAAAAATATTCAATGTGTATAATTTATTTTAAAAATATTTTTAAAATGTTCGTTAATATCGTATTAATCATACTGCTTAAAGAAAGTTTGGCTTAAAACGTAATATAAAATGTTACAGGAATAAAACCATTAAAACTCTGTGGGGCGCGAAACACGTTTTTTCTCTATGCATCTATGTTATCAGTCATATTGTCACTGTTAATGGCCTGACTTTATTTTTTATTCATTAGAAATGATCTATTGGCATGTCCACATGTGATTCATGAAAGAAAAATGTAAATATTTCATTTAAAACATAAATAATATTGATTCAAAAATGAAAAATTCTTTTTTTTTTGGAATCAACAATCAAATGGCCACCACTGTAAGTTATATTTAATTCAATAAAACACGTTGCTACATCTTATATATTTTTGATTTAGTGTGTTTCATCCTCGAAAAAAACTGATCGCACGTTTATGTGCTGCCGAAAATACAAATGATTTTTCATGCAAATGCGCGTACATTTGTATATTTTTCATCCACCAAATATAATTTATAAAAATCCGTCAAAGCAATGTTGTTAAATTGTGGTTTTAGCAATATATCCCCCTTGAGCGCTATAAGTTCCATCTGCAAATTTGCTGGCACATTTTTTACATCTGAATCTATCGGACGAGCAAATCTAGCATAACAATTACAGTCGCACCAAAAGAATTCCGAGACAGCCGTTGAAGCCTTCAAATCTCACATGCTTTTTAAAATATGGCTATTTGTTTACTTTACAATTGGAAAGGAAAAAAATGGAAATCGGTAAAGATTTCGAGGACATTTTCGCAAATGAATAGAATTGTGTAGGTGCGCGGATTTCTATTGCCACGACTGTATATGTGTTGTTTGTATGATTTGATAGACTAGGAAAATGGTTTTAAAAAAAAAATCCTCCCTGGAACTATTAATTTATTTTTCAATTATTTTGCCCAGATGTATAAGGGCCGGAAAAATAGCCCAGCGGGCCGCATCCAGCCCGCGGGCCAGTAGATGCCCATGTATGATCTAAGGAATTGTTATGTGGGTAGGTATTCTGTGCTGTGTACAGGTCTTTCAATAGGGACGCTCGAAATTTGCTAGGTTATAGCAGCCAGGTTGCTTAAGTGACATCTGTCAAATTTGCTGTATATTGTTTAGTAGTGTACGGCAAAACAATGTCATAGCCTTGAAGAACGTGTGCAAATAATCAAATGTTATTATCAAAGTCACTGTTCCGTTTGAGACTTAAGGACGCCCATTTTTCGATGAACGAATATGTAAACAAAAAAAAAATGGCGGATTTGGAGCGATTCCAATCAATACGAGATTCTGTAGCACCAAATACCTCCCGAGAAAGTCACTGATTGGTGCCGATTTTGGTCTGGCGGAATAATCGGTCCGAACTTCTTCCAAAACGAAACTGTCATACCGCCTCGCCAACGGTGAGCGCTACAGATCGATGATAAGCAACTTTTTGTGGATGATATGAATATCGATAGCATGTGGACCCAATAATATGGTGCTACGTGCCACACGGCACATGCCACGATGGAAAATCTACTCGAGCCAGCTTCTTAATTGATAAACCTTACATGGTATTTCAGAATAGATGCTCCGTCATAGAGGGCATGACTACCAGCTCTCGTTTCTTTTGATCGATTTACTCCATTGAGAGTTTATACATTGTGGAGCTTATGCTCTACAATGAAAGCGATGATGGACAAAAAATACACCGATGGTTTTTTAGGGAGAGGAGATAATATCTCAAAAGACAACTTTACCTTCGTAGTCATTCAGTCGTCACAGAAAGTATTGTCAGCTGTTTCTGTACATGTGTATGTATTTGTACATGGCGCTACGAGGTCAGTTATTGGTATAGATCAGGGTTCATCAACCTTTTTATGCATACCGCCCACTTATGCTTATTTTTCATGGTAAAATTTCCACACCACCAAATAAAGTCACGATATTTCAATCGAGTATTTGGTTAAAAAAAATTAGAGGAATTTAGGAGATTTGAAAAATCATATTTATATGACAAACATTTTTTTGCAACAAAAAAAGAAAAGAAAGAGCCTATAAAAAAATCTAATTTAATAAATAATGAGAACCTTGAGCCTGATGCTGTGAGATTAAAGATTTTTTGTCTGACTTAATTTTCATTGAAAATAAACGGAGGTCTCCGAAGGTTCTAGTGATTTTCAGACAACTTCTTTGTTTTGTCAAGATTGTGAAAGATTTTGGGAAAAAGCAAAAGTCGCCCACCACGGAAGCCCACTAGTGGGTGGTACGGACCATGGTGACGACCCGTGGTATATATTGAATATTGTAAATAAAACAGATGGTAAATGTCATGCATACAATAATCGCATTACACAAATGGAGCATTTTAAGATTTTTTTTTTGTCAGATATTTTTGTAAGGTAGATTTTTACCCCTCTTTTCTAAGAGTGTGCTGCAAGAAAAGATTGAGCTAGAAAGGAGCTAGTTAAAAACTCAACACTTTTCGGATCAGGTAAAAGAATATTGGCTCTTAAAATATTTGGTCTCACGAGCTTTTTTTCCAAATGATATTATATCCAATGCCAGAGAATTGTCAAACGGTTTCATACCTCCCTAAAATCTACGATAAATGAATCAGTGCTAACAAAGAAATTAGTTCATTTTCGCATCAACCGTTTTTTATAAATTCAAAATACTAAATCTTAAAAAAATACGTAATGTAATTTTTATCAAAAGTTTTCCAGAGTCTCTATTTGCCATCTGGTCTTCATTTAATTTTGTGCGAATGTCAGTGATGAAAAGACTTTTATAGAATAAGTTATACATTCTTGCTTGGAACGGCAGTATACGAGACTGGTGATAACTGGAAAGTTAAAATCAGTGCTGAAAAGATCGCGGCAATACTGTTTTCTAAATAAATTGAAGTAACTTGGCACTCTATGCTTAATTCCAACTAATCCTTAAACGTAAGCTTCCATTTATACAGCAATAATTCGTGCAAATATGGTGTATGATACCCCAGTATAGGATTTGGTAACCACAAGTACCTGAAAACTCTTTAGATTATTCTAAATAAGTCATTACGGCAAATATGAAATGTTCCATGGTACATGCACAAGTTGAGTGATTTAACCCCTTTGGGTGCTGAGACCGTGTTGTAATCGGCTTTCGTATCCTAGCCAGAATTTCCCAATACGACGGCTCTCCATCGTAAAATAATGAAACCATGAGCGTCATTTTGAACGGCCTGTGTTTTAGAGGTGAATAACATTTTTTTTTTTTATATATATATTTTTCAATAAGTACCATCTTCATCGATATTTGGAATTGATGGACATAAATCAAATTATTTCGTAAAATTAATAAATTATAATTGGGCCAGGAAATTTTTAAGAATAGCTACTCTTTGCGAACTCGTTTGTAAAATATTTCAAAAGTTTCATAAGGCAGTGGGCCAGCATTGTAGCCCAACGATCTCTTTCCTGCATAATTATGGCAAGAAAGCGTCTGAGAATCGCTTCAGACCGAGAACCGTTCTCTTTGATGACCTTTCATAGGTTGAAAATAATAAATTTCACAAAGAAATAATAAGACGCACAACGAAAAATAATTTCTTCGGTTTAGTTCGTAACGTGTTCCACATACGCACGTTTTTATGTGATGCATATATAATTACATTTTTGTATACGAGGTATACGGACAAATGATATCCATATCAATGCATAAGCTAACCTCTTGAACTGGCCTCACTGTGAATCGCTTACCACTACAGCAATCACGCCTAGAAACAATGCTAAGGGAATGTAAATTAACTATAAAAACTAAGCTCAGAAACCAAGGAGACGGGAAAAACTTTGGCGCTAACAGGCTTTAAGACATAAAGGTGCATCGATCAAATACCGAAAAAAAGCAAAATCAGTATACATATGTATGCAAGTGATTTTATACTCTTGGCTTAGCTGTTAATTCATCTAAGACAACGATTATAAAACACTGGGATAGGAAAAACTTGGTAGCTATTAAAATAAGCTCAGACACGAAGACGACGGAAAAAAACTCTGACGCTAACATAAAATCGATATCAATACTTGGCACTAGAAATAATGGCAATTAAAAAATCTATTCATTATTTATAAAGCTCAACTAATTAATAATGCTATCGTGTTAACGGGTTGCGATGCTCATTAAAATAAGAGACTCATATTGTATTAATGAGAGGGATTGTTTCCCTCGTTACAAAATATGTTGTATCAAATGTGAAAATGATTATCAACAGCGCATGCATTATTTGAGCTCCTTCTGTGCAAGGCTGGAGAAAAGCGCTTCTCAAAAGCGTCAACAAATATATTTTTTTAAATAAGAGGCTATTGATTGTAATTTGCTTTATGTTAAATAAACAGCAATCGAATGCTTCATTCTAGCAGTTTGAATTACTGTTTTCGAACACAATGTAATGTATGTCATATAGAGAAGCTTTTGACTCGCGGTTTTTGATTTACATTTTTCAAAGTCATTATCCTACAATACGATTCAGGATTCAGACGCTAAGGTAAAACATTGACGTATAAAATGAATGAAAAATAGTAAAGCTACCTCAGCATGGCTAGTAAGAAGGCACTATACAACATGGTAATTAAGCCAATCATGCTGTACGCCTCTCCCATATGGTCTGTAGACATCCCCGACAGCAAACTTCTTCTCCTTCAGAGGGTCGAAAATAAATGCCTACGCATAATCACAGGCTTAAAGAAGAACGCCAGCACCCGATACCTCCGGGCGTGGTATAAAGGCCCAGACATTAAAGAGACCCTACGCCTCCACCGTGCCAGCTTCATGGAAAGCTTGAAGCAGGGTCCCTACCTCTCTCCAACTCTCCGAGCAGTGAAAATATCTAACTTTAAAAAACAACTAAAGGCCTCAAAGAACCTCGTCAGGACGATGTCTCAAACCTTATGCTCCACCCACCTTTCTCCTACAGCAATTTCTTCAACAGTGGAGGCAAGCGTGGAAGAAGCCAGCAGCCTTGCCAGCTTCTAAACTAACGCCCTAAGAGATACATTTTAAGCTACGAGCTAGGCTCGTCGATTCAGTAACAGTTAGGGACTGGGCATGTCTACTATAACAACAATTAAACTCCTCAAGTTTACGTAAACATTACGAGCAATTCCTAGTAAGAATTGAACATTTTTAATGATTCCAAGACAATCATTCTCGTAAGGGGTTTTTCTTAAGTGTTTTCCCCACACAAAGCCCTCAGCTGAAAGAATCTTTTAGAAAGTCAATACTTAGCTAGCTTACATGCGGGGAAGGGAAACAAAGACTTAGTCTGTATCCACCCTAGCAACAAAAATAGCCAGGAAACTAAGAACCCGCCTAACGGACTCCACATATAGTTTCAGTAGGAAAGTAAAGGTAATAACAAAAAAAAAATCGAGTAAACTGTTGACTCTGTCAACCCGACATACCGACTAGATTTTATCTACGATAAATTACGTAGTATTTTAAAAGATAAAAAATCATATGGAGAACGAGTTGATCTCAAATCTCAACTTTTAAAAGCTTTCAGTTATTCAAGTCAAGTTTTACTCTATCTATGACAGAATTGAAAAAAAAATGATATCTGAATAACACTTTTACTCGATGGATTACACGCTGTCGACAGCATTAAAGTAGTTTCACAATCAAGGAAAAATCACGGGAGAATAATCGAGCTGCAAATAGTCAATATTTGTCAAGCACATTAAGCTTTGTAAATTACATGATACTAATGCACACTGCTGAAGAGTTTTGTGCGATTGAAATATAGGAGTCTAATCTGTCGCACCCCTTATACCAACTTATTAGTAAGGTGTGGGATCAGGAGCGCTGCCCAAGGGACTGGGTCAACGGTGAGATAGTCACGATCCACAAAAAAGGTGACCCACTATGCTGTAACAATTATAGAGGTATAACGCTGCTCAGCGTGCCCGGCAAGGTTTTGGCACAGATAGTCTTGGCGAGAATAAGGATCCCAATAATGCGTATCCTCAGGAAAAATCAGGCCGGGTTCCTACCTGGCCGATCCAGTGCGGACCAAATCCACAACCTCAGATGCCTACTCCTGCAAAGCAACGAATTCAATAGCTCGCTTTCGTGTTGCTTTGTTGACTACGAGAAGGCCTTTGATAGTCCGCATAGGCCTTCCCTATGGGCCATTTTAAAGCTTTATGGAATCCCACCCAAGAAAATCGCCATCATCAAATGCTTGCACGAGGGCAGTAAATGCTGCATAAGAATCGGTGACGTAACTACGGAATGGTTTGGCATCACTACCGGCGTCAGATAGGGCTGTGTTCTAGCTCCGTTCCTCTTTATAATAATCTTCGAATTCATCCTGAGGAAGTCAATTCCACCTGACCGAGGAGTAACCGTTGCTCACAACCTGAAACTATGTGACCTCGAGTATGCCGACGACGCTGTCATCTTTGACAAATCAGTTGCGGGTATTCAGGAAACAATGGATAGACTACAGAGCAACTCGTATCGCATTGGCCTCAAAGTCAACGCGAGTAAAACCAATGTGCTCTGCAACAGCGCCTGTCCAGATCCAGACTACTCTCTGATGAGTGCGGGGCAAGAAATCGAGAGAGTCGATGGTTTTAGGTACTTGGGAGTACACATCATGGGAGATGGCAACCCGCGTAATGATCTCGCGATCCGATTAGGGATAGCTGGAGCAACATTTAATCCAATGCGGAAAGTCTGGGACTCACGGCTGTACTCGGTCAGAACCAAGTGCCACTTATTCAACGCATGCATACTGACTGTGCTGTTTTACGGTTGCGAGTCATGGCACATCACAAAAGCACAGGGTAACCGTATACTGTGCTTCGAAAACAGATGCCTGCGGCGAATACTAGGAGTACAGTGGTTTGACTTTGTCAGGAACACGGAGGTAAGAGAGCGGACAAACCAGCCCATTATTACGTCCAAAATTAAAAGGCGATTATGAACCTGGCTTTGAAATGTGCTACGGATGCCCCAGGGGAACCTGAATCCTGCCTGCCTCTTCTATCAACCTGATGGATCCCGACGCCGCGGAAGGCCTCTGATGACCATCCATAGGATGTACTCAGGGGAGCTAAGGGACGCCGGGATGACCTGGGAAGATGCGAGGAGGTTGGCGGGAGTCAGAGAATCTTGGAGGCACCATGTGGCGGCCATATGCTCCGAATAGGGAGCGGATATGGAAAAAAAATCAAAATTAATATAGTAAAAATTACGGGAAATAACAGAGGTCGAGTCGATTGTATAAGCACGCAGTCGTTTTCGCACAAGCACCGCGTTATTACTCATTTCATCAGAGTCCACATAAATAATTTTCTTCTACTAAAAAGTATTTTTTTGAAAAAAAGGAATTTAAACGTAAAGAAAAAGTTATCAAAACGTAATTAGCCAATAGAGGTGTTTGAAAGTTATACACGCGTTGTAAAATATTTAGAATTTCCCGAGTAACAGCGTGTATAAAAATTCCAGCCGAAGGTTTTGTTGCAGGCAATAATGAGCTTTCGCAGTTAGTTTGCGGCAACTTTTAAGGCCTAAAAGGCCTGCGTTATTGTGGCAAAAGTTTTGGGGCTGCCGGTTTTTAGACGACAGGATGATGGATGGCTGTAAGACTTCGGTTATCTGATGACATTTTGTGTGTTTCGGGCTAGAGTATGCCTAAATACAGTATTTTCACAAAAAAATCACGTATAAAACAGTGAAAGATTTATCGACTCGTCGGACACGGTTGACATGGTTGAATCTAGAATCTACAGCCTTTTACAAGGCACTAAAAATTCTTCGGTATCCTATAAGGAGCGATTAAGTCTCAACTTTTAAATAAATGATACGGCACATTTAAGATTTTAGCTTCTTTTTCGAAACACATGGTATTTTATTCAGTTCTATATTCAAAATATATCGTCGTTTCCCACATAAAATAAACACATACAGAGATCATAAAAAACTGTTATTTTACTTATTTTTTTACTATTTTTAAAATTGTAGAGTGACATTCAACACCTTCTTTTTTGAATAAAATCTTATTTATTGTGCGGACTGTTTGCTAGATAAAGCCAATACCGCTCTCGGAAAAAATATTCATCGCAAAGTCATGTGTTATTTTGTGATTCACTATTATGAATGTCGGCACATAAGATTAATTGGAAAACTGCATATTTAGAAAACGGAATAAAATATTGCGCAACATGGAGAAATAAATTCAGCTGCAATTGTGTAAATAAATCATTTCGGCCAAAAACGTCACAGAGGATTATAGTGTGCGGGAAAAGACGAGATATAAGTGAGGCCAAATACCTGAAGTCAAATATATCAATTGTTTAGTACGTATTTTTTATTTACATATAAGATTAAATTTAGTATGAATCAGTTCCGATTTAAAGTCACGTTCACGTATTTTCTGTGTGAGTGTTGTGACTTGTGACTACCCTGAAGGTTTGTGAAACGTTTGTTGGTTTGGTTTTTGAATAAATGATGGCGCAAATGACACGTCCTGTATTAATATGGTAAGTGCTTGTGATGTACTTTTAAAATATGTCCAAAAAGTATATATTATTAGGTTTTGTTTTTTGGAAGAAAATCACGGGCCTCAATCAGCACGGCCATACTAATCTTAGCCGGAACCTAACAGGCTACAAATTTCCAAGTGAACATAGAAACTTTCTATACCAACAAATCTCAACTTCTCAGTTATTTTTATTATGATATGAATATTACTTTTAATTTGTTTACTGTTTTCTGCCATTTATCGCCAGGCTAAAAAGTTTGACTATAGAAATCTTTATAAGAATGCGACTGGTTTTTAATATAAAAATAATTTAATTAATTAAAACACACTCTTTGTTTTACTTCCACATGCATTATGTAAAGATCAGGACCGTCGAAGCCGAATCTGATGGTACAAAAAAGGTTCCAGATTTAAGTAATGGTGGAGCCAATATAAGGGGTTAATACATTCAATCCAACCTTTGAGGCCTAGCACGCGAGTGTTTGTTATTTATTTTATTCTCCTTGACATGATATCGAGTGAATTAATTACATATTTTCTTCAAGCTACTTTAAATTTAAATATATGATTGCAAAATCATTTTTCAGTAATACTTATTTTTTAGTCTTTTTTAAATGAATACATAGCAGAACCGCGGAATTTATTTTTAAAAAAGAACTCTTATAATTCTTTATTTATCGTTTTGAAATACACTGTACTTGTCAGGAATTGTATTACCGTTGCTAAATAGTGGTATAATACGTGTAATTAACAGTCGCCGGAGATATTTGACAAACTTTTTCTTCAGGGAGAGCGCGCAAACATTTTCACAGCGTGAAAAAGCCTTTATTCCGGGTCACCATTAGCAATGAAATGAACTCGATAAACTTTTTTGCTGCATCAGATGTAATCTAGTGTAAATAAAGTGTTTTGTATAAAGTCTAACTTTTTTAAACTTATATTTACCTGCTGAACTATGTGCGGTGATAGTGGCTATATTATATTTGTTGGATATATTATCTGATTATATCTTCGTTTCTCGCACACTTTATATAATCCTATGTGACGTTTTTGGCCAAAAGAGTTATTTAAACCATTGCACCCTATTCTCGTGGAATTCACGAGAGGTCAAGTGATTAGGAAACAGGCAGTTCCCGTAGATTTTTTAGCTACCTCTATTAGAAGGTCATATACAAATTATGAACTTACCGATTTTTTCAGTTCAGTCTACAAAAGTGCTAAATTCAATTTTGTTTAATCTTTATCTTAATGACTGTAACTGCCAATTTTTGATAGAACTGAAATATATTTGAATAAATAAGATTCTTTTTAACTGAATCTACATATCTTAAAAATATCGGCGCCGGTTTCGCTTATCGTGGGCACATCACAGTCAATAAAACAAGGCTTTTTTTTTTTAAATTTCAATCAACTTCCATCAGTTGATAATGTTTGCAATGGGCGAAAATTGCCGTGATATAAAAAGCAATGCTATTTTTTTAGTTAAAATTGGATTTTTTAGTTTGTTTCTGATTTTTGCGAGTGATTTAAACTTTCTGCCAAAAGTTTGCGTGAACAATTAGCTTTTTTTAGAATGTATAATAAAGTTTTTAAAAGAAAATACGACTAAAAAAAACGTTTAAAATAACAATTTATTTTTCTATACACTAACACATTTCTGTAATAAATAATTAAGTGTGTAGTATGAAAAATTATAAAAAATTAATCAAGGATTAAAATATTTGAAATTCTTGGATTCCCCTGCAAACGTACAAAAAAATACCACAGTGAAAAAAATAATGATATTTTCAATTTTAAATCATTTTGATTTTCGAAACCTCATGCTGGAGTCTACCACACGAGCGTCACCGTGCTGTAAATTAATTTTTGGCATGACACGCAACGACTTTTATGGAAAAAAAAATCTTCACTCGATCATGAATTTCGGTCCCTGTGGTCTAGTGGCAAGATCTTTGTCCTAGCAATCGGGAGGGTACAATTCCCGGCAAGGTCAGATTTTTTCAATTAAAAAAAGAGATCTTGGGCTGGGTGTATGTTATTTATCGTTGATTTTGTGCACAACTGATACATTATTTACCATCGAGTTAATCTCGTATGACTTTCACAACTAAGAATATTTGGCGCATTGGCGTAAGCTGTAATGCCAAATATTTATTAAAAAAAAAAAAAAAGAATTTACACTGATACAATAAATAAATAAAATAATTTAAACTAACTTCAATTCTTGGTTGTTCTTGTTTCTTCTTATCCCGGTTTTTTTAAAATCCATAGACGCTCCTAATGTGGAGCATACGGCATAAGTCCCGTTTTGCCGCATTTTTAAACTTAATAATGATGGTAAACCTTGTTTTAAGACGAAAATATGTATGACTTATGGTACTTTTTATTGAAAAAAAATGGTACGTAAACGACAATTTAATGTCGAAAAAATATACACTCTTTTTTGTAAACCTTTGCGAAAAAACGGCAGTTTTTAGTTTTTCCGTCAAGGCTAGCGTTCGTGTTTTATTGAGACATTGACGAATTATTCGTCCGGAGGGTTTTTACCTCCCTTTGTACAGTAGCGAAGTGAAATTGGGTTGTTTCAAGGGTTATAAACACCAATTTTCTACAGCCATTTGGTAAAATTATGTCAAATTTATAATATTGGTAAGACTTCATTCATTTTTATGATATTGTAGAAATTGATGGAAGCGATCATATAGCCCACTTAGTACAAGATGATTTCACGTTCACATAGTTGATAGTTAATAAATTTACTTTTTTAATTTAACACTTTTACTATTGACTTAATTGTTGTAAAAAGAATGATATTTGAGGCATACTTTTGTTATGCACGCGATCCTCTTTTAGCGTGAGGGATACGATTTAAAGACTACAGTGCAAAACAAAAGCGTGGAAAAAATACAAGCTGCCCAAAGAAACATGGTTAATAGGTTTCATTACTACAAACCATCCCAAAGATATATTCATTCAGTTTCGCTTGTTGATAGTACAAACGTGGTCGTTTACTGCGTTTACAGTTGAAAAGTCACTTTCATCACTGAAAATTTGTAAAAGAGAGACAACTTCGGGAGTATCTTAAATAATATGAACATCTTTTGTCTGTTTTGTATCACTGGTTTTGAATACAAATTCGGCTTCCATTCGCTGTGATTATAGTTTTGTTAGTTCCTCGTATAATTCTTGATAATGTGCTATAATAACAAAATATCCATAACTGAATGAAATTAAAATGTTTCGTATCTATTAATATATTAAGAGTTATACACGTCCCTGGATATATGACCCTTTAAGCCTGGACTGCCAACTTATGATCCCGAGAATTCTCCGGACAAAGGTCCAGAAGAAAGATAAAACAATCGGAAATACATTTACTATAACATCGTAATTGAATTTAATACAAATACCTTTAGATACTGTCAAAAACATTGAATATGCGCATAATAAAACTATCTGACTCATAACTTAAACATAAAAAAGACGTAGAAAGCTAAAAATTCCTCCGGATTTGTAAATCGCGATAAACTGTGTACATTTGACATGACGCCAAGGCTCACAGTTTAAGCGGTCTGGCGTTCTCAATAGATACGATAATTTACAACCAGTTCAACTGGAAAAATGGTTAGCAAAAAAAAGGATTCGTATCTTTGCAAGACTAATAATAATTAAAATTATCAAAAAATCTTTCCATTTAACACGAGAAATTATCACTTTTCAGGTGTTCTCACTCTCCACTTACTACGTACTAAATACTTCGTGAACAGAAATTAAATTACAAAAAAATGTACTTATTCCACAATTTATTTATTTACACATTGGCTTGGGGGGATGTGAAATACGCGTCATAGATCTTTTACTTAAACAAAATCTTGCCAGTATTTGCAATTATTGCCAAGACATTTGTTATTTTTAACCATGTCCGCTCCCAGCATGTAGCATATAGACTTCTCACGGAGTTTATCTCAACATATATTTCTCTACGAGAACTGATTGTAACTCAGTTGCTCAACCTCTCTTTTTCGAAAAGAGTAGGGTTGGAAATACACGATCACTATGTCAGGACAAGTGATTAGCTAATCGCTGTCACTATGTGTCGCTTTTTGTGATTGGAAAGGTGGGAAGGGACTTTCAATAATACAGACACCCATGCTTTTGAACATATTTATCGACTGAAAAAATCGAACCCGGGTGGTCCGGCACACAAGCCAACGACGTTGACACTGCGCCACGGACCGGACATTTGTTACTATTATACTTTTTTTTTGTGGGCGTAAATGTCGGCAATTTCATTATGTATTGTGATATTTTATGACTTACCTAAAACGTTAATGGTAAAAACATACCACTATGAGAATCACAAAAATAGAGCACATTTTTTCGCGTGAATCAACCAGTACTCTTAAACTATCACAGTAATTTTTTTGTTCAATTGAAATCAATAAAAAACAACTGAGAAAATAATAATGTTATACAAGTCAAAATTATAAAACATAGTGCTATAATTCTCGGAAAGAATTTTCTTTCTTATAGGAAAGAGTGAAAGATAAAGAATTACATCACTTTTCAAAAAATATTTTAAGTTGAGTAAAAGTAATGATGATTTAAAAGGACCGGGCACTTGTATCAATTCCACGCGAAACCCCGTAGCCAATGTGTTGAGACCAGGACCGGTTGTTCATAGCGAGCATTTTCAAATGATGTTTACAGAGACTTATTTACACAAAACTAAGTAATATTATTAATAAGGGTGTAACAAACAATTTGCAATATTACTATGATTCGTGAGTATTTTCAATAGTTTAACTCGTTGTTTTATTGTGATTCGTATTCGAAGAACGTCTCTTCGTAAGACGTCTGAAACATTTAAATTAGAGTCAATTATGCATATTTTTTTTTGATATCTATAAATTATTTCAATATTTCTATTATCAATTGTTTGTTATTCTTGCTTAGTTTTGTATAAATAACTCTTTGTATATGTATATTTTCGTCTGGTGAAAACGCTCGAGATGATCCGATGGACGCTTTCCACTGTAAATAACCACCCCGCACTCGAAATTTGGAATAGATTAAGTAAGTATGTGTACTTACTTGTTTATTAATATACCCTTGGGCCTCGTATAACACGAAGTTTAAAACAACACGGTTTTGATATAACACTGTTGATTTATCGTGGCATATTTTATTACAAAGGCGGCTTCAAAAAAAAAGTTTTTGGTGGTTTTGGTAAAGAAGACATGGTATTCAAGATATCGAAGAAATATTCGAGGATTATCCATTGAAGAAGAAGAATAAGTCGAAGTTTGGATGAAATTACCGTAATTAATGACTCAAAAAGCAATTGCATCAAATTGTCTGCATATTTTATATTAAAAACAATAAATGCCGGCTTGGGAACGGCTGATAAATTAGTACATTTTTTAATAGAAAAAGATTCTAAAATATTTTGGCACTTTCCGATATACGTTAAGAATTATACGCTAAGAGCTGACAATCACTTATTACAGAATTAAGAATTTCGAAAGAGGGTGATTGATGGAATTTAAAAATCAAATTTGAATCGTTTGAATTTTTTTGTTTTGTGCATTTCAAGTGCACGGATGTACTTAAACTGACGCGTAGTAAACAGTTTGTATCGTTTATATACAATAATTAAAGTAGATCACTCAGCTAAATTGCTATTAAAATATGAATTAGCGAAAATTTTATGTAAACGAAATTGAATACCTTCTATAACACGGACTTGTATTAGACGACGTTTTTCTGGAACCATATGCCCGTGTTATAATAGGCCATAGTGTACTTCCATTACTAACCCGTATTTATATCGCGTAATAGAAAACTGATAAGCTTTGAAACAAAAATATATTTTAAAAAAAAATACCCATTCCCTTTAGGAGACCGTAAGTACGACACAGCCCCCACACTGTTTCTATAATATCAATCGTGAAGCTCTTACGGCGTATAGAGTGACGTCCTTGTAAGTTATTTTCGATGGTTTCGGCGGTAACTTTGTGGAAGTTCATTTTAATATAAAATTTAAAATAACTTTGATTATTGATACGTGGAATAATCAAAGTTATTTTAAATTTTATCCTTGTAAGTTATTTATGTTTCTATTTATTTGGCTCAATCTTTTATTTTAAGACAATTTTATGAAACGCCAATTAGCCAAAGACTTCGAACTTGTATTGTGTTTCTAACAGGGCTGTAGAGCTGTTAGTAAAAACATGACTCCGACTCTAACATTGTCCAAAAACACGATTCCTACTCCATATTCCGACTCCAACATTGACTTAAAACACGATTCCGACTAAAAAAAAATTGTTACGTTTTTTTCTACCTTTCCTTATTATGTGTATTCAATTTCTAGAGAATCGTTATAGACCGAGAAAAATGAAATCTTCTCGATGACCCTCCGTAAGTAGAGACGAAAATGTAAACTGACTTCTTGAACCGTAGCGATCACGCCCTCCTGTCAGTAGCGATGGGAAAGGGATGTAAATTGAAAAAAGCACTAAACTTGGAAACAAGGGAGACTGAAAGAACTTTAAGCTCCACCAAATAGATATCAAAAAAATATATATTTATTGACATGACATTATATATGGTAGGTCATCAGAACTCTCCCGACCGATCTATTTTTCACGTCAGTCTATGAGTTTAAGTCGATATCAGGAAATAAATTCTATATTGCTCTACATTCAAATCTATAGCGATTCAATATAGAGTAATTTCAAATTTGTAAAAGAGACATTTATGCACGATTTTCCGGAATGGTAATGCGGGCGTCCCGCTCAAAAATGTCTCTGACTCTTTCACGCCCTGAGTGCATAAGATACGAGATATTTCGTATATAATAAGTTCGATGGACCATAAATAATGGGTTATCGGGTGGACTTTTTAACGGTCTTTTTGTAATGGGTTGCTACCTAAAGGAACCGCTTTTTTTTCATACACTTAGTTAGAGATTGGAGAGCCTTGCGCGTGCACTTGTTGGCCATATAAATCTTGCAAGATTGGTCTCATTCTCCGATCCCAAAAATCCACTTCTGAGTGTCGGACAGGAGGTTCTTTCTCATTTAACGAAAGAACCAGAATCAAGGTCGTCTCAATATAAACCAACCATTTCGATCAATGGCCAGATTTTACATGTTATATAAATAAATAAAATGTTTTAAAAGTTTCTCACGACTCCGATTTCACAGCCATGATTCCTAAGCGTATGTAGTAGGGATTCCAATTCGGATATTTGAATATTGGATATACGTATATATTCGGCCTTTTTTAAACTATTCGATATTCGGATATTTGGGAAAATATCCGGATAGTATTCGTATTCGAAGAAAGATCACATCACAATTTCTCCACATTTAAAGAATAATTATCAATATCCCCAGGTAGTGGTTTTTTGCCTTCGCCCAACTCAGGCAATTTCTTATCATAATACATTATTTTAACGGACCGGCTAGGATTTGGGTTTAAAAAAAACCTTTATTGCCGTAATTTCGTTTATTATGCAGTTGCAAATTTTAAATATTGTTATATTATATAAGCAATATTTAATTAATCTAAGCATTTTATTAATCTAAGGCAGTATTCTTCAACTTTATCGAAGACTTCGTTTCAAGGTGACCTTGAAAAATTATAGTTCTGTAGAAAACAGTTATATTTCGCACGCGATATAGTAAGGAACGCTATAAGAGTGTTGACTCTCCTTTTTTTTTACCCATAATCATGATTGATCCTCAAGATTTCAAGGAATTTAAAAAAGCATTGTACGCACCGTGTGGACATAGTATCAAATAAACTTTATAATTACTCTACTTTTAAAGATTGAAAATAATCCTATTGTCCTTTAAAGTAATATTGCCTAAAGAAACCTTACTTCTCACTATGTCATGTAATATAATACTTAACAAAGCATCTGAGCTCATTCTAAGAGCATCTTAAATAAAATAACAATAGGAAGTTGTTGATCGAAAAAGAAGTTTGTCGGCATCTAAGGTACTTCCTTATTTATATTTTTGTCTCTTACGCACTGAATAAAATATGTAAGAGTTTTCTCTTTCACTCACTGAGTGGTATTTGATAATATCATAATATTATGTTCATGCCAATTTTGCCGCTTTCTCAAGTGTATCGTTTTACACTTTTACGAAAAACCTAAAAGTATCAATAGTCTCTAATTGTTTTCTTATTAATCGTTTGTGAAAGATCATTTTTATTAATAAATATGTTATGACACTACATCACACAAAAAACAGTCCAATAAGTAATTATATATCATACCTTTTAAGACGACTTGATTGGTCTGATCTATTATATTAATATATTGCTATGGTCTCTGTCCAGTGTTAGAAAAAATACTGTGGTTGAGGGGTGAGGTTTTCCTTCACAAAGTCACAATGGGTTTTCATTACAGAGCTTAACTTCGAGACGGTCTATTAAATCATAGATTTTAGTAAGGTTCACAAATTACAATTTAAACAGATTGATTACAAGATTAAACAAAACACACACGGTCCAATTAAATAATAATGAGGACAGCCTTAGACCTTATAAATAGTTTTGGACACGGATCGTGAAACTGTTACAATCAGTTTTTGTTGACGCGGATTTTACTCGCGGCGATCGATATGCAGACCGATCAGTTGGCTGATCGCGTTTGTAAAGTCGGTACAATGAAATGGATCCAAATTAATTTTGGAAATAGCTCATGCTTTATGAATATCTTCGGAGATGGTTTCGTTCCTGATGGAAAGGTTGAACTAAAAAGTCATACTAATCTCGCCAAAATTTATACCCAGTTATCTACGGCATGTAAGGCTGTACTTAATTATACATATATTAATCTCTTTCCAACTCAATCAAAACAAAATTACAAAAAGACATGTGATTGCTCAGTGATCTGTGGAAAAACTCGAATTGAGAGAAAATACAGCATAATTTCTTGACAGATAAGAGACTTGAATTTAAAATTATTAATCGCCAATAAAATTGTCTGGAAATTAAATTAAAGAGCGGATTACGTATTGAATTATTGATCCCTAAGACATGTGAACGTGGGTTTTATTTATTTTTCCACGTAAAAAGCCCTAGCAATGTATAAATATAAATTTATCATCGATAATCTTAAATCGTGTTCGCCTTTATAGTGTTAAATGTCAACATATCATACACACAGACATATTAAGCTTAAATTATCACAATATACTGATAATAACAATGATCAGTATTTCATTTTGCTACAATGGTTTGATCAAATTGTGACATCGGTACTTTAAATTGTCTTTTATTAAACAAATATATGTCGTAGCTTTTTATTGAATAGCAAACGCTTACGTTTCAGAGAAGGAGACAAGAATTTTTGTAAAAGATTGTCAAGAAATGTAAATGCGAAAGTTGTGGCTTTTTTTGCCAACTCCATCAAGTTTTCAGCAGGTTAAATTAGTAAGAAACACAATGAGAGAGTTTGTAGCGATCTAGTGATTAAGAACAGAAACTAGTTATATATAAACTAGATATTTCCAATTTGTATTTTGATTTCTAATCGTCATTGCTAAAAGGCTATCTCCGAGTGACTGAGATTACCCCCGTAAAATATTTCATATTCCTTACATATATATTCGTTGCAAGAATATAAACTTACTACAATACTTATTTTGTAACAGACTTAATTGAAGTAGTACTATCTGAGGGACTTTTAAAAATGTGGGTATAATTTCAAAACGCTGAAATAATAAAATTTTAAACGGCCGTTCTCTTATCTTATTTGGCATTTAAAAGAGCATTTTTTGTTAGCATTACTTTTAAATACCCGCGAAGCCTCAGTGCAGGGGTCGATTACCGAAATTTTACAGAAGAATATTTCTGGTAAAGTTGTAAAAAAAATCGAGTAAATAAATATTTGATATCTTTGTCTATCGTGTCGTGAAAAGAAAATAAATTCTTAGAATACGATTAATAATCTGTTTTTGGACACAAAAACATCTTCAGTATGTTTATAACCGATCCATATAAGAAGGCTGACACACGGAAGAAAATGGGTTTTCTTCGTCAATTCGAAAAAAGCAGGGCTGTGGTGTCGGAGTTGGCCGCATTTATAGGGTTGATATTTAATTGAATACACATAAATAGGAAAATTAGGGAAAAAAATGACGATATTAAACTTTTTTTAGTCTGAGTCGGAGTCATGTTTTTGGCCAATATTGGAGTCGGAGTCGTGGTTTTGGTCAATGTTGGAGTCGGAGTCGTGGTTTTGGTAAATGCTGGAGTTGGAGTCGGACTTTTTTTCACCGACTCCACAACAGCCCTGGAAAAAAGGCTTCGAGCATCAACAACAGTATAAGATTATGTATTATACATTCAATAAGATATGTCGTTTGATTTGAAGCTCTCTCAAAATATTTTTTTCAGTCAAAACAAGGCATACAACCAAATTGCATACAAACTTGGCCTCCAGTTGAGATTTGTGTTTTGGTTAGCTTTAGCCAGTTTTTATTTTATAATACTGTTACTGCACAAACAGTATATGAAAGGATTCACCATGCACAGCACTTTGAAATTAACATTATAAAGATTCTTCCCACATACGTCTTTCTACAGGGAACTTTTCTAGATAGTCAATTATTTTATTTGTCATTGAATAAGCATTTCAAAAATATCATTAGATACAATATTACCACATTGAACCGCTAATATTTTTGTACTTTTTCATGAGTTTTGTTGTTAACGACCTGGGCTTCGCCTTTCGGAATCTTCAAGCATTTCAAATGCACGAATGAATTTGAACTGAAGAATATTATAATAATGTTAGTATTGTCATTTATGATAATGTGACCAGACGTCCCGTTTTCAAGCGACGTGTCCCGGTGTCCCCGAGCACAGCTTCGGGACGCCAAAATGTCTCGTTTTCGAAGAGGCAAAGTTGAGGAATTTTGTGGACAGCAAAGAAGAGACGAGGCGTTTATTATGTGAACATCAAACTTAATTATCTGTTGGTAGACCTTCAGAAGTTATAGGATGTGGAGCGCATAAGGCAATTAATTCTGTTGCAGGTTGTCTGCCGATGTATATTGAATGCATCGCAGTGAAACTTTCTTTATATATATAAAGTGTTCGGGTCGAAACTAAATATAATACAAAACAATTTTGTGATGAAGTCGATATAGAATACCACAACTTATTAGGTTACAACAAGTTGAGCTGGCTTGCACTGATAAAGTTACAAGCTCTTAAAAGACTAATTCTTCAGAATAGATAAATATCTGAATATACTGCAAATATAATTTTAAATTAAATAAATAAAAAATAGTCTAATATGACATGATAAAAACGTTACTATCTTGTCAATTGTATTGTAGAAAGTGTGAGGTGCCTTAAATCCAGAAGTATCTACCTTTTTAAGTGTCCCGGTGTGGAGGATAAATAAATGGTCACGTTATTTATAATAGATAAATAATCTTGATAGGTAACTGGTTCATTCGATCATCGATCATCGATCAGCCCGATTGGCCACCCAACAGTGATGTATTAGTATTGCTTTAAATTATAAGATGTCGAATCATAAAACTAAATTTCTTCAGCAAAATATTTGTGAGGTCATGAGGATTTCAAGGCCAAACACTGCTGCACCCGCCACGGGTTATGCGATGTATACCCGGTACTCCAACATTAGCGCGTCGACATAAGTGCGCTGAACACTAGCGCGCAGTACACACCCCGACATAAGCGCGCAATATATGTCAGATTATCTTTTATGGTTGACTGTTGATTTAAAGAAATTTACTACCCTAAGATAACTTTAATCCTAAAATTGCATCTAATTTCAAATTTTATGATAATTTTTAAAATACATCCAAGAAAATTTTATCGATTGGAAAAAAATACAGTCCACCATGTGAAGTTTTCAAATTTTATTGAAAATATACGATTTTGTTCTTGACCTTCTACAACTTGGTTGGGAAATTATTTTTTACAAATTTTAAATTATTCTTATTTCAAAAACCGTTAATGTCATAATATGGTAGATTTTTTGTTATTTCATTTCGCCATGCTAATAAATGTGTAAACCCTGCGATATCAATCAATTTCAATTAATATGTATTATTACAGTTTATTTTGAGATTTGTTTTAAATTTCTGTAATGTTTGATCGGTGTTATTTTTATATATTGATAATTGTTCTGTTTTTTATTATTTTTATTCATGTATTTTTTTATTAAAATTATTAGAATTGCGCGCTAACTTCGGCGTGCTTATGTTCTGCGCGCTTATGTCACTACACCGTATAGCCCAGGGGGGGGGCAAACTTTTCGGATGGCGGGCCAATTCCAAGAATTCAAAATGAGCCGCGGGCCGCAAGTAAAATACCATTTTTAGATATACACCCGATCGTTTTTTACGCGATACATTGGTTTCAAAAAGTGGGGCACATCGAAAAATCGCGGAAAAAAGTATCCTAAATATAAGAAAAAACAAATATATTTTTCAAATTCGACCAAAAATT
Organism: Himalopsyche kuldschensis; assembly: GCA_028554975.1. Taxonomy (NCBI): domain Eukaryota; kingdom Metazoa; phylum Arthropoda; class Insecta; order Trichoptera; family Rhyacophilidae; genus Himalopsyche; species Himalopsyche kuldschensis. Next base: position 16,182,810 of record JAHFWI010000014.1, read on the forward strand.
TTTTTTTGCATAAAAATATACCTAAAACATTCCCATTTTCATTCAAAAATAATATTCCTATCTTCAGTTCGTATTTACTATTGTGCATTTAAAATATTTGGTCGTCTGAAGTGCATTTAATTGACATAGTAACTCTGTGTGATAAAATTTACGACCGGGAAACGTGCTATTCAACGAATTTTATAAATGCATTGTGTTTAAATAAGTTTCAGGGCAGAGTCAGCAATTACATCGCATGAGTTTGCGCACCATTTTTACTGTAGAAAGAAAAATCTCGTAGCTACGAGTAAATCGTCTAAAAAATCATGTAAAATCAAGATTACTGAAAAAAAATGTGTTAAAAGGGGACCGGGTGTACTACTCTATTTATTATCACGATGAAAAATTATGAGAAGAATGAAGCTATTTCAAAGTTTGAAAATTTTCAACATTTTTTTAAATTCAGGTGTTACTTTTGTAGTTGATATTTTTAAAACTGCTTGTTAATGGTCATAGAAGAAGATAAAATCAGAATGTCTGTTTGTCATTTTCCGTGTAAAATCTTTAATTTGGTCGAATTTGTCTGATTAGGAGCATTGTAAATTTTGCAGATTTCTTCGTGACGGTTAAATTCTCTTAAATCAGTGTTACATTGCAGATAAACACTCCCAAGTTGTAGCTCTTTCGATGCAGTATCAATCAATACCTATTGAAAATGTATCGTGTACTAGCGTCAAACTTGTCTCGATTTTTCGAAAGTCACCAAATCTTTCTGAAAAATCGTCATTCAAAGCGTTCATAATTTTACCATATTCTTCAAATTTATATTCTGGTATATTCAGAAACTTCTTATTTGAAGTTATTGTTAGAAACAACTTTTATTCGATATTTGTTGAATAAATAACATGAGTTTTACACTTTTTACCATATCATGGACGCATATTTTTTCCTTGCAACATGGAGTTAAAAGTATTTAATTAAGTGTGTCACGATGTCCAGAGTAAATGCAAAACCACAAATCCAGTCATTATTAGTTAATTCAGGAAAGTCCGTAATATTCTTCATTTCCAAAAATAAAATAATAATATCTTTTATATCCCAAACTCTTCGAAGCATTTTTACAAAGCAAAGCCATCAAATTTGACTGCGAAAAGGAATATACATATGTATGTTTACTCACTCAATATCTTGAAAAAAAAAAAACTTGTCTGTGGTTCAGGCCCCTCGATTGTATTAAATTCACGAGTTTAATAATGCATGATGTCACGTGTCCAACTTGTTACACATTTTAAACAATATTCGTTGATTTGTAATAAATAGAATTTTAATTAAATTGTAATCAGCATAGTTTTCGCATATTTTATCCCGAATTTTCTTTAACTCTTTTACAATTTTCCCGTCAAACTTGGTGCCCCGTCAGTTGTATGCTTACCATCTTATGCCATTTTAAATTATATTTTACTAAACAATTTTTACCTTTTTCAAATACATGATCCTGTTGTTTGGTCTTTATAAGATTCCATGGAAAAAGCTCCTTGTACATTTAAAATTTAGAGGTACACCCTGAAAACTAATAACGGTGTAGTATCCTTTTGATGCTTACTTTCGAGTACCATGTTATTGATTCAAGTATTGATTGTAATTGCTCATTTAATTTTTTATCAATAATTTCAATTCTTCTTACTACGGTTCGTCGAGATAAGTTTGTCTTCTCAAATTTAAATTCTTTCTTAATTCAACAAGATCTGCGATGATATATTAACGAAACAACAAATTCTTCAAATTTCATTCGATGAAATACGATGGCGGGCCGCACTTTACCCCACCCTGGTATAGCCATTGGTTAGCGGTTGATTTCGGGAGCAACGAATTGAGCGTTACATGTTTTTTTTTTAACCATGTCCGCTCCCGACTTGGAGCATATATATCCTCACGGAGTTTATCTCAGCATATGTTTTTCTACGAGAACTGCTTGTTACTCAGTTGCTCAACCTCTCTTTTTCGAAGAGAGTAGAGATGGAAAGGATACGAGGACTAGGACAGGACTAGTGATTAGCTAATCGCTGTCACTATGCCTCGCTCTTTGGGATAGGAAACGTGGAAAGGAATTTTCAACAACACTAACACCCAAACCTATGAACAGACTTATCGAATGAAAAAATCCGCTCGTACCGGGAATCGAACTCGGGCGGTCCGGCACGCATGTCAAAGCCGTTGCCACTACGCCACGGACCGGACATTTGTTACTATTTTTTACATGAAACATAAATGATTCACACATTTACATGGATTATTAAATGAAAATAAAAAGTTTCCTAACCCCTGACTCTAAAAGATACGAAAATATTTTTTTTGAGGTGGTGCAGTCCCTCATTCATAATGTGACAGTACTTGATATTAAGAAGTTTGCGAATGTCTTGGTTTCAGTTTGTTTGCCGAGAATAAAAGTTACCTTCATAGTACTAAGAGAAGATTTTTTTTCATACAGATTTAGCGAAATGTCATTATGAAGTGTTTACCGGATTAAAAGCGAGGACTTTATCACGCTTTAAGCTTTAAATGAGCGCCTCTGAATGAAATGTGTAGACATAAATGGCTGAAATATCTTTTGAATTTTAATTTTTTGAGCTCACTTTGTATTAGCATAATTTTCATGCGTAGTTTATGTAATTAATTCAGGTGTGTAAATGAGGTAATTTAATAAAAAATAGATTATAGACGTGTTTCCTGTTACTTAAAATTAGTTTAAGGTCGCTAAATAGATCATTGGTATATGATTCTAGCTCAGAGGTCCACAAACTCTTTTGACACCTTTTTGGTAGACCCCATATATTTTTTTTTATAAATCCATCAACTTTAAATGTATTTTTCAATCTGATACAGAGCTTCTAACTTTGTCAAGGTTTACTGTAGAGTAGAATTTAAAAAAAAAATATGACATGTTAATACATTTCTTCGTTAAAACGACACAAAATGTAAATCCAGTAACATTTTGAAATATAATAAAGAAACAAACAAAGTGCTTTTAATGGAAGGAATGAGCCTGATGATTTGATGAAAATTTCAATAATAAGTATCAATTTAGTCAGACTTAACCTTAAATCTATAGGTCGATAAAGACCACTTTGGGAATGGCCAGTCTAGCTGGATAGAAAAATGTCGGTATTGCGATGTTTGGCGAGCAATTGTGCAGTAAATCATGAACATGCTGGTAATTTTTCTACCTCTTGTTTCCGATCGACATAATTATTCGAAGTATGCGAAGTGGGTTTCTATTATAGTTTCCTGGCCGAAGCTTGTAAGTACTACTTAGGTGCAAAACAGACAAAGCTTTTATATCGCTTGCCCGCATGAAAGCTAACTAAGTACCGCATTACAAAAAAAATAATTTTCAACTGAATGCTTTGTGTGAGAGCCATTGTATACATACATATGTATATACGTTTTTTTAAAAAAAGTTGTAAATAACTAAACGCTTTGTCAATAAGCATCGAGATTTTTTGATTATGATAATCATATTTCTGAGGAATGTTGTGTGTATAGGAACAATCAAAGTATGAGACAAAAATAAAATGTTTGATATACCCAGAGCTTTTGAATGATCAAATTATTTATAATACGGTAAGATTATTTTATATATTTGTTGATAGCTATTTCGGCTTACGCCTTCGTCAGAACTATTTATGTAGAACTAAAATACATTGTCATTTTTCTTACCGTATTATATTGGAGTTCTACCAAGTAAATGCCTACTCAACCAACAAACTATTTATATGCTTGACATATTATTTAAAATTCCTGAGAGCAAAGTTTTGATTATTCAAATAAGAGCTTTCGAACAAAAATAGTTTCGTGTGGAGTTTATAATAATAAGAAGAATACATATATACATATATCTATATACTGGAGGTGAAATAATCTTAAATTACATCAAAGGCTTGGGACTAGGGTTTCTCATCCCGGGATCTCGAAGATTTTAAATACTTGAGGGCCCCGGGATTAGAAGACATGGTCCCAAAATTTTCGGGATTGATTTATTTTTCAATCACAAACAAATTATTACTAAAAAATCGTAATATTTTTTGTCATCTTTAGGCCACCTGAAAATAATTTATTTGCTGCGTTATGCTTTAATGGCAACATCGAATTATTGTATTCAAATGAGTTTAGAGGACGAAAAATATCAAATAACAGAACTAGACCTCATTTGTAGTGATAAACAATATTTTAATCAGTTCCAAATACATACAATTCTAAAATTGATCTCAACATCCTGGATTGTAATAGATTTATAATTTCAATTAGTATTCGAACGAGACCGATTCTCTCGTACATTATATTTTTACTAAAAAAAATTCGCGCTTCGATGATGCACAAACAACTGAAATATCATAATAATAATTACCTAATTCATAAAAAGTATGGTGATATAATTATTTTCAATGATAAATTTACATGGCTAATCTTTTATGAAATATGAAAAATATCGACTTATAAGAAATATCCCAAATCCCGTGACCAGCCCCGAGATCCAGGGATTGACTTATTGCAATCCCGAAATCCTGGATCAAAATTTTGGCTCGGGAATGGAAATCCTACTTGGAACATAATTACATATATAACCCGATGATTTTTGCATATTTAATAATTATTGAAGTGAAATCATTCTTTATCGGTTCCTCTGTTTTATTATTTTATATTTCAATAATATTTGGGTAAATATAATACAATATAAAATTTAAAATAACTTTGATTATTCCACGTATTGTGTAACTAACTGTGACACGTGTTTATCCTCTTTCAGAGGCATCTTCAGACTTACTATCGCAAAGTTTGCTTAAGTAATGAAGCAAGATAAATTCTAACATTTTAACATTTTAAATTATGTAATTACAAAATGGATTACGGGTTTTTTTCCTTCTAAAGGAAACAAGGAAGGGGGTGATAGAATCAAAACAATGCAATAACATAATGATACTAATAAGGTGCAATCAATCAATCAATTAGATTGGGATTTTTCCTTTTTAAGGGACGCAAGAGAGGGTTATAGAATCGAAACAAAGCAAACAAATATATTTCTAATGACGTTAAACATTACAAACTAATAAACTATAAACTAATGAGCTGCAATCAATCAGTTAGGTTGGGTGATTACTCTATTGATTGGGAATAATGTTAATAAAGGCGAGCATCCTGTCCTGTAAAGAATATTATTTAATAATATATCTTTTTTATTAAAGTTTTATTTATTTCTAAAAATTCTAGACTATTAATCTTTAAACCTTTTTTATTTACTCGGTGGAGTATTTCTACATTACTAGTCTGACTAAAATTTTGGTCATTTTCTATTAAATGATTGGCAAACTCAGAAAAAGGTTAGGTTGGGTGATTGCTCTTTTGAATTGGGAATAATGTAAGCAGAGGCGAGCATCCCGTCCTGTTAATAATATTATTTAATAATATATCTTTTTTATTAAGAGTTTTATTTATTTCTAAAAATTCTAGACAATTCATCTTTTAAACCTTTTTATTTACTCGGTGGAGTATTTCTACATTACTAGTCTGATTAAAATTATGGTCATTTTCTATTAAATGATTGGCAAACTCAGAAAAATTATGTTCTTTAATTCTAATATTAAAGTTTCTACCTGTCTGTCCAACATAAGACGCTGGACAGTCTCCACAAGAGAGTCGATAGATACCACTCTGTGACGATGAATCTACGCGATCTTTACTGTTCAATAAAAAATTTTCCTAAATTATTTACTGTGTAAAACGCGGGTTCTATATTGTCTGGCAAAAAACTTAACTATCTTTGACGAAATGTCTCCTAAATAAATGATTCTACGCCAGTGTTTAATATTTTCGTTTGCTTTCTTCTCTCCTGAAAAATATTATTAACTATGAGTTGTTTAACTTGCTTACGTTTAAGTAAGTTAACGACTATATCTGTGTTATAACCATTATTTACAGCTATCTGTTTAATAATGTTTAACTCTAATTCAAAGTTGACTTTAGTGAGAGGGATGTTAACTAATCTATTAATCATTGCATGGAATGATGAGAGCTTTTGTGACCACGGGTGAATCGATTGATGGTGAATGACTACATCTGTATATGTAGGTTTTCTATAAATGGCAAATTCTAATCTGTTGTTATTATTAATCTTTATTATTAAGTCAAGAAAATTTAAGGTTTTTAGTTGCTCAATCTCTAATGTGAATTTAATATTTGTATGCAATGAATTTATGTGACGTAAAAAGGAATCTAACTGTCTATCTGTCCCTGTCCAAATACAAAAGATATCGTCTACATAACGATACCAAGTTTTAACATTTTTAAGTAACGAGTGATTTGACATGCCCCTTAAAGAGGATATTTTCAAAATGATCCATAAAAAAATCCGCGAGCAAAGGTGAAATAGGACCACCCATAGGTAATCCTACCGATTGTTTGTAAATTTTTTTATTAAACAAAAAATAGTTTTGTTCAATACAAATATTAAAAAGCCTAATCATTTCTTTAACGACGTTGCTATTAATATCCGAAAACTTTGTTTCTATAACCCTCTCTTGCGTCCCTTTAAAAGGAAAAATCCCAATCTAATTGATTGATTGATTGATTGCACCTTATTAGTATCATTATGTTATTGCATTGTTTTGATTCTATCACCCCCTTCCTTGTTTCCTTTAGAAGGAAAAAAACCCGTAATCCATTTTGTAATTTCATAATTTAAAATGTTAAAATGTTAGAATTTATCTTGCTTCATTACTTAAGCAAACTTTGCGATAGTAAGTCTGAAGATGCCTCTGAAAGAGGCGAAACACGTGTCACAGTTAGTTACACAATACGTGGAATAATCAAAGTTATTTTAAATTTTATATTAAAATTAACTTCCACAAAGTTACCGCCGAAACCATCGAAAATATTAAATATAATACAGTTTATATTTTTAAAACTAGTTTTAGTATAAATTACTATCTTTTGATGTATTTTATAATTAGTGGAAATTCCGCAATGAGCGCAACCGGCCCTGATCATAATAAATCTACTCTGGAATAAGTCCAAAAGTAGTTTATTCTTTATGAATTCACTAACGTGGAAGTAATACTGTAGTGGAAGTAGTATGTGTTAAATTCGTATAAATAGTGTCTCTCCACCAACAAGTGACAGTTAACACCTTAAAAGTGATGAATTATTATATTTCTCATAACAGTACAGACAACCGCTATTTTAAGTGAAATTTGAATCGTTCCTAATTCAACGAACAAGTCATAATCGTGAGCAAATACATCTATTGAAAATTTACAACAATATGAGAATGACTGCATTCAAGTCAACCAAGTTACCGTGCGATAAGAGATATTCTGACTGCTTAAGGCAGTATTCTGGTCTAGAGTCTTAAGTGTGTTATAGAAAAAAAAGGAATAACAATTTTCACGTCCATTTTTTACAAGATATTTATTTATATTTAAAGAATATACAAAAAAATATTCAAACCAAAAAACTAAAAACCCAAAAAGTTACAGGCTGGTAAAGTGGGGGGGTCTCAAAAAATGACGCTCCATTGTTGCCATGATTCCAACTTTTATAGTCACATGAAATAATAAAAAAAATATATATTTGTAATCAGTAAAGATGCAATTCTAATATATACTAGAACAAAGCCAATAAAATATGTTGACGCAAAATGGCGGAGGTTTGAAAAAAAAATCTTATTTATATAGTAGATTTTTTTTATATTTCTAGTATATATCATAAGGAAATGTATACAAAAGGTTCACATCGAATTTCATCGAAATCGGTTTTGTATAACTTGAGATATTATGGCAACCATTTTTAAAAAAATCCGAGACGTGTTTAATGTTTCGAGCAAAGTTAAAAACCGCCAAGATTGGTTAGAATCTACTGCACTAAAGTAGCTATATCTCTAACAATAGATAGAATTTAAACAAAAAACTTGTAAGAACATATTTTAAAATGTTTGAACATTGAAAATATGCAATAAAAATAACATTTTCAGAATCCTAGACCAGAATACTGCCTTAATGTAATGCAATGCCTTATGTATTCACGCGGAGTATTTTCATGTATAATATGTATTTATATAGAAAGTATCTACATGACATACCACACAAAGAATACAATATCGCAAAGCAGCTTTGGATTAGTTATTTTCATACGAATGAATGTTTATAAATATTATAATATGTATTGTACTAGTATATCTTTACCGCAATTCAGTCGACTATAATGAATTCTTAATTTATCGTTCTTCCAGTGGTTAAATAAACTAATAGACGTGGCGAATTGATGCTATCGAGGGTACTCCGTCATAAGCGCTGATATTAGCGATATTAGCGCGCAATATAAGATAACTTTGTATTCTTGATTGCTTATTTAAAGAAATTTACTTACCTAAGATAAGTTTTCTACCAAAATGACAGTTTATTTAAAATTAACTGGTACTTAAATTTAAACCTATCGAAAAAAATATGGATTGAAAAAAAATAATAAGATAAGCAAATTCCACCATGGGAAAATGTTTTATTGAAAATACTTATTATTATGTGAGCGTTTATCCGTTTAATATTAGTAATTAAGAATTCTTGAAAAGTATCTTAAATATTATTGAAATTAAGTTTTATATTCAAATTAAATTAAATTTTCAAATTAAAGGCTTATTATTTTAAGTTTAAGTATCAGTTATGTTTATTCGGTGACGTTTTCAAGTTGTTGTGTTTTTGTATTATTTTTATTCACGTATTTGTTTAAAGTTTTTCAACTAAACGCCACGGCGTGCAGGCACGCAAACGCGATTACGAGCCTATTAATGAATAAATTAAATATGTTCAAATGCAATATTATGCAGAGACACCTTTTGGAGGCAATGTGATTGTTAGAATACCCATATGTTGAACCGTTTTCTTTTTATTTGAAGTTGGGCTAACAGACGTCACTAGGGCTGGCACCTTATTATCGCAATGATCGCTTGATTGATAGAGCGCATCAGAATAGCTAAATATCAGTAAGTGCGAGTAGATAACTATTTATACAATAAAGTTTACTTTAAAAAAAATAACTTTCCAATCATAACAAAATAATTCAAAATAATTATTCATAAATTACATTATTTCTTTGTGGCAGCCCTATATGCAATTTGTGCTACATATATAATTTGTTTTATTATAGAATATATATATTTCATATTTTTATTTATAATATTTATTGTTTTTGGCAGCCCTAGAGACGTTTTTTAAATCTTGTACTTTTGATATATTTTTTTCACTTTACTATGAAAATCAATAATAACTTGAGTATAAAATTATTTTCCGGGTATGTTACGTGGCGTTTTCATGGAAAAATCGATGATTGAAAATGGTGGCGTTCAGCAAAAATCTATGGAATTGGCTTGGCGTTTAAAGGGTTAATTAAAATGTTAATATTATAAGTATTCCGCGCTAACGCCGGCGCGCTTATGTCTTACGCGCTAATGTCACTGCACCGCTATTGACATTATGCACAAAACCTTTTCTCAAAGAGGTTGGTTACTACTTAGGTTCTAGACTAGGCATTAAACAAATGATGCTTAAATCCTAGGAAATCGTTTTAATCTTCAGATGAACTTTTTATAGTCTCAATGATTGCTGAGAGAAATCAATAACAAGAGAAATTGGAATTCTCGAATAAAGAGAATCTAAAAATAAAAATAAAACGAAAAATAAAAACCTCCAGTTTTGCGATGTTTCAATTAATTTTTTGTTTAATTTTAATGTACACATTTGAGATATTAAAATATCTCACAATTGATTTACGGCGGGGATAAAATACGCGTAAGCGTTTTAGACAGAGAGTTATATTTATGAAAAAAGTTTAGTTGAATGAACTAATCCGAAGACTCGATACTCTGACTTGGGTTTCCATCCACTACTTCAACATTGCAAAGTAAGCAATAAATTTAAATGTACAAGCTGATCGAGTGGCCAAACTTTCAAGGGTTGTAAAAAATTCTCGCTACTCGCTTTACCGAAATCAAAATTAACTTCCACGAAAGTTCCGCTAACTTACTGATCAACTACTTCTGTACTAGCCCCCTCGGTAAGAAAAGCCATGAATAAATAATAAGTAATGAAAGCTTACCCAAATAAATATATGAATTTAACGAAATTTACTGACTTAAAAAAGAATGAATTTTTGTGAAAACAGTTTTACATTGGATAATATATTTTTTAAAACCAAAATTGGTCTGCTGATTTCACAATTTATGGGTTGGTTTCCTTTGTATAATCTCTGGCACATAATCTATTTAACTTATTTCCGAAAACAGATTTTTTATCTGAAAGTTTTGTGTGACAAAAGTCCCTTACTTACCTTACTGTCGATAAAAATAATAAAACATTTTTAGTACTTATTCCACAAAAAAAAAAAATGGATCAGGACCGGTTTCGCTCATGGCGAACATTGTCAACTGATGTCTTCGTCAACATCGCTCGCCATGAGCGAACCGGTCCTGATCAAATACATTGTATGTGGAATAAGTACTAAAAATGTTTTAATATTTTTATTATAATGCCATTCCACCAAGTATTGACAGTGACCACCTTAAAAGTGACTGTCAAGTCTAATAAACTTAAGCTTTCAAAACGTGATGATTGTAAGCTTGCAATGCTACCTTTGTCTTTCTCAGCACTTTACCGATGTTTCGTGGTAATTTGTATATTATATATTCTTCGCCTTCTCATTGTCCGACAATTTTGACGTGACAACGTCTTATAAATCGATGAACGCCCGCTGCACGCACGAAAAAACATGACTCATTGTCCCGTTTGTCGCGTTACGCCGAAGGCAAGCGTGCGAGCGAGAGCGCGGATAAGCGATAGAGAGGCACGATCGGCCTACTGTTCGGATTGTGCCGCATCTATCTCTCTTCCACTCGATTGGTCGATACGTCTGAGTAGAAAAGAGACAGCGGCAGCACACAACTTATACACCTATAGTACCTACACGTGATCTGTTTACAACTGTTTATAAAGTGAAGTGAAATGTTAATGTGGTTTTCATTGTTTATATTACAACAACAATTGCGGCAATAAAGGTAATTAATTCTTGCATATTAAAAATCTGATTAACGTATAACAAATATACTTTAAATAAACAATAAATTATCAACGATTTCTTTCGCAGAACCGCCTAAAGTCACACCATGGCAGACCAACCTGACGAATCTGTGAATCTCACGGATCTGCCACTATCTCAAGGAGTAATGTACCCATGGAGGTGCAAGATGCTACCGCATCCACGTCTGCAACGCCATTCGCTGGGCCAACAATCGCTGCTCCAAAATCGAACGCGCAGAGACAACGTGAGTATAGACAGCGTATTGCAGCATCCAGAACTTCTGCACAAGCTACAGCTGCGAGGAAATTGAATACCGAAAGACGACAAAAGAGCAGACTACGCACAGCTGCTAACTTGGCTCTTGCCAGTGGTTCATTAGAGTCGAATACTGCATCCTCTTCTCGTTCAGGGGAAAGACCAAGCAATGTCCGAACTGGTACTCAACAATTCGATTGCGCATCAGATGTAAATAATTCAACAACGCTGAGAGGAACAACCATTGATTTGACTGTTTCGAGACACATTACAGTTGAAACACTCCCATTCATTTCCTACTTTTCCTATCACCGACCTATCTTTAACAGAATAACACAGATTGGAAGACGTCAAATATCACACATGTATAAAAGTTGTAAATAAATTGCTAAAAGCACATTGTTACTTGTAAATAAACTGTTCATCAAAGTAATAAACATATTTGAATTAATGAGTGCGAATAAAATATATCAATAAAAAATTGTAGATTTCATTTCACTCCTTCTTCGTATCCGTACAAAATAATGATAATTCAATAAAAATGATTCCATTTTATTCATAAAAGTATGCAATCATTTCATCAATGTTTTCTTATGACGTTGTCACGTTAAACTATCGTCCGTAAACCGACTTTACAGACAACCATTTTTTTTAAGTGTTACACTATCACCACATTCTATCAACAGCACTATGAAACAGCAAACTCCGGTGTTGTAACAATACTAACATTTTCATAATATTTTATAATCAAGCAACTTAAGATTTTATTTGAAATTAGAAAAATTGTTTGCTATTTTTTAATGAGCAACATAATCTTCCAAATTCACCATTGTTACATCCTTTTTAATGAATATCAATAATTATAAATTCAATCACTTGAAATAGATCAATTCTTTAATACGTCGGATAAAACCTCATTATCTAAGCAGGCATTTCTATGCTATTAGCTGGTGATTAGTTTTTACGATACTACATTTATAATACCTTATTTACCCACACAATTTATTAAAACTCATTGACATCAAAACATTCGCTAAATTATTTCGTTTGCGTTAATAATGATTAATTTTAGTGTTCTATTTTGTTTGTATATAAAAGCGATACAGATTTTTTACTAAGAATCAGTTCAAGTTCATTCGTGCACTTGAAATGCCGAAAGGCAAAACCCGAGTCGTAAGCGTTAAAACTCACGAAAAAGTACAAAATTCAAACGATTAAAATTTATCAAATGAAATTATTTTTCATACGCTTTTGATGATTGTAGTTGTATAATGAAAATCTTCGTTTACTTATGTGGCAGATTCGATTACGATTGTTTGTGTTTGATATATTAACAATTAAACAGTACAGTACATTCATTTATTATTTTGCACGCGAATCTAGTAATATCTCAAAAGAGCCATTCTTACTTGTATAATATTACCAAATAACATCTTTAACGTACGATTCAAAAAGACCTACGGGGTATGGAATATTGTTATTGTGGATTTTTTTATACAGTTCTGGGTATTTAGATTTATGTAGCTTTGAGAACTTAATACTGAGAAGACCTTTATTCCGGCTCCCTCGTAAATCGAGAAGGAGCCTCCTATCCGACACTCAGGAGAGGGATTTTGGGGACGGAGTAGGAGAAACATGGTACTCTTATAAAGAAAAGACGATCTCAAAGCGTTATGTGGTTGCGGTTAGCATCCATTATTTAATTGTTTATAGTTTACACAGACGTTATACAACACACAAATATTACGATAGCGAAGAAGATACCAGGAATTTGACGCGAATTTAATTCTTAGGGAGAGGATTAAGCGCGTGCATTCTCAATGCAGTCCAATCTCTCACTGCTGTAAAAAAGCGGTTCTTGTAGGTAGAAGACCGTTGGAACAAAAGATCGTTAAAAACGTCAAGCGAGATAAGCAATTTTATTTATGGGTTATTGCACTTAACATGAGATTAACCGTGCACTCGGAGTGACACAGCCAGAGACATTTGGGAGCGAGCCGCCCGTATTACAAGAATGAATTTATTTCCTGATATCTTAAACTCATTGACTGAGGCGAACAAAAGATCGTTCGAGAGAGTGCTGATGTCCTACCATACTAGGAGGTGTCAATACAAACTCAAGAAATTTACTGATCAATTTAATTGAAGACATAAATATTATGTGTCTAAATAAGTAAACAGAAACGTAAGAGATATGTTATGCTGTTTTAAAAACATTAGATATTTTTATTGTATATTTTCATTTTGTTGAAATAACTAATAATATCGATGTTATAAAATAAAAATATGCGATGCAATATTTTTTTAAAAATTGTATTAAAAATATAAATGTGTAGGTTTTTCAGGATGTGGTGGGATTACTTTAAATAATCGAAAGCAAACCTAACGAAATAGCCTCAAAATTTCCATGTTCGTTGGAGTGGAAGAGTATTTTTTTACCACTTTGCGCTGAACTCATTAGTATGAACAAAATTTCCCATTTATTAAATGAATACTTCTGTTGGTTTACGCATTGGTAATGATCATTCTTACTCAATTGGTTTTTGATAAAATTGATAAAAGATCGTCAAAGCTTTAACTATCGTCTATTTTTTTTTTATTTTATTGAGTTATTTGCATATTTGGATTACCTATTGTTTATCAAGTATTGCTCAACTTTTGTATAAATAACGCTGTACTTTTGTATTTCTTAGCAGTTGCAATTGCTCATGATGAGCGAAACCGCTCTGATTGAAATAAATTACTAAAATAAGTACTAAAAATGTTTTATTATTTTTATTTTAATGCCACTATACCAACTATTGACAATAAACACCTTAAAAGCGATCACTGAATGCCCTGCTTAGGAAATAGAAAAACGAAACAATACCATGATTGCTTATATAAGTAAATATTTCGATGGAAAAAGTGGTGGGAGCTACAAGTGTTAGGCGAATTCTTTACTGTGTAGTAATATTGCGTTCATGAAATCGGCCTGTCGATACGTGAGCGTTTTTTCCCTTTTATTTATATAAAATATACGCAAAACTTTATTGCGGAATCTCGGAAAGATGGATATATTTCATCGGCTTACCGCGTTGGTGCTCTACAAATCCTAGGTAATTTTTCACACAGCCGCTTTTCGTTTTCCGGCCCCAGCGAAATCAAAGCAGCGTGTTTCCTGGTGGATTTAAAATAAAAATTCAACGGGTGGCAGCGAAAATGTTTCAATGAATATTTAACCAAACTTATATTTAAAGTTATCTTCTTCTTATTTCTATGCTCTCTTTTATCGAAGGGCAGCGTCCTACAAACAAGAGTACATGTATTCTTATTTTATGCCATTCGACAATTTTATGGCATTTGTCTTACTCACAAAGTTGCGCAGCCAAAAAATATCTTTCTATATACATATATAGGTCTTCCAATAGGGACGCTTTAATTTTTTTAGTCCATACAAGCTATGTATATTATTAAATTGACGACTGGCAAATTTGTTACCAATTGTTTAGTAGTGTACGGAAAAATTACAATGAAAGGTAAAAGTGTTGAGCATCGGGTGCAAATCATCAAATTTTACTTATTTAAAGTCACTGCTTCCGCTCGAGATAGGTTCGTTACTTAAAGCATCTTTAGTGATGAGGCCAATTTTTTGGTGATTGGATATCTGAAAAAGTAAAAATTTCAGATTTGGGGCGATTCCAATCCATCACGTCAGTCACTTTTTGAAGCGGGTTTTGGTCTGGCAGAATTATCGGTCCGTTCTTCTTGCAAAAAGAAACTGGCATTGCCATAACCGCCAACGGTGACCTACAGATCGATGATAAGCAACTTCTTGTGGCTTAAACTAGATGATATGAATACTTAAAAAATGTGATTCGAACAAGACGGCGCTACGTGCCACAAAGCACATGCCACGATGGATAATCTACACGAGCGTGCTTCCTTATTGAAAGACACTGTCTATATCTGCTACCCTTAATTTTTGTTAGAATTACTAGTTGAAGTAATTCAAGGCAAAACCAATATAAGATTAAAATTACCTTAAAAAATGTATTTCAGTAAAACTATTAAATGAACAAAAATGACTTAGAAAGCCATTGTTTAAAAAAATACAAATAGAAATAACGTTATTCCACAAAAAATATTGGATATGTAACGATGCGAAGGTTTGACGTAAATAATTATTTATTATATGCAATCAATTGATCATTGTATTGTTCTTTGATGCGCCTTTTTGTGAATATTTCCAGTCGCTTTTAATGTGTTGACTGTCAATTTTAATGATTGATTATGAAAAAATATATAAAACAGTGGCTGAACAAATACAAACATTATCAATAAATAAAATCAAACTGTCCATAGCTAAAATTTGAACGGTCTCCGACAAATAAATGGTCACTTATCAGAAAATATGTCACTTTAAACATAAATTTAGAAAAAAGATAAATTTAATCAAAAAAATAATTTCGTGTACAGATTTTGTCCGACCTCTGGAACTTATATCCTGAGTGGCATTGAAAGGAGACGAACCTCGTGAATTTATTTTTGATTATAATTTGACGATTATTTCAAAATCATTTTACTTGCTCAAAATAAGTAATATGCGTAGTTTTTGAATGACGTGAGAGCACGTTATTAATAACAATATTCTTCATGCTAAAATTGTGTTTTTTACAATCAATCATTTAGCGAAATGAAAATTTTTACAGAATTATAACAAAAAAGTTTTTTTGCGTTGAGACTAGGCGTGGTTTGAAAGTTTTCAAGTAGGCACTCATATGTCAAAATAAATCAACACTTTTTAAGCGCGAAAGATGGATTAGGAGCTATTTTGGAAGTTTATAACGACGCGTGTAAATCATAAATTCACACCATGACGTTTTTTATTAAGTATGTGCAATTTAAAAAAAGCTACAAATTATACTTTCTTTGAACCAAATATTATTATTTTTAATATTATACACGAGTCGTTCGAGAGTCACTTGTAAGCCTGCGTTGAAATATAAGAATCAATTATTTTACCATTATCTGATGCTGTTATATCGATAGCATTTATTGAGTGTGAAATCAAATGATTTGTGGATAATCCAATTAGATTTCAACATCGAGTCATTTGTCTCTTTTGTTAGTCAAAATTCCTGTGTCAGTCAGTAAGATGAGAATAAATACGGAAACTAACTATTTGGACAGTATCTAACTCGATAAACGATCAGTAAATATGACACAAATGCTCAGTAAATAAATAATTTTGGTCGGTATATTATTGGGAATGGGGACGTACAGTGAAATTTCTTGTTGTTAGTATTACTTATCGGTGTAAACATATAGTGAACGTTCTTTTGAGTGGATCGTTGTTTTTGAAAAAGACATAAAAAAGTGATTAAATTGCCACCCTTACTTTTTTTTTGTGTTTATACAGAAAAGCATTCCAAAAATAAGTATTTATTTATATTTATATAACATTAAGCTCGTTAAATGTTCATTCTATAAATATAACACAGAAGGCGGGCACAATTACATAAAATGTCAATCATTTATTTATAAATGCTTAATTGTTGTTTCTTTCTGAAAAAATATTTGAAAACAATTAACTTATTTGTAAAAAAACTTTTTATTTTTAAATCATCACATTTCGCCGTAAAACGTTTTTAATTAACAATTAAAATCTTTTTTTGGGTCTGCAGTGCTCTGACAAGGTCGTTGTCTTTCCTCCCGGGCTTGAGTCCCTATCCGAAAAAAAGGTGTTTGCGTTGTTAAATACTTCTTCTCACATTTCTGATCTCAAAAAGTGATGCGTAGTGAGAGCGATTAGGTAATCACTGGTGCTGTCCTCAGTCCTCGCATCCTTTTAATCTCGTCTCTCTTTGAAAAAGAGAGGTTGAGCAACTGAGTTAAAATAATAAAAAAAACATGTGTACTGGACCCATTAAACGCCAGTAAAAACGACTCATTAAAATTGTTATAATCATTATAGCACCAAGAATAGACAGCTAAATTAAATGTCATAAACTTAGTTAAAGTAGAAATACAATGATATACTTTTTATTGAATTTCTATTACCACCAAATCCATCAAAAATATTTCACGCACATTTTCTAAATAAACGCATGTAACATATTTGTTATAACTGGAGAAAATGGCAATTTGAACATATAATTTAGTGAAGCTATTAAGCCAAATACGATTTGACCACGAGCAATAAACGCAAAAAGGGTAGATAGAGAACGATTGCTTTTGGTTCAGCAAATCTGATCTCAATATAGCTTGTTAAATGGGCCAGAAAATTTAAATGGTCTGACATCGGCGTATTAAAACATAGTGCCGGGAAATGTGTCATATATTGGCATATAGAGCATGAAATCGAATAGGATTTTATATATTAATGCCACGTACATTGAACACGATTGTTTTAATTACTGATTAATCCGATAGAACATAACAGAAAGTTCTATCAAACACGGCCGTAAAATCGAACAGTTATGCATTTCAATATTCATCAGTAATTTTAAAACAGGTTTCAAATAATTATTGTTGGCTGTCAGGAACTGCCTACCGACGTGATCGTTTAATAGAGCCGTTTATATTTTATTACTAATCTCAGTCAACATGGGAACAGTGGGAAGGGTTGCCTTTCGATGTTGACTCTTGAATGTCACTGTCGGATGACTCATATAAGAAAAATGACATGAGCCATTTATTATCACTTTTTGCTGTATTCGAGTGCTTAAGTTACTAGAAATGAAATCTATAATATTGCTATATTGCTATATGCTTCGAGGTCGCATTGTTTTTTATCGTAAAGATAGATAGCAAGTTTAGTGTCTCTTTCGTGTCCAAAGGGCGTTTCGAGAGCTGTCAAAAATAATATTCGGATATCATTTAAAAAGAAGAAAATATTTTAAATGGACACTTAACGTGGCTACGTACGGTTTTATAAAAACATATTTTATGGAAAAATGTTAAATATTTGTTAAAAAAACAATATTTAATCAAAAATAATTCTTGATTAAATGAAAAGGCCGATCTTTTGACTGAAACCAAGCGTAAATAAACTCGAGGTGTGATATGGGTGAGTAGAAACATTAAATGTGTGCTTGTGATAAGACTTTTTTACATTTTTTGTACCTTAAAAACTGGCGGGATTGAAACGGTTAAAAATATCTAAGGTTTGAAACTGAGGCTATTTCACGCCAATAATATGTAAATATACATGCATCCATTGAAGTGACAGGTATGTCAAAATGTATCATTATTCTGCTGTGATTTAATATCCCGCTCGATTTACGTGCAAGTACATATTTATTGTACGTTGCACTCAGTGAAAATATAATATTACATCAATGCTCTGTAACTACTGTGAAAATCAAATGGCGCCATATACTTAATGCACATGCTTTCAGCACACATATAATCGGTGGTAAATTTTGCTTTGCACAAGAAGTACTGAGTGGACAGATTATATATTATTATATTATTTGAGCGTAGACGCTAGGCTTATAAATATGGCGGACGCAAAAAGTAAAGCCACAGGTCTTTATATCTCTAGGATTTACCTTGGATGAAATACTCCATTAGAATGAAACATGAATGAAATGTTGCATCATCAGATATTTTAGTACCCACGTTTTATAAATGAGATACCACATCACTTATAATCCATTGTTGTTTTTATTATTTATTTATGTGTTTACCTAGTTCTTTCAGAGTTTCCTAGATTACTCAATTATTTAAGCATGGGTGTTATAAGTTCGTTATAGAACGATAAATATTCTTCTCGATGACTCTCTGTAGGTACATACATAGAAAAAGTAAGCTGACCTCTTGAATTGGCTACACCAGGGGTCACCAGATTTTTCTTGGCACTTGGCGGGCTGGATGAAAAATAAATTCGTGTTGGAATCTAACTAGAACTTTAATTTATATGTTCTAATATAATTATAAAATGTAATTTCTATTGAAATTTATAATAGAACATATGTATTATATTTTATGGGTTGATAATTTGTCGTATATTATAGGTACCAATTTATGAATTGAAATAAATAATTGTGAATTCACAACCAAATCATTAAATTTAAAAAAAACATTTTTTTCTAATTTGAATATTTATTTTCACAAATCGAGAATTTTTTGAGGTCCGGATGAAAATCTTTGGCGGGCCGGGCCTTTGGGCTACGCTATGGATTTCTCACCACTATAGCGATCGCACCCTCTGTCAGCAACGATGGGAAGGAAATGCAACTTGAATATATAAGCGCCCGATAACTTGAACCTCCATCAAAAGGATATGTAAAAAAAAACAGTTTATATACCTTTGCGCATTTTCAATTTGATTATTTTTCATGGGATTTGTAATAGTTATTTATAAATTAAATAAATAATTTTTTTTTTTCAATTTGAAATGGATAATATCAAAAAGATGCATTTAAGATAAGAATGCTATTGAAATTAAGAGAGCGAAAAAAATGTGCCGTGTACACGACGGCGGCGCCAGCATGGCCATTGAAAAAAGCAGGGCTGTGGAGTCGGTGAAAAAAAGTCTGACTCCGAATCCGACTCCGACTCCAGCATTTACCAAAACCACGAATCCGACTCCGACATTGACCAAAAACACGACTCCGACTTCGACTAAAAAAAGGTTAATATCGTCACTTTTTTCCCCTAATTTTCCTATTTATGTGTATTCAATTAAATATCAACCCTATCAATGCGGCCAAAAGCCAAATTTGACATATTAAATGCAAAAATAAAAAGTTCAAACTTTTCAAAATTTCGGACTCCGAGTACGACTCCGGCCAAAACGCTGCGCCGACTCCGACTCAACAGCCCTGGAAAAAGACTAGATTGATGAACACCAGAAAAAACATTGATGATTAGCCTCTTCGGGCCCTGGGTATATTTGTGTATTTGTATTGTAAGTGTAGAAGCATCTTAAATGCAAAAAAAAACATTTTTTTTGGTTTTGGTACGTTCGATTCTACAACAGGGCTGAAATTTTATAAAAACCATGAGTATCAAGGGTGATACCGGAGCCCGAAAAGATTAAAGTAAAATTTTATTTATTTAATCCTTTTCGATTGGTATTATTGTTACTGGGTATTCGACATGAGCATTCACCATTTAATTTTAATATTGGTAATCCCGGAACTAATGTCGTTTTTTACAGTAAAACTCAAATTTGATTTTTTGAATTATTTATTATTTTTTATAAACAAAGTAATTACCAGTGTTGTCTATGACTCTTTGCCATCTATTTTCAAGATCTAAAATTTCTTTCTCATAAAAGGTCTTTGGTTTAGATTCGAAGAACTCCGAGAGACCTGATTTTAGTGCTTCAATATTGTTGAATCTTTTGTTCCTTAATTGCGTTTCTAAAGAACGAAACAAGTAATAGTCACTTGGTGCCAAGTCCGGTGAATAGGGCGGATGCAATAAAACCAAGTTCCTGGAGTTTTCTTCGTGTAACATCGGCAACGTGCAGACGGGCATTGTCATGTTGAAGAATAACATTCTTCTATTCATAAGAGCGGGTCTAATTTCTTGTAAATTGTGTTTAATTTGTCCATCTGATCACAATAGAGAGCTGCAGTAACAGTTGTCCTTGTTTTAACACTTCATAATAGATCACGCCTTTCGAATCCCACCACACACACAATAGGGTCATTCTGAGGGATTTTGCTTAGCGCGTGAGGAACCCAAATACCTTCTTTTTGAACTTTCCCCAGTTTCTCTAGATAGCGATGAGTTTCCGATCGTGATTTCCCGACCTTCTTGGATAATTGATTGATGGTCATTGTCAGATCTGCTTCAATTTCCGCCTTCAAGGTTGCTTCATCCACTTAACTGCGCTGTCCACTTCGAGATTCATCTTTCAAATCGAGATTGCCCGAGCGAAATTTTCTGAACCATCGTTGGCACTTCCTCACGTCCAGTATATCACCGTAAATCTCACAAATGGATTCCGTTGCTTCTGTTGCAGTTTTTTTTTGAATGGCACAAAATCAGCATACAGTTTCTTAAATGTGTTTCCGAAGGACACGTCTCTGCCATTTTTTGTAGATGGGGTAAAATTGTTTTTTTTTGTTTAAAAGACAGGTAAAGAATCACAGAGAAGAAAAAAATAATAACACACGTCTTTACTAGGCAACAGACCCAAACACACTGAGTCAAAGTTGCATATTAAAAAAACGACATTAATTCCGGGATTACCTAATATATTGAGCCGGAAGTTGAGTTGTATATGTATATTCATCGGAGTAGGTTGCGGAACTGATGGCTTCGATTCTCTGTGCGCACAGCTCATAAAACTCCCTCCTTACCGTTTAATCGTAAAAAAGGAACATACGAGAGTGATTGGTTCACCACTTGTATTCTCCTAGCTCCATTCTTCTATCTTTACTCTCTCCAAAAAAAAGGTTTAACTGTTAGAAAAAAATTGCTTTCTTTAAGCAATGTCCTTTTTCTTATGTTGCATTTCCACTTTTTAATTGTTGCTATGTCCGCTACCAACTTGGAGAATATGGAGTTTATCTCAACATTTTTTTTCTCCTACGAAAACTGCTGATGATTTCGCTACGTGCTGATTTTTGTGTTACAAAAGATGGGAAGGGATTTTCAACAACATAAACATCCATTGACTTCGAAAAGAAACGATTTATTGGCTGAAAAAATCTATTCGTCCCGGAACTCGAACGGCTGCAGTGTTTCGCGGAAGCTAACGACATTGACACTGCACCACGGACCGGACAATGGTGGACGTGGTTTCAACATTTAGTTTTTTGAAGGAAAGTAGCTTTTGTATTTTTGAGACCCTGAGACTTTTTGAACTGCTCAAATTAAGGCGTTTTAAAATGCGAAGTTTAAAATGTCTTTCAATAAAAATAAACCACAACGTACGCCAATGAACAAATGACGACAATATGTAAACAATAGAATTATTCTACAGTAAGGATTCGCACGATTTGGGAAACTCGCCATTACTGGTATTTCACAATGGAAAGGACGTCATTGTTGCAAAATTAGAACCGTAGACCTAATAACATAGAATGCTCCAATGGTTTTGTTTCAATCATATTATGTAAGTAATTTGATACGACCAGCTTCCAGGTACTCAATATTACATGCAGTGCGAGCCTATTTTGTCCAAAAATATAAGAACAATTTAAATGACGTGTATTTAATGAGTCAGTATCTAATTCAAGTTTTGGTCTGTTATGAAACGAAACGGTCAATAACTTTTGTAAAATGGTTAGTAATTTAAGTTAAGCCGTTAGTAATTAAATTATGGTGAGTCATTCTAAAAACAATGGCTGGTTTTAGTTTGGCCCAAGCCCAAACCTTACTTCACCTAACCTTATCAAATCATCCTCCCACTACTAATTACGTACCGTTTATAAATATCAACTGACACTTTTCCAATAAAATACCAACATAATTTATTTATTTATTTACTATATATATTTTTAACTCACAGTTTTATGTATTTATTACTGATTATTTTTCATATTCACTGACCGCTAACCGAATAAGATACTGACCTAAATATATTTTGCCAATTCAAATCCCAATTAGATGTCAATCTCTTACGTTCTTTTTTAAAATCAATTGAATGGAGTATTTATTTAATACAAAGGTTCTCAAACTTATTTGACCCATGGCCCCTCTTTCAGACACAAAATTACACACGGCCCCCCTGGAAATTTCCATCATGGTCCTTTATTTGCTTCTCAGAGCTCCCTTACTCTCCATGAGCTCTCTGGGCCCCCCTCAGCTCCCTTCAGGCTCCCTGAGAGGTTGGTCTAATAGAACATTTTTTGTGTTCTCATTATCAGCGTCCATTTGATTTATGTCATATGAATGTTGCATTGTATTGTTGCTGCAGGTAGTTAAGATAACTATTTTATAGAATCCAAATTTTAAAATTTTTTTGAAAAATCTCAAACATTGGAAATCCAGTTACTCGAAGTAATATAACATTTGTAAACATGAAAATGTCAAACTATTCTCATGAGTAAGCTAAAATGTGCTGGGAAATATGGAGAAGGAAGTGGGAAAAGAATGGTTTTGTCGGTGATTGATAGTATATTACATGATATAGTTGATTTATAAAGACATATCCATAGCTTAAAAAATAATTTGGCAGAAAGCGATCAACTACTTAAATTTTTTTCTTATACATTATTTTTTTTCGCTA
Organism: Himalopsyche kuldschensis; assembly: GCA_028554975.1. NCBI lineage: Eukaryota > Metazoa > Arthropoda > Insecta > Trichoptera > Rhyacophilidae > Himalopsyche > Himalopsyche kuldschensis. The sequence continues at coordinate 16,206,337 of JAHFWI010000014.1, forward strand.
GATGTAATGTCAAATAACTTTGAGTAAGCGTTTGTATTACTAATTAATATGTGAAATATTGTGACTAAACAAGCTGATTTAAATATCTTTAAATTTAAACAATTAATTTGGTATCAGTTTGTATAAATATATTTCAACTATCGCTGACAATGCTTAATCTCATTCGTAAAATATCAAAGGCGAGCAAACATAATTATCGATAAGCAAATTTGTCCAACGTCATCCTAGCTAAAATTAAAATTTCTAGAGTCAATATTCGTACCCGAGGTGTTGCGAAATTGGATGTATAAATCAGTGATATTTAACCAGAACTCTTTCAGAACTTTTCACAGGTGCTTCGCAAAATTACGAAGACTTTAGAGAAAGGAACAAAATTTTAATTTACGAGTCAAAAATTCTAAAAAACTATTCGATTTACATTTTTTAATTTATTTCTCGAAATTTTCAAGTTGGTTTTTCAAAAAATACACTTTTTATGAGAAATATTATGTAAAATTTTGAATTAAAATTAGCATAATTAAGTATTTCGACTGAGGGTGCTTGATGGAAAAATATTAGATTTTTGTACTTTAGTTTGTCGCTAAACTCAACAGTGCACGATGTACTTGAACTGACGTGCACTTGAATGCCTGATATGCCGAAAAAAACCCGGGTCGTTAGCGACAAAAACTCATGGAAAAGTACAAAATTCAAAAAATTCTAATTTAAAATTAGCATGACAAAAAATATTATGATTCTAATTAACTCAACATCGTTAATGTGGAAATGCACAATATTTAAAATAATAATTCTGTTAGTTACAAATTGTGAAGAGCATAAATTTTTTTTATGGAATTAGTTAAAAGCATTCATATTAAAATCAATCATTTTTGAGTAAATTGATGTTACATATTTATGAGTTACAAATCAATAGATTACAACTAAACAATTTTTCTTAGAAAAGTCGTAAAACAACATATAGTTATCATGTCGTTAGACAAATTACTTTTTTAATGATGATCAAAACCAATTTCGTTTAGCAGAAAGCGATATTTATTTATTTATTTACTGGCAAAAAAACTATATAAAATACATGGCATTACAGCAAGCGCCAATGCGCCATGCATTTGACAAATTAATAAAAATTACATAACATATTATGCAAAAATAAGAAACAGAACAGAAACATATTATTTACATCAGAAGACAAAAAAATTAAGCTGTGTATCCCGTTGTACATGTGCAATAGGTCACCTCGGCAAAAATTCCATGAAACTCTAGTATCAGAGATATCAGGATTATCTTCACCCTCAACGTATCGCCCACGACGATAAGCGCATATTCTATTTTTAAAAGCAATGGGGAACTCAACCACTATAGCTGGGTGATAACTGTCCTCAAGGACTAGAGGGTCATCACTTGCGTACACCGATACACAGCAATCTGCATCAGCCAGTACCAAGTCCAGGACTCTTGCCTTCACATTTTCAATCTGTGAGAACTGTTTGAGATTCACACAGCTTAAAAAATGGGCAAACTCAAATGCTACTCCGGATGCCGACGAATAAAAAATTAAAATCACCAATGATAGCAATAGAATTTCGCATTGACCAGTTCAAAAAAAAGTTGAAAATTTGTTCATATGACTCAAGTGAGCACATAGGAGGAAAATAAATGCAACAAACCCTCAGAAGTGACCCACCGCAGACAGCACATCACTTCAACAACGACAACATCAACATCTACCTAGATAGATGGATTACACTCAATCCTAGTAACACTCTCAACACAGTCAGTACGTATGGCAATGAGGACACCACCACCTCTTTGGCCATATCTACGATCTTGACGAAATATAATTTTGCCTGTTTCAATTTTATAATTTTAATATGTCTTTACATCCTTACGTAAATTTAATAGTCCGTTTTTCAAAAAAAATCGACAAAAGCCAACAAAAGCGAATTACATACCTTTATTCTTATATGTAAGCAATGAAGACCATTTACTACGCGTCAGTTCAAGTGCACTCGTTGACATGAAATACATGAAGATGCCAAAAAGCGAAACACAAGTGGTTAGAAGTAAAACTCATGGAAAAGTATTTAATTGAAATTTGATATAAAATTCAATTATTTTGAAAATCCATAAAAATATAATACAAAAAGATAACTTTATTCTATTTTAATAAAGTGTGATCGTAGTTTTGTGTGTTTCTTTATTTAAAAATGGTTAAGTATCACATGAATAAATACTCACTTTGGAAGATGCTCTGCGATGGCTAGCTTTTCATCTCGAAAGCACAACAGTGCGGTGTATTCGCCCCTAAAGGAGGGCGATACGATCCTCGATAAATTGCTTCACTAGAGCACCCTATTACGGAACAGCCGGCGTACAGTGGTGTCATTACGTATGTAATGTGCTCACCCCACGGATAGCCTAACACAGTGCTGTTTTATGTTCATAATATAATATTAAGGGTGATTCAATTGTCTGAAGGTTTTTTGAAATAGCACTTTAAAAAAATATAATGAAGAACAAAGCAAACGCATTTGTATTTATGTAATACTCTTTAATTCACACCAATCGCGTAGCTAAACTAAAACGCTTTAATATAATAAAGTAGTTATATTATTACTTTAAAATTATAATACATTTTTCGTACTTCTCCCACATTAGATTTAAGATCAGGATTTAATCTTTGCAAGCATTATCATCAAATGATTAGAATCATGGAATAAATACGAAAAATGTGTAATAATTTTTACTATACTCCAATTACCCTTTTACACATTTACAAATGGTTTTTCACTCTATAAAGTTAAGGATGAAATTTCTACAATAATAAGAGATGTTATATTTTTTTTTATGAAATAACTCATTGGATAAACTAATTACAAACTAAAACTCCTTTACCAGACATATGTACTTGTATTCTCAAAAACCATAGCTTGATGAAATGACCAAATGATTTATGATGTTGAAAAAACCGACAACAAGATTTATTACAAATTCATTGATATAACATTGATGTAGCTATTTTTTAATATAAAATTTCCCCCTTCCTTGTTTCCTTTAGAAGGAAAAAAACCCGTAATCCATTTTGTAATTTCATAATTTAAAATGTTAAAATGTTAGAATTTATCTTGCTTCATTACTTAAGCAAACTTTGCGATAGTAAGTCTGAAGATGCCTCTGAAAGAGGCGAAACACGTGTCACAGTTAGTTACACAATACGTGGAATAATCAAAGTTATAAATTTTATATTAAAATGAACTTCCACAAAGTTACCGCCGAAACCATCGAAAATATTAGATATTTTTTCATTAAATTTTAACAGTTCATTTATATATTTTTCACAATGGACATTTTTCTACTCGATTTTATTGTCTCAACTGTGACCGAAATTATCGTTTTTGTAAGACTAGCGTGCTTAAATAAATAAAATTATATTTTCCAGCGATTTTTACTGCTTTTTTTATTATTTTTCTTCTTGTTTTTTCTCTTGTATATTTTAATAATAATTTATTGGAACAGTGTGTATGTATTGAGTAAGTGAAACAAAAAGGCAACACATAAATTATTTTCAAAAACATTCAATCATCATGCGTCTATTGCTCTGTACCTTTACTGTAAAATAAACAATCAAGTACTAAGTCCCTAAATTTAAGTAACTAAGGATTTTCACCCTACTTTAAAGTTGCATTGCAGGGTTTCCCAAACTTTTTCTGCTGTAGAACACTTCACATACCAGGAATTTTAACGAAACACTTAGTTTTTTGAGGTTAGGTAATTTCTATTCATGTTTTAATTATTTCAAGCTTTTATTTATGATATTTATCTTCGATATTTACAAGCGCGGTTAGCCATTCTGTCAATCTTGGCAACTGACGTCAAACTGGCGAGACTTGTCATCCGGTCATACTAAAACCCTATACCTCATCTCTTTCGGGCGCGGGGCATGAGAAAAAATGTTCCTCCGTCTGAGCCTAGATACTTGACGTCATAAACATTAATGGAGATTGGTCATCATTTGCCTTTAAATTTTTAATATATAATTTCAAAATTTGTTGCAGTGTATAAATTTCTTCCAAATTGTCAGGGAACACTGGTGTTGCGCGGAACATTGTTTGGGAAACTCTGCAGTATTGTATAGATTACCGTATTTTGTATACAAGAATTGCTAAGAAAAACTGCTCTTCACGTCGATGTCGAGTTTACCTCAACTAAAAGCTTTTTCATTTTAAATATTTGGCGTTTAAAAATGATTTCATCAAATTTTACATATAATTCTTGAAAGAATTCGTTTAAAAAAAAAAATCATAAATTAAAAGTTTCATAACTCGAGCTGTATGAATGAAACTAGTTACCATATCGAGTTTTTACGGTACTGCTAAACAAGAGTTTGTCGTCAGTAACGAAGTTTTCCGAGCAAGAAGTAATTTTCCTCTACGCCGTAGCACCACTGAGGCCGAGTTGCTCGCTGGCTCATATAAGTGTATAAAGGTTGTAAATTGTATGCGAGTCAACTGCAACTATAATATATAATTTTTCAGTTTATCTTTTGTGTTATTTGCATCGTGTTTTAAGACGTTAATTCAATAATTCTTTGACTTTACAGAGTTGTAACTTGACCGAAACGCCATTGAAAGGACTATCATATGCAGTAAAAGTATAATTGTATAACAAATTTATAAAGTAAAATATTGTATAAATAATTCACCATGAAAAATTGTAGATAAAAAGTGATACTTTTGGTTGATTGCCGTCTCCGATTTGTTCATTCATGTCGTATAACATTTTTTCACTTTTAAGGTCTTCACTGTCAATATTTGGTGGAATGGCATTATAATAAAAAATAATAACACATAGTATGTACTTATTCCACATTAAATTTATTAATGTAAGAACAGGTTTCAATCATCGCGAGATTTATTAAACTAGATATTTCCACAAAAAAACGAAGTAAAAACGTGATTGAACTTAAAAAGGTAGAATGTAATATAAAATTTAAAATACCTATGATTATTCCACGTATTGTGCTACTAACTGTGACACGTGTTTCGCCTCTTCCAGAGGCATCTTCAGACTTACTATCGCAAAGTTTGCTTAAGTCATGAAGCAAGATTGATTCTAACATTTTAAATTATGAAATTACAAAATGGATTACGGGTTTTTTTTCCTTCGAAAGGAAACAAGGAAGGGGTGATAGAATCAAAACAATGCAATCAGATAATGATACTAATGAGGTGCAATCAATCAGATTGGGATTTTTCCCTTATAAGGGAAGCAAGAGAGGGGGTTATAGAATCGAAACAAAGCAAACAAATAAACATATTTCTAATGACGTTAAACATTACAATCTATTAAACTATAAACTAATGAGCTGCAATCAATCAGATAGGTTAGTGATTACTCTATTAATTGGAAACAATGTAAGTAATGGCGAGCAACCTGTCCTATTAAGAATATTTCTTTTATATTAAGTTTTATTTATTTCTAAAAATTCTAGACGATCCATCATTTAAGCCTTTTTTATTTACTCGGTGGAGTATTTCTAAATTACTAGCCTGATTACAATTAAGATCATTTTCTATTAAATGATTGGAAAACTTAGAAAAATTATTACTTTTTAGACACAGTTAGTTAGACACAATTAGTAGCACAATACGTGGAATAATCAAAGTTAATTTAAATTTTATATTAAAATGATCTTCCACAAAGTTACCGCCGAAACCATCGAAAGTATTAACAAGGTAGTTTCACCATTTTAAGACTTGGCTAAATTCAACTCTCAAGGGCTTATATAATATCATTATGATGAAACTTTAAATTATGTGTTTTTTTTGCCTAAATGTCGTCCAGTTTTAAAATGAAAATGACAAGAGAATCTATAAAAGATGCCAATATATTTGTAAAATGTTTATTTCACATCGCAATATTATTAACTTATCATCCATTTGTATACATGTTTCATTATTTACATTACTAATAAACATGTAACGATAAATTGATAAATAATGTGATGTTATTTTCATATAATCAGAAGTCGTTCTTCATCGCATGCTTTTAATTTCCCCATCGAAACATGATCTCGTCACGCACCCTTAATTTTATCAATATCCTTCCCTATTAGTACCGAAGTTAATGCTCTATTCGTTTAGCAGAAGAAGACATAAGTGGAATTGGTATGTTTGGAAAGATACACCTTAATGTCCGTCATAAATCAGCACAACAGTTATTGAACGCCCACGTTATTATCAAAGTTGCCAGGGTTCAAATCGATTGCTCCCCTAACCGAAACCGGGTGTTGGTGTGTAAGAAAAGTTTTCCCAACAAATACACATACTTAATATTTGCAGTAAGGAGGGCTGACAGCCAGAGAGTGATTGATATCGCAGCTGAATTATTTTTTTAATAATTCGGCTGACGATAGTTATTATATGTTCAAACCTAATCGACCGGTAGTTCTGAAAATATAAATCAATACCGTTGAGTGAAAATGTTCTTCGTACGTTAAATAGAAAATGTGGTTACAGAAGAAAAGTTTTTTTTACAGTCAAACAACATACAGCAGTGCCTCTTAGTCAGAGGTTCCAATTTATTTTTTGTGCCATATACCTAGGGACTCCAATTACTCGTCATCTCAACTACTCGAGTATCGAGTATTAAAATACTCGAGTACTCGAGTATACTCGAGTAGTTGCAGATGTACCAAAATATATACTATTAATTCACATTTTTTTAAAAATAAATAGTTGATAAATAAATAAATAAGCTTATTTAATTTCATTGGAAATTTAATTTATTTTAATGCACTTAACACTTAACATATATTTTAAAAATAACAGCGAATTAAATGTTTCAAATTTAAGATTTGTTCGAATTTTAGTTTTAATTATTCCCGTAGTTGAAAAAACTCGGTAGCAGAGGACGTTGGTTTTATCGTTAGCAATGAATTGAATTGAGTGTATCTAATTAATATGTAATGTATAAAATATGGTACAATAGTTATTACTTTTTTTATCAATTAGTTTTCAATTAGCTTACTTTATATTGATTATACAAATTCAGGAAATCACAAAACACAGAACGGCAAAGAAACTTTCACTAATTGGGTTGTCAAATTATTTTTAATAGGGTGATAGAGAGCGTATCGAACCGAAATGATTTTTTATGCACAATAATATATGGCCAGATTTGTTCACAAATAGTCACCTTTTTATAAAATTCATTTCTTATTTGAAACATATATTAACTACATTCCACAGATGAATGCAATAAAGATCCAGACCCGAATTGGAAGTAAAAGCTTCTCGATAATTATTTAAAAGTTATAACGAATTATTTCAATTAAAATTTTAAATTTGCGTTTTAATATTCCGAAAAAAATATCAATATCTCAAATAATTAAAAATACTCTTCTCAGATTTACGGATAACAGAATTATTATTTTTTTTGTACGTCATTAATGGTTTTTGAAGCTTATTGAAAAAAACTCAATTTTACAAAATAACTCTGCTTTGCTATTTATCAGTTTAACACCACCGTTTGCCGCGGTAGAATTATAGGATCATTTTTTTATTGATTATAATCAGTGACGGCTGGTGACGGGGTGCTGGGGGGTGCAAAAGGAAGATTCAACTATTTTTCCGTACTACGGAAGAGAAACAGTTGGTATTGCGAACATCTGAATTGAAAGTCCATGCTATAGAAGTGTTTTAAAATCCAATGAATAGGAAAAAACTCTTGCAAAAATGGATGAATCTTCCTTTGCACCCCCCAACACCCCGTCACCAGCCGTCACTGATTATAATAATATTATGTATTATTTATCGGAATCAACTAATAATTTAACACAACTAAAATATTAATTAAAAATTTACCTTATCACCCCTGATACGTCCCTGTTATAAATTTCTAAGAAATATGAAATAACGAGTCAACTGAACCTTTTTTCGGTCAAAAGATTTTTTTCCAATGTTTTTGTCATCATAGACACTCGCCATCTGTTCGATTTTAATTACCACTGAAGGATTAGTTAAATCCACAAAAAGGGCCTAGTTGCCCTGTAACAGAGATGTTTAACTTTTTCCAGCGAGTGGGTCAAAATTTTATTAATCATTTTTAAATTTGTAGTTGTGGGTTAAGCAATGAATTTAGGCAATAAAAGAATGATATTTTCAGCAATATATTATTAGGATAAATATTAAATGAAAATAAATGATGTGAGGTGGGTTTCCCAAAATTGTTCGAAGGCCACGGGTTCGCAACTCTCTAGAATGCAACTTACCAATAATAATACTTTCGATGGTTTCGGCGGAAACTTTGCGGAAGTTCATTTAAATATAAAATTTAAAATAACTTTGATTATTCCACGTATTGGGCTACTAACTGTGACACGTGTTTGGCCTCTTTCAGAGGCATCTTCAGACTTACACATTTATATTACCAAATAATATTTTACTCCAATTAATATTTGCATTATAAATTTGTTTATCTACGAGATAATATATATGTGCTTTGCTATTTATCCATTTCCCACCACCGTTTGCCGCGGTAGAATTACTGGATCGGTTTTTTATTGATTATAATAATATTATTTATTGAAGTTATACCTTTGAAGTTATACTTCTTTAGGCGCGCTATGAAAATTTATGAGAGTGAATTTTTAAGATGCGCGCGCATCACCGACAGCCGAAAATTCACGGTATGCGCTACGCATGTGCTACGCGTGTGCTACGCGTGCGCTACGTAAACTGCCCATGATGACGGCAACGAGCGTCATCACGGGCGAGTGAAAGTTCGAGTTATGTATATATGTGCTAATAAATTATATTCAGTAGTGATTGAAATAGAATATTTTGATTAATAATATTTACTATTCGTAGTGATTAATATTATTTACAACTAGTGAAAAAAATTGTGCCTATATAATTTGTGAAGTGCATCAATATAATTGAGGTTAACTATCCGTATGTATTATTTATTGATATAAATTAAAATATGATTATATATTGGTAATGGTGTAAGCCATGTACCCAAGTAACAGCTCAAATACAAAATGGAATACATCGTCAGTGTTACCAGTTTATTAATACTCCCATTGATGAACAAATTGATATAGATTTAGATACATCTTTGCCGTATAGTAATTTCCGACGATTAGAAAGAGCTCATCAGGAATTTAAAAAAAAGTTTCTTGACAATCTTTTTGGATTTCCATGTTCAGTATGTGACAGGTTGTGGTTTCAAGATGATTTGAAAATGCCGTCTCCTGAACATAAGGAAATTCTAACAAATATTATACCTAATATACCAGGAAAAAATACGAAGCTTTGCAACACATGCGTGCAAGCGTTAAACAAGAAGAATATTCCTTTAATGTCTACATTCAATGTTTTTAAATATCCAGATATACCTCAATATCTACCACCTTTAGATCTTGTTTCTGAAAGACTAATTTCACCTCGTATTCCTTTCATGCAAATCAGAAGATTGAGGCATGTTAATGGTCAGTATGGTATTTTTGGTCAAATAATTAATGTTCCTGTTTCAGTTAATAATATGGTTAAATCTTTTCCAAGGAATATAGATGATGCTTATTGTATAAATGTACATATCAAACGTAAGAAAATTCATCGATCTAGCTACTTACAAAGTACTGTTAATAAGCGTACCATTAAATGTTGGCTGCGATTTTTAATTCCATCACCATTGTATACTATGTACGATATTAAAGTTGATGAGTCATTCTTTAATGATAATCAAATGCACGATGAAATTCAGCAAGATGATTTCAGAGAACATATTCCTATAGGAGAAAGTTTTACAGCTCAACAGCAGACATTATTGTGGAATGAAGAACAATACTTACGTATTGCACCTGGTGAAGACAATGTACCTGAAAGTTTATTATTTGATGAACATGCAGAGGAACTTTCCTCTCCCGCAATTTACTTGGGTCAGTTCCGTAATTTTAGGGATGGTGTTAAAGTAACTCCTTTCATGATGGCTTCTAGCGAGCTAAGACGATCTGATCGTCGTGCAGTTACACCGTATCATTTAATATATATGGCAATGAAGATTATGAGGATGCGAGTTCGTGATTCTCTCACAATTGCGTTCAAACACGTTGGTAAGGATACCAAAATTACTCGGAAACAAATAGAAGATGATGACAGTACTTTATAATTGCATTGAAACCAATCTTGCATTTCTAAGAGTAATTCCAAATTCAACATGGTATTGGATGGATCGCAAAAAAGATATTTTTGCTATGATCAGCCAGTTTGGAAAACCGACTATATTTCTTACTGTCAGTGCTAATGAAATTGGATGGAACGATCTGCTCCAAAAGCTCTACAAATTCAAACACAACGGTGAAACTATTTCAGAAGAAATCGCCGAGCATCTCCAGTATCTTGAAAAAACAACTCTTATCAATGAGGATGCAGCTACGTGTGCTATATATTTTAACAAATTGGTCAATGTATTAATGAATCTTTTACAATCACCAAAATTCAGTCCGTTTGGGAAATATTATGTTTTTCATTATTTTAAACGTATTCAGTTCCAGCATCGTGGTAGTCCACATGCACATATACTATTGTGGCTAGCTAATGCTCCATTGGATGCACTTGATAAAAATAGGTTGGATTCTATCGCATTGATTGATTACTTGATATCTGTTTCATCTCGAGACGCATCAGGTAACATTAAATTACAAAGACATAAACATACATTCACATGCTATAAGAAAATAGTGGCGAATCAACCTCAGCATTGCAGATTTGAAGCACCTTTTATGCCTTGCCGATCTACTACAATTTTATTACCTATGCAGAAAGAGGAGCCTGGTTTCAAGAATTATGCTAAGCGTTACAAAGATATCCGGATTAATTTGGAAAATAATGATTATCATGATATTGATTCTTTTTATAAGAGTAACAATATATATTCAGATGATGATTATCACAATATACTTCGAGCTGGAATTAAAAGGCCACGAGTTTTTGTCAAGCGTCAACCATGTGAAAAATGGCATAATCCGTTTAACCCGTTTATATTTAACATTGTTAAATCCAATATGGATATCCAATTCATTACCGAAGAATATTCATGTGCTAGTTATGTCGCAGAGTATGTCAATAAAACTAACAGAGGCATTAGTCATCTTCAGCGATTGATTATTGAAACTATGAATGAACATCCAGAGTTTGATGTTGTTGAAATAACAAGGAAAATAGGTGTAAATATGCTCAATAGTGTTGAGATAACAAGTCAAGAGGCGGCTTGGTATCTCTTGCGAGAACCGATGTCAAAGTGTTCTACTGTTGTCACCACTATTCCCACTATGTGGCCATGTGATCGTCAACGTATAAGAAAAACACAAAAGAATTAGACGCGATAGGCGTAGGAGAAGATTCATCTAATATATTCGATTAGAAAATTGGTTTGACAAATATGAACGCCGACACGAAGATTTGGACAATATTACCCTTGCTCAGTTTGTTGCTAATTACAAAATTAAAGCAGATGGTACTTATATAAAAAGAAAAGTGCCACGTGTTATCCGATACCGAAATTTTGATATGGGACAAGATCTTAATGAATATAAACCTGAAATGGTAACGTTACATATTTCTTTCCGAAATGAAGATGCGGAAATACTCGCTGAAGTGAAATTTATCGATATATATAATAGGAATGAAAATGAAATTTTAAATAATCGAAAAGAATTTGAATCTAATTTGGATATCCAGAAAGTAATTGAAATTTCTCAAAATTTATGCCGAGAAGATGGTTTTAATGATGAAACTGAAGTACAAGATGTGGCTAACATCGCATCTGATCCAAATCCATTTCAAAATTTATATAACAATCCTCTTTCCGATATGAATAGTGATCTTCGTCTAGCTGTACTTAATTAACTTGGACATATCGCTAAAAAACGAGAAAATTTAATTCCAAATATAAAGTTTTACGAATTGATGAGAATGGCAAATGATAAGCAAAAAGAGCTCTTGCTACATGTCATTTCAAATCTATTAACTCTAAACCGTAGTTCATTTCAAATATTTTTACGGAACCAACTGGATGTGGTAAGACTTTCGTCATAAAATTTATAATCGATATAATGAGAATGATGAATGCTGTAACTCGTACATCGCCTGTGCTTCAACAGGCAAAGCTGCTGTTGCCATTGACGGACCTACCGTACGTACTGCCCTAAAAATATCTTTGTCGAGATTACTTCCACTAAGCACTGAAGTAGCACATCAATAAAGAGCATTATTCAAATATGTCAAAGTGTTAATCATCGATGAAATAAGTATGATTGGTGCTGAATTACTTCTTCAGATTGACTCAAGATTGAAGCAAATTACTGGAGATTTCACAACTAATTTTGGTGGTTTAGATATTATTATGATTGGAGATCTACGCCAGTTACCACCAGTACGAGCTACTCCAATTTACAAACAGCAGAAGCAGAAAATTGTTGGACCTATTTTATGGCGTGGATTCAAATTTTATGAATTAGATCAAGTTACGCGACAAGCAAACCAAGAGTTTTCTTCAATATTGACAACAATTGGGAATGGTCAACAACTCGACGATCGCGCATTAATTCTATTGGAATCGCGATTTGTAACAACTCAAGAAGCCGAAGTTGAATGTCCACATGGAATCAGATTATTCAATACAAACGAGGCTGTCACAAGGAATAATAACCGAATTTTAAGTGCTGCTCAAAATAAAACTACTTCAATTGCTAAAGACATATTTTTTGGTTGTACTTCAGCAGAACAAACAGCTTTTGTACGGCAAAAATTATATAAAATGTCGCTCATTGATACGGGAGGATTGCCTTATGAAACCGTATTTGTGCCGAATGTTTTTTATATGATTACAACAAACATAGATGTGTCAGATGGCTTGGCAAATGGAGCTGCTGAAAAATTAGTTCATCTTGAATTTAATGATGAAGGAGATGTGAATGTTGTATGGCTTGATTTCCCAAACTCACCAAAAATTGGTCAAAAAATAAAGAAAAAAGTTGCTGGAAATGTAGCTTCTCATCAAATTAGTACAACTGCTGTACCGATAGCAAGAAGATCTGCAGCTATTCCACTTAATAACAACAAAACGATAAATGTTAAGCGATCGCATCTACCTTTAGTTTGCGCTTGTGCAGCTACGATTCATAAATCTCAGGGAAGTACATACCCAGAAATTGTTAATGAATATGATAAAAGACATCAACTATCATTAGTGTATGTTGCATTGACGCAGGTGACTAGTCTTCAAGGTTTGTACATTACAACAACAAAAGACAATGATAAAACTTTCTATCATGGCCGAAGAGCATCTACAGCTATAAATAGTCTTCAAGAAGAGTTCCGTAGACTCTCGCTTAATCGCTTACATACTATCACCAATGATCTGTTAGATTGTATTATTAATCAAAAGAGAGGGTTGACAATATATACTTTTAACTGTCAAAGTCTTCGTGCTCATTCCATTCATCTCATTGATCCAATTATGAAAAAATCGAATGTCTTACTTTTAAATGGAACCTGGTTAGCCAATGAAGAGTTGATTAATATACCAAATTTCAATTGCATAATACAATATAAGCGATCGAACGTTCGAGCTGGAGGAGTTGCCATTTATCAGAATATGCACGACACTACCAATATCATTACTCCAAACATTGATATGACTGTGAGACAGGCGGAATTGGAAAGTACAACAGTGACATCAGTTGGTGAGTTTTGTGTAGCTGAATGCAACATGAAAGATGGTAACAAAATTATTTTGATGGTAATTTACATTACTCCAAATCAAAAAATGAACGACATCATTCATTTCCTGAAAAGAATATTATTGCCATATACAACAGCTGGAGGAAAATATTTTGGTAGAGGAGAAGACAAGTTACCGGTAATTTTAAGTGGAAACTTCAACGTCAATTTTTCCCGTGAAGATGCTTGTCCACTTATTGATTTCCTCCAAAATGATTTGAATCTAGCCATGAATCCTCTGATTTCGACAACACGACATGGCACTACCATAGATGCTGTATTTACACGATATCTCGTCGCTGTTCATACAAAACTTTTCGAATCATATTTTAGTTATCATAAGCCACTGATAACTGAAGTTCCGATTCAATCATTACCGGAAGATGCTATGGCAGTAAACATAATTTAAAAATAACTTTCGCATAATGAGAGAATTTATGTTACACTTAATGTAAGAAAATATATATGTATTTATTTATTTAATTTTTCAAAATTTAAAATGAGTTTTAATGACTGTGTTGACTATCCTTCTCCAGTCCTTTTATTATTTTATTGTAATTAATTATTTGCATCCAGTTAAAAATTGTTTTTTAATGATGCAAAAGAAGTATATCTTCTGACGCGCGTACATAAGTACACGCACCCATTTTTTTTTTATGTATTTCTATATTCATCGAAATAAACTAATATATTTATTAATAATTTACTTGATTACCCCTGATTGCCAGCCAGTAAGGCATGCAAAATTCTCCAAATTCATTTTGTTACTTGTCGCTGCATTTCTTGTCGGTAAATCAAAAGAATATTTTTCAATGTTTTATTTGGTCCCTTGCTATAAAATCTCGTCAGTAAAACGGACAACTTTTTTACCTCATCCAGCAAAATCCGTAAAATCTACGCGTTCGGCAATGCAATGATAAAATATTGTTTATATTTTTTTAAATAATTAAATAAAATTTGGAAAGTGATGTTTATAAGCAATGAACGAGTATTACTCGAGTATTCTTCAATATACTCGAGTATCGAGTGCTTGAAAAATGGCCGAGTATACTCGAGTATCGAGTACTCGATACTCGAATTGGAGTCTCTACATATACCCGTTGCATATTTTGTCAGCTTTCGGTAGACCCCTTAATATATATTTTTTTACAAATTCATCAACTTTAAATTTGTTTTTGAATCTGTCATATTGATAGGTTTACTGCAGAGTAGAATGTTTTGAAATTTAAAATATATCAAGTTTTATACTATTATTAGTATTTATTAAAACGACACAAAATTAAAATCTAGAAACATTTTTACTGGAAATAAATACACACCACATAACTGTTAATGGGAGGGATTAGCCTGATGCTTTGATAGCAAAATTTATATATTTACTTTCAATTCAGGTTAAGGGGCCTAAAAGCCCAACCGTAGCTAGAGGCAGGCTAAAAGGGCGATTATTCTGGGCGCTGGGTGTAACAGGGAACACATACTTAGTCATATTTTCCGATCAGAGTGTCCATGCGGTGAGCATTTACGTTCTGTCTTCAGGTTTACTCGAAAATAATAAGCGAACAATATGGATACTCGAAATTACAGAAATTCACCTGTGATATTTTCATACATACTAAACTATCCTCATATAATAGAGTACTTTCGAACGCTTTTATTACCATTATATGCTTCTAGCATAACCTTCTATGAGTAGAGAGATTCAGGCAGATCATTCAGTTGAGATGTACTGTAGCGAGTTTATCTATAACAGTGTTCTTCAACCCGTGGTCCGCGGACCGGCACTGGTACGTTTAAAAACCTTCATGTTTGGAAAATTTGTGTTTGTTGCACTGACAATTCATTTTTACATATTTTATTAGCTTTAATAAAAAAAAATATATGTTACATTGACTTGATGCTAAATTTTACTTTTTGAATTTAAAATTCAAAGAAAACATGGATAATTTTCGGCTTTCAACAGGTTTTGTGCCGCCACTTTTGACGAACATCAAAACGGTAATACAGTTCGAGACATACGACCATTCAGACTTACGACGGAGATCAAAACGACCAAATTGACCCAAAAACGTACCAAAATTTTGGCCCTGACGCCTTTTGACATCTGACGAATAAGAGGAGAAGATTAAACCACTAATTATTGAATATCGAATGATTTTTCCAGTATCAATTTTACCTTGATTGTGATTATTAGTATTATATTATGAATATATTATACATGTTTATTACTTAAAGTACATATTCTTAAATAAATACCACTAACGAACTTCGCACTTGTTATGTCTATTATTTCATTATATATTTGTATAAAATTTGAATAACGACCATTTCGACTTTCGTCCTAGGTGGTGGAATGGAATCTCGTCGTAAGTCGAGAAATGACTGTACATAAGCTACATATACGTCCTATTTTCACATTTATATGGGTCACTAGAGATTAAAATATTTGACAGAAATTGGAAAAATAAATATTTTTTACTTATTTATACAACGTCGTCAGGCCGGACAGCTGACTGTGTGTAAATATGTGTATTTGGTTTTCGCCGGTCCGTGAAATATTTTTACAAACTTCACCGTTTCGCGAACGTAAAAAGGTTGAAGAAAATTTATTCGCACAATGCTTTAAATGAGAGCAGATATAATACAACCCAAAAATAACGATCTGTATACGTTATTCCAAGCGATAATAGCAAAAAAGCAATGATTGCAATCACTCGTTAATTTCGAACGGATTTTTTATTTTGGATGTCAATTTGACGGAGCATCAAGTTCTAAGGCGTGTTCTTAAAAAAGTGTTCGTCTAAAAGTTCTTCCAGTCTCCTTCGTCTCTAAATGTTTTAAGCTTTTACATGTTATTTGTTTGTATTCCCTTCATTCGCGATCGCTACAGTTGAAGAAGTCAGCTTACTATTGCGTCTCTACCTAAGGAGGGTTATTGAGAAGAATAGCTCTCGGTCTATATCGATTCTCTGATGTCTTCTCGTCATAATTCTGCAAGCAAGAGTTTGTTGGGTTATCGTGAAGTCTCACAGTCTAATGAAACTTTTATAGGTTTCACAAACGAATTCGCGAATAGTGGGTACACTTAAATCTCTGGGTAACAGCGATTCACGTACGAAACATGGAGCATCACATACTTGCCTCAATGACTTATTTTGAACAATCTGGAGAGTCTTCAGATGCTTTTGGTGAGCAAATGCCCACACTGGTTTGGCGTACACCATAATTGGACGAGTTATTGCTGTACATAGGAGAAGTTTACTCTGTATGGATAGTTTGCTCCTAGCATTAAGCATAAAGTACAATTTTGCTTTTGTAGCATTAGCTTGGCGCTTTTTAATCGTGGTGTGCTCGTTAAACTTTAGTCTCTTATCTAAGGTAAGTCCAAGATACTTGACTGTATTAGACCATTTGATCTCTGTATTGTGCATTTTAATGCAATTGAAGTTATGTTTTCTGATGAAGCCTTTAAAAAACATTATTGCCGCGCTCTTTTCTGCGTATATTTTAATTCTCCAGTTGTCTCACACCAGTCCGCAATGGTATCGGCAACTATTTGGACGTGTGCAACTACGCTTTGCGATTATGAGATTTAGCCAAAATGGACGTTGGATAATGATGCATGCATTCTGAATGCGCCTCATTACTATTTCAAACTTAGTCACATATTTTACGCCTTCTTTTTCAGCATAAAAAGCTAATGATGACCATCTATACGAAGGACTCTTTGGAGATACAGGATGTTATTGGAAACGAGTGGAAGACTGGGAAGGTACATACATTTTTGCAAGCAAATTGTGGAAGATATTCACTCTGAAAAATATCGCTAATTACAAAATTAAAGCAAGAACAAAGAATCTTAACCAGAGCCGTGGAATCGGAGTCAGACTCATAGAGTTGGGGTTTTTGGCCGGAGTCGGAGTCGGTGTCGTCGCGGCGTTTTAGCCGGAGTCATACACGAGGTCGGACATTTTGAAAAGTTTGAGCTTTTTATTTTTGCATAAAATATGTCAAATTTGTCGATCGGCCGGATTGGCTAGTTGATATTTTATTGAATACACATAAATAGGAAAAAATAGTGATAACTTAAACTTTTTTTAGTCGAAGTCGTACTTTTTTAACCCCTCCACAGCCCTGATTGTAACATTACCACTCTTTTTTTTCGGATATTTAGTAAATTAAACAAAATTCGGTCTGTGGTTGCTAATGATTACGCTGAAGAAAAAGACTCTCGAATATCCTTGAGTATCACGTGTATTATTAATTTGAAAAGTACGTCAAGACAAAATTTTGCTTACCAAAATGACACTGTTCTGTAACGAGCTCATTATCACAATAATAACAAATTTGGATAGGCATAATAAATTACATTTAATCTACGCACTTACAAAAAGCCACAATATATTTTGAATTCGCTTTTTGTGCGAACAATTATTGTTTGGCGAAAATGTATTATTTAAATAAATAAAACAAATTTTGTATAACTAACTCATTGTCAACTCGACACCTTATTTTGAAAAGGTTCTAACTGCTCTTGACACTGTTTTGAGATATGAGCGTTTGAAGTTTCGATTGATTAAAATTCACTTGTTTAGGCATAGTTTTTCACAACTCTTGGTGAGAAATTAAGATCTTAAAGATCGAATGATGGAAATAATAATGACAATCTTAGAACTTTTGCAGTGCAACTCTGGAATTCTGCTAAATCTGTTATTGAATCACAGATAATTTAAAATTCATACATATGTCGGTCCCTGTGCTCTAGTGGCAAGAGCTTTGTCCTAGCGATCTGGAGACCCGGGTTCAATTCCCGGCAAGGTCAGATTTTTTCAATTGAAAAAAGAGATCTTGGGCTGGGTGTATGTTATTTATCGTTGATTTTGTGCACAACTGATTTATTAGTTCATTATGATTCATTATGAGTTAATCTCGTATGACTTTCACAATTAAGAATATTTGGCGCATTGGCGAAAGCTGTAATGCCAAATATTTTTTTAAAATTTAAAAAAATAATTACAAAATAATATATATGATAGAATGTCGTAAATATAAGCTTTTCCGACCAAAAGGTCATTTAAGACAAAAATGGCAATTGGAACCTTTTCAAAGAAAGGTAACGATTACTGTTAAATATAAAATACACATATTAATTAAACTAAACATGTTTAAGTGAAAGTTTTAAATTATTGCAATTATTATAATTTGAACTAAATATGTTTTTCACTGCACATAAATAAACCGATAAATGTGTTTGAGACGCAAGCTACAATTTTGTATAATCGATACTTCAAGCTTCATGTAGCACGGGTTTACATCATATGACGTTTTTTTAGAACCGTGTCACGGTCTTATGCAAGAAAATTATGAAATCTATATTTTGTATGCATTTAGTGCAGCAAATGCTAACGTATATTTTTTATCAATCAGTTGACAATGTTCGCGTTAAGCGAATCGGTCCTGATCTTTATCAGAATATACGAGGAGGTAGTACCACATTATGTGTTCCAGACCAGGGACGGTTAAGACAAGGCATAACATTACAGATAGTTTTCAGTAGATTGAAAGGTTTTCTATATGTATGATTATACATTTGTATGTATATGAGCCCTTGTGAGGTTAAGTGAGCCAAGACTTTATGTACATACATATATATATATAACGTGGAAGATCACCACTTAAAAGAAAAGAAGAAAGTATTTTTTTTGAAATAGTGTTATAAAAGAGGTGAGACTAGTTCACTGCTAACATATCATTTGAGTACGGAAGAAAAATAACAATGTATTTTAGTTCTACATAAATTATTTTATATATTTGTTGATAGCTATTCCGGCTTACGCCTTCGTCAGAACTACGAAGGCGTAAGCCGGAATAGCTATCAACAAATATATAAAATAATTTATGTAGAACTAAAATACATTGTTATTTTTCTTACCGTATTATAATGGAGTTCTACCAAGTAAATGCCTACTAAATCAATATATCATTTGAGTCCTCGAGAAGTGAAGTGAGATAAGTAGTAAAATTTATGAAATTGTTGTTTTAGCTGAGCGCATACTTTATTTAGAAGAACGGTTCTCGATCTAAAACGATTGTCAGATGCTTTCCCAGACCGCTGGGCGACAACCTGCGGCCAGCAATGACATTTCATGCGGCTAAAGATGCCAAATATCAATAACCTTTTTTCTTCAGAACTTTTAAGGACGACGGAAGAACACTATAAAATATAAAAAAAATCAATTTTATACACACTAAAAATATCGACAGTTTAATCACTTTTAACCATGCGGCCAGCAAACTATCCGATTATCATGCCCTTCTTTTAAAAAAGGTTGTGCATCAATAAGTTAAAATGATGCCCACTGCCATGTGAAATTTTTTAATGTGTTCACGAATGAACTCGCGAATAGTAGGTATTCTTAATTGTATAAAATATGATATTAGATCAGTGTAACGAGTAAATTACGCACGTACCGTGAAGCATCAAATATATGCATTTAGAGTCTTCAGATGTTTGTGGCGGAAAAAAATTCATAATAGTATGAGTACCATTCAAAAAGATAGTTGTTAATTACATCGACTGAATTTAATTAAAATTTCACAGCTGGTATAATTAATTCATCACGATATAGATATAGAAATTTCAGTATCAAGCATTAGCGTTGCGAGAGAACTCTCCATCTGCAATACTCTACTTAAGAGCGAAAACTGACAATGACGTATTATTATATTTAACAAATATTTTACTCTACTTCGAAGATGTTGCATTTAAGTTTTGTTGGTTAACATTTTACTTTAAAGAACAATCTATTAATGATGTTTTTATAAAAACAACGTGTGAAGAAGAGAAATGTATTAATTTTATATTTAAAAAACCATGTACACTAACTTGTGTATATGGACTTTAAATGAAGCACATATAGAAGAAAGTCCCGCCCCGTTAGAGACAGAGAAATCTTAGTCATTGTTCTCTACTAAACAAGAGTGTTAAAAACTAATTAAATTAACGTATTTTTTAACAGATACGAATTGTCATTTTCATTATCTAAAAAAGCAAAGTTTTGGCTGTCTCTGATTTCTCTTCTTGATTTGTTTAATTTATATAAGTAATTTTAACATATTTTTTGTTTTAAGGTGTTGAGGAGTTCATAGCTCATAACGTTTGTTATTTGAAGACTTCTCTTTGACTCATATTGAAGTAATATGACTAAAGTATTGATTAAAGGTTGAATATAATTTATAAACTCAATTATGTTTTACATTTGATCACTTAAACTAGTTGAAGATTCCAAAAGACAAAACCAGGTCGGTAGTGAAAAATATCATGGAAAAATACAAAATTAAAACGATTCAAAGTTTTAATTAAATATCTATGATGTTTATTTAATTTAATTTATGGCGTTTCTCCGGTTGAAATTACTATCGGGAGGATTCAAAAGTTCGTTTTTAGTATACACTGTGAGTTTATAGTGTATGTAAATATTTTTAATACAATAAACACGAGATTGTCCTAGAATTCAGATGATACTTTATTTGTAAAATGTATGTGTTTTGATGTTCATTTATAATGTGATGAAGAATCATTTCTGAATCGCAAAGCGTTTTATCAAATTATGTTGTGTAAATAAAAGAGTTTAAACGAACGAAGCTTTTGATGATTGAACCTTTTCGAATAAAGGAAAGTGAGATGATAAATTGTAGGTGTTTTGTTCCCTCGCGAAGCGCGCTCCGACAAATCTTGGAGACATATTTAATCCTTCGAAAGCATTTTATTTGCTCCTGTCTTAGGTATATCTGTGTTGACGAATCAAAAATAGGTGAAGTAGAATTTCTTTCACTCTGTTTATAATTTGGAAAAATATCCTTTGTTACCTGAAGCGAAAGTGTAGCTGTAGTCTATCGATAATACATTTATTCGGTGGGTGTATCGAATTTATACGATTTTATGATTTATCAGACACATAAATGACGTTTTAGTTTATTGGGCACTACGCAAAAAATATCGGAAACCATGTGTTATAAATCGAATGAGACAGTATTTATTATATTATTAATACATAAAAAGATAATAAGATAAATGAGAACAAGAAACAGAACATTTAGATTGTGTGCTAATAAAAAAAATATATTTGTGGATTCCATTAAAAATAGTGGAAAAAATCTGTATTTGGCAACCAAAGCTGAATGTGGGATGTTGCAGACGAGTATAGTGTTCATCCTTATCAGTCCTTCCCATAATAATTTAACAGGTTTAGCACTCACCTTAAAGAGTTTCTATGCCAATACTTAGTGGAAAGGCATTATATTAAAAATTAACAAAACATTTATTGTGGAATAAGTATCAACAACTTTGTATCATTCATGCACTTTACATGCTTGAAGATACCAAAATACACAATTTGGGTTGATAGTGACACAGCTCATGGATACTAAGTACAAAATTCAAAAGAATCAAAAGCTGCATGTGCATTATTATTCATACAGATATCTTTTTGGTTCAAGTCCACTCGTGTATCGTCCACTTGAAATACCTTAAAATTCCGTCAGGCATTTATTATCTATATAAAGGGTATTTCAATAGGGACGCTCAAAATATGTTACTTTGTCCTGCTGAGTAGATTATTCATTGTTTAGTGGCCAAATTTGAGTCAACCAGTTTGGTAAATAATCGGCAAACACCTACCTGTACGTCATCAAAATACAATATCTGATGAAAACATTGCTGCTGTGTGTGAAAGTGTACAGGAAAACCCAAGGCAGCTTATTTCTCGTTGTTCACAAGAACTTGGCTTTTCTGCGACTTCAACTTGGCGAATTTTGAATCGGGCCTTATGTCTGCACCCGTATAAAATCCAACTAACCAAGGAACTTCAGGTAAACGACCACAGACAACGCCTGATTGGGTTCTGGAGCAGTTGGAAGTTTAATTTGTCAAAAAAGTCAACTTTAGCGACATGGCCCATTTTATAATGAATGGATATTGGCAGACATTTGATGCTATATTCCATATTTAAAACCCCGTAAAATATACTTACAAATGAAATTAAAATTTAGTCGAAATCTCACAAACAACTTGTTTTATTTACATTTCGAAACTAAGCGTCCTTATAAAAAGACCCTTTATATAAAAATGAATGTTTGTCTGTCTGTATTTCCGCTATGGACTACTAAACCGCTCGACCGATCGATGTGAAATTTTACAAATTTATTGAGTACACTCCCGCAATGGTTTTTGGCCTACCAACCCCTCCCCCAACCAACCCCCCAACCTCCAACCCCAAATTATTTTTTTTTTTAAACTTTACGAATTTTTCGAGTTCACTTCTTCGAAGGTTTCTGGCCTACCCTCCCATACGCCCCCCAAACTCTACCCCACCAAACAACCCCCCTCTCCCCCAAAAATTGATATCGAATTTTTACAAATTTCTCGAGTATTGAATACATGCAAATTGAATTGAATATTTGTGTAATGTCTTTCCTTCAAATTTATTTTAGTTGCTGGCGTAGCAACGCGCGCAGGGTACATCTAGTTATATATAAACGTTACAAACTATTTACTATGCGTCAGTTCAAGTTCATTCGTGTACTTTATATGCTTGAAGATGACGAAAAGCGACACCTCGATCTTTAGCGACCGAAGTAATGGAAAAAAATAAGCGATTCAAATTTGATATTAAAATTCCATCCACCACCTTCAGTCAAAAACGTCAATCATATATGCAGCAGTTGAATCAGTAATCTTTCCCGTCTCCTTTTACACGTATTAAAATGAACATCTTTCGCTGTTGTACCCCCTAGTCTTGCTGCTTCGCCCGAGCGTGGATGAAACAAGTATTTGTTTGAATATATTTTCAGAACGATTTTTCATATGCGACGAAAATCGTTTTTTCATCTTTTAGTGCAGCACAATTCTTTTAGCGTTTGTTGAGCTAGCGTTCCAAAGTTGTTCTTCTTATTTTGTACTGTCACGCCACGCCATATTGTGCGAATGATAAAAAAAATCAATATCACATAATTTTCTTGTATTTACATCACAATATATATCTGGAGCTTAATGTTATATGGATTAAATTTATAAGTGCGTAGGGATGTCGAGCTTTTTTCACATCAAAATATGTATTTTCTTCTCTGAAAGCAAAGGTTGTGCAACGGAATTTAAAAATCATTTTTCTGCTGGTACTCCACGATGGAGTAATAAATGGAAATGGCCGAAATAGCTGTAAAATTTACTAAAAAAATAATATATTTTTTTTAGTATATATTCCACATTGAATTTATTTAGATCAGGATCGGTTGCGCTGAATTGGTTACTAAACGACACCAGTTCTGATGTTTATAAATTCAATCTGGTATAATTACAAAAAATGTATTATTATTTTTATTATAATGTCATTCCACCAGGTATTGACAGTGAACACCTTATAGTGTAAAATTTATTTCATTCGTTTTGATACTTATTTTAAGCTGATGAAGATTTACCAATTATTAAAAGCCAATATGGCATATACGTAGGCTTATTTTAAGTCCAAGCTTGATCGGGATTGTTCTGGTTTTAGACCTTGGTCCCGGCTAGCTTAGAATTTTGTCCCGGTTGTTGTTTCGCGTGCCGATGAGACGCATTTCAAAACTTCTGAATGTCCTTCTAAATTATTATGGTGCCGCGACGAGTCCACTCTCAAAAACTTTTCTTTCGTCAAAAAATGAAGAATGAAGTTCAACCAAGTTTAGTGCTTTGACAAATGGATACAATTATTCAAACATTTTAAAGAGAACCGTATCAATGCACCTAATCTAACTTAAATGATTTTTCGTAAAAAAGTAAAAAAAAAATGGAAAAGTTGAATCCAGCATGAAATACGGCTGTTAAACAAAAAAAAACAAAATTATTTTAAAATCTGCTCTAACTTAATGATTTTTAGGTACTTATTTTTCGGTAGTATTTACTTCTTACCCGCCTACCCGCCTCCCCACTGCTTCTGTTTAAAGCTTCAAATTTTTGCTTAGCCTACTTATAAGTATAACGGCAACTAATTATTTCGTCAGTTTCTAATTCAATAAATTGGCAGTAAATATTAAACAAATAGTCAGTAATAAATACTTAATACGGTCGGTAAAAAATAATAAATGGTCAGTTCAAAATAATAAAAGGTCAGTTCGAAATAATTAATGGACAGTTAAAATTTATGTGCTGTCCATTTTTGCTCCTCTAAATTAAAACAACTCGATGTCATACTAAATATTTCAAAGTATTCTTTGGGACTAATTATTACAAAAATTCTAACAATTAAAGACGAAACATTTAAAAAAAATCCTAAACCTTCCACATACTAAAATAATATTATCTTCCTTAAAATACCTGCACTTAAGAAATCATTTCAATTAATATACTTATTTTTCATAGACTTTGTCATAAATTTGCCTCTTACGACCATATTTAATAAACTTCACAAGCTGTCAAACTAAAACTTACCAGTTTTTCAAATGCATGAATATTTAATTTAATATCTTACATACCGTTTTTAATAAATTACTAACCATTATAAATACATTACTGACCGTTTCGTTTAATAAATGACCACATTAATACTGATACAATGACAACTGACCGTTTATAATATTAGCTGACAATTTATTTATTTCACTGACCAAATCTTGAATTATATACTGACCCATTAAATACACGCCATAAGCAACCGATTGCAATTCTCAACACTTTTCACAAAGCAGCTTCCGTTTTCCAAGTCTAAAAGTTTCTGAATAGCAAGATTCCATAGAGTATGGTAGTTCGTAGCAAAATATGATTCATCTTTAATTCTATGTATGTACGTTAGTTGCTTGAAATATTTTTTGATTAACTTCTAGACTAAGGAGTTTCGCTGTAAAATGAAAAAAAATGCTTTCGCCCCCGACAACACAGTTCGGATGAAACTGAAACTCTGATAGCCTGCTGCAACTTTAGTGTTTGAAGATAAGTTACTGGTTTATGAGCGAGATGAACAAAAAAGGTTCTCGACAGATAATCTCTACTACGCCGAGGAATTTCTCGAACCGACTTATCCAATAAAAAAAGTTTCAGTCCTCGAAATGTACACAATACACATCGTGGTCACTTTGTCAACATTCGATTTTCAATACGTTCGTGTCAATGCCATACGATGTTAGATGTCCATAATAATTATTTTTGAAACATTAATGGTGCACGTGAATCTATTATCTTTACTCTATAGCAGTGATAATCAATTCTCAGATATTTCGAGAGCCGCATGGGTAAAAATAGATTAAATTATCGATATTTTTAGTGTACAATAAATTAAAAATTCTATTTTAATAATGTACTTTTACCGTCCATAAAACATTCTAATGAAAAAAAAAATGATTGTTATTTGTCGTTCAGGGCCACATGCAATGTCATTGAGGGCCGCAAGTTGTGCATCACTTCTTTGTAGAAATTTGGAGCAAATGAAATTCTAATAGAACGCCTCAACAGATTGTTTTACGAGGACTGGTGACATTAATATTTTCGGAGGATTCGTCGGTAGCTTATTCGAAGTTCATCACTCCACATATTGTGTGACACGTGTTTAACCTCTTAGGTAAAGAAGTTGCTTATAAGTGATCTGTGGCTAGCTGGTGATGGTTATGGCATTATGGCCAGTTTCGTTTTAGAAGAAGTACGGACTGATGATTCCACCAGACCAATATTCGCTCTAAGCAGTGACTTTCTCGGTATTAATTTCGTGCTGGTGTATTTTGCATGGATTGGAGTCGCCCAAACCCGACAATTTTCTATCCAAAAATGGGCATCTTCGCTTAAGATTACTTTAGCAACGAATTCTTCTCAACCGGAGCAGTGATAATAACTTTGATAATAAAATTTGATGATTTACACACACTGTTCAACGTTAGTACCGTCCATGATAATTTTGCCTACACTACTAAATAATTGACAACAAATTTGACAATGTCATTTTACCATCATGGCTGCTGTAACCTAACAAATTTCAAGCGTCCGTATTGAAAGACCTGTTTATATAAATGACATATTATAACTTAAGCTTAACATGTTTGGGTGACACACATTATCGGTATAATTGAAGTTTGCAATGAGCACGTATGATTCCATTGTACTTTTAAATTTAAAAAATGATCTTACACCAGGGAATTATATTTTTAAAACATCTAAAAAAAATAGCTATTGTCAATATATTTGGTGAAATATGTTATATTTTTATTTTTATTATACTGTTTAATATGTTATAAAATTAAATTCATTTGTATCATGTCCAAAGGAAGATTGTATTCGACTGAGTTTAAAAACTGAAAATGAATAATTACACGTTTGTATGATTAATAAAGAATTTTAATTACTTAATACACAAAAATAAATACTTCAAAAATTCTTCATGTAAATGCTGCAGTTAATTTTCCTTGAATTAATAAACTTTTTGAATTCCTCACAAATATTTTCAAATAGAAGCCACGCTTAAAATTATCCCTCCTCATAAAAAATTGTAGGTATTGGATTTAACAAACAAGAATTTATCGGGAAACTTTTGAGGTTTTGTAAGAATTTGGTTTTGTTCAAGACAAGCCTTGCATTAATCTTAATGTTAATTAACTGTTTTCTGAACCTCAAACAAGAAATTTCGAATGATTTAGTTTTCTTTTCTGATTAATCGATAATAACTAAGCAGTTTATATAGGTGTAAATTTCATCTATTTTTCAAATAAATAAGTTAAGTACCAGAAATCTGTGATAATACCTAGTAAAAAAATATTTATTAAAAACTGAAATTTAACTATCTATCATATAAAGTGCCGAAACAGTTTCAGATTTTGCAACTAGTTGAACAATACAAAATCAATCGAAATTGTCACAAATTTTATAATCAACCAAAATATAATATTTAAAATTTTGATCACGCTTGAAAAATATGTTTACACCCAACTTTTGTCGTAGTATTGGTGGAGAAGATTTTTATGACTTCATGACATCCAAGAAATATTGGAGGATCGTACGTTGAACGAAGAAAAAATAGTTAATGTTGAATGAACCTACCACAATTAATGACTCGGCCTGGAATTGGCTATTAAATTAGAGTTTTTTTTATTGAAAATGATCCTACAATGGAAAGGAGATCGAAATTCAATAGGAAGTTAGAAAATATTTTGGAACCTTATAAGGAAATACGAATTTCGATATTTTATTTGGAACGCAAATCCTAATTTGTATGAACTTCAAGCCTTGTATAACACGGATTTGTATAACATGACGTTATTGTGGAACCATATAACCGTGTTATACGAGACTCAAGTTTATAGGTTTGTATTGTATCTTACTTTAAAAAAGAATCTTGTACTTGAATTTCAACATACAAGATTTAGACAATGACTCCTGATCGATTGTTAAATTGAGCTAATAATTTATTTTTTAACGAGTACGACTAGATCGAAATGTGTTGTCAATATTGAAATGAGTAATTTTTCATTTTTGGTGATAAATATCGGGTAGGTAGGTGTGGATGCTTCGTTGAACACTAAAGTGTATACTCAACGTCTAACCATTATGGTGAAATCCATTACCAAACATTCAATAGTGAGTAAATTTTATCCCATCATCGCCGTTAGATTTCGCTTTCACGGACAATGTGGAATATGAAAGGTAAGCTCTCTTATTCATAGCGCCCTCTTTTGGATACAAATAAGTATTCACTTATTTACGATAAATAAAACAGGAGTGTTAAATACATATTTACAGCATCTGTTGATATAATTTTTTATGTAGCCAGCAATTATAAAATAAGACATTCAATACAAGCTTTGAAAATTCTAGCGATCAAGGATTAGTTGGTAGGGTTTGGTTACTCAATAAATCTATCTAATATATAAAAATCAATGTTTGTTTGTTCGTATTTTATGCGCTGTCATACTGTTCATTTTGACAACTTATTTTTGCACTTGCGCGAAGGTTATAGGCATAGTACAATTAATTTTCAGTAGGTGGCGCATGTGTCGTACCAAAGACAACCGGCAAAAGACAAACAGTAAACGTCAAACGGCAAATTTCATCGATACTGATCAATGTTAGTGAAATTAAGTCGAAAGTATTTATTTATAATATTGTGCATCCAAAAGCATTTCAATAAACACAAACACTTTATTTCTTTGAGTGGCATTGCAACGCTTGCCGTACAATGCTACGGGCTAGTTTTAAATAAAACTGTACCGTTTTCTACACGGCCCGAAATTTAAAAATTCTACACGGCCCGAGCCCTTAGAGTTTTGCATACCCAGGCTCTTACCCGAACCCAAACGTTTGTTGCCCGGCCCGTGAGCAAGACCGGTATCAGGCCCGCAGGCCTTACCCTAGCCCGTGCAGACCTCGAAACTGAAGTGATATATTTATTGCAAATGTTCAAAAGTTCTAATTAAGATATAATCTGTGATATTTTCGATGGATTCGGCGATTACTTTGTGTAAGTATTTTTTTTATTAAAATAGTTCTTTGTAAACATTGTTGAACATAACGTGCCTAGCCCGAAAATATCAAAAAATCAAGGCGATATTTTAATGCAATATGGGTTTTTTATTAGAAATATTGAAACGGATGCTTAGTAAAATTTGCTATTGTACTCTTAATCCTATTAAAATATGAACACGACTTAATTGTCATAATTTACGTACCGAAGAATTAAATTTATTCAATTAATTCCATCAAAATATTAATGATGTAATTTCAATTGTAATTTTCTTTAAAGATCTCATATTTAGATTGTAATTTGTCGGTTAAATGTTTTGACGCTAATTGTATTTCATTTTTAAAATCTTTTTATTGAATTAGTCGCAAAAATCGATACATTTTATACAAAAACTGATCATAGTTTTACATTAAATGTTATTAAAGTGCCGTGGTTTGAAAACTCTACATAAAAACGACCCCTGCTCTAAATGAATTTAATAACTGTCGATTTGACTTTAGTAATACTCCCAAAGGCTTAAAAACATTAAATAATTCTAGGGATTTGGGGACGACACAGTTGAATAGAAGTAAATATTTTAATGATTCAAATGTTCTATGGACCACTTTAAGTCGCTATTAAAATGTATGTAGACTAGTATTGCAGGATGAATACTGAAAGTTAGTTTAAATATTTTGAGTGCGCAAAAATTAAGCTATGTATAGTGACTTCTTTCTATGAAAATAAATAGTCAACTTGTGTATTTGGTAAAAGTTTGGTCACTATCATTTTGGAAGCTTATCAGTTGAGTGCTTTTTATCAACAAAAGGGTCATTTTCCTACAATACATCGGACAGCTAGCTTGAAATAAATTTAGTTTTACATTTATTATGGTGTTGTTGTTTTCATAGTATTTTTAGTATGATAAATAAGTCAATCCTGCGACACAATCGTCAACGTTCATACTAGTAAGTAGTGGGGTTTTCGGAATCAAATCCATGAACGAACCATTTTTTACATTGATTTTTCAATCAATTTAAAATTTATTTTCCAATGCTGTCCGTGCTCTCTGACCTATTTGATCCATTAAACTTGGAGGGAAAATGTATCCGAGGGGTGTTTATTGGCACAAAGTGGAGAGTGCCACTCCTATCTCTGATATCCTGGCTCGATTTGGTTTTCCTTGCAGCGAGTCTCGAAAAGCCCACTTCGTATAAATAAGATGTTACAAACGATAGAAGTACTTGCATAGCTTTGCAATGCAAAGATGCAATACTTAGATTCAAGATTATTTTAGCTTTCATTTTGAAATTTGCATTTTAGTGAACTATTATGATCAATTGTTTTTCATTTGGTTGTCATACTAAAATACGCCATCTTCATTATCCAAAAATGTATTCTGTATCCATAAAAACTACGAGTCATCGAAATCTTTGAAATAATTTTAAAAAATGCATCACCAAACTATCAAAGTTTTTAAAAAAAAAATGATTGCATTAATTATATGAAAATATTGTATGGTAAGTTTAAATGCTTCAATTACCGCTTTTGAATTGTCTTTTTGAACTACCGGATGCATTTGTAGTCCTTGCATAGATCTATTCAAAACAACCCACATTATTACCAGATGGGCAAGTTGAACAATACACATATTACTGAAGCAATCATGCGATAGTCAGATGAGCCTTTTGAAAAAGGCGAAACACGTGATATGATAGTTACACGATACCTAGATTAATTGAGTTATTTTTAATTTTTACTACACAATTATCGTTCGTAAACAAATGCCGATGCATGGTGATTTAATTCAATACAATTTGTTGTTTCTTCATTGAATTACCAATAAAATAAAATTTCATATCTACGCATAGCTTTGCGAACAGCCTAGCTCTCAAATAAATATTATTCATGTAATTAACACAATGTAAATTATATTAAAAATTGATGAAAGTAGTCTTTCCATGAATGGATTTGCAAAATGATATATTTTATATTAATATATGTACATAAATAAACTTTAGCGATATATTATATCAGCTGCCTCATCTTCATTTATTGCTAATTTAGGAGTACGCAATCGAGAAACTAATCGATAAAAATATATTGTAATATATCATTGATTTTTCTTCCAAACAAGGCGACTTGTTTCACTGAACATTATTCGTCACATATCAATAGCTTGCAGAATTAAAATGTCCCTGTTCTTATGAGTATTTAAGCAAGATACGAAGCTAACTATATATTTAATATTTTCGATGGTTTCGGTGGTAACTTTGTAGAAGTTCATTTTAATATAAAATTTAAAATAACTTTGATTATTCCACGTATTGTGTAACTTTGTGACACGTGTTTCGCCTCTTTCAGAGGCATATTCAGACTTACTATCGCAAAGTTTGCTTAAGTAATGATTATTAGTTTGCTTGAGTAATAAAAACTTAAGCAAACTTTGCGATAGTAAGTCTGAAGATGCCCCTGAAAGAGGCGAAACACGTGCCACAGTTAGTTACACAATACGTGGAATAATCAAAGTTATTTTAAATTTTATATTAACTATATATTTGGTTGAATGAAGACTATTTTATTGATTATTATTAACGCCTAATCTTCATTTGACGTTATGGTTTTCATCATCTACCGGTCGTTTTTTTGCAAGCAGGCGGCATTGCCAAAACAGAGCGTTTTTTAATTTAAAAAAATCGTTTACCAAATTATTAGGTTTTCACTACGATATTAAGATTTATTTTGAGACGACCAGAGTTCCTTCTCCATCTGACTGGCGTCAGACAGCATCCTTCCACGGCGTTCGGAGACGGAACTTAGGGATAGGATGGGAGGAAAGGTATCTCTGTATAGATTTCAATCGGTTTCTCTTGGCCAAACTCTATCCCAGAGTTGGCGAGTTTATTTTCACAATATTGATTGTCGGTTACAAAAAAAACACAGATATACAATTGCAAGTACAATTACAATTAAAAAGGACCAACAGGCCTAAACGATTAAATTGGCCTCCGCCTGCCGAGGCAGGAGCGGAGACGACCGTAGAGTTTGAAAGAAAGATAACGACTGCGCAAAAATGGCTTTTGACTTTTGTAGTGGCAACTTTAACGGGGACTTGGGCGTTAGCCTAATCCCTTTCATCTGTCATGGTTTCTGTGTTGGGGGGAGTCGGTTTCTTGAGGGTGGTCGCCCAGAGCGGTGATGCAATAACCTCGAGTGGAAATTTTTTGTTTTATAGTTTTATTGGGGCTATGTTATTTATTATATTTTTTATAAATATTCATGTCAGCTGTGTTATCAGCTGACATCTATTTTCTTTTTTGCCCTCTTTTTTTTTGTTATTTAGACTCGAGAGGAGGTCAAAAGCTCTGGGTGCCATGTGGTCTGGAAGTTCTCTCTTCTTCTCCGGAGGTCGAGGTGACATCTGCTTCTTGCTGGTCCGGGTCACGCGACGTCGGCCAGGTTTAGTCGGATGCTGGATGGGAGGGTAAGGGTAAGGCTAGCTAGGGCGGGTCTTGACGTAGGACGTCGAGAGGCCTAGGGTGATGTATGTGTGCGAATTTAACGTAATATCGTGAGAGTGCTTTTATCGTGGGATTCGGGTGATTTTTAATGTCTGTGGCAAATTTTTGCGCGAGTTTTTGCGTGTGCTCTTCGAGAGAATCTATCTTTAAATCGCGTTCTAGTGTGGTGGTGCGCACATACCACGGGGCGTTTGTTATTTTCCGAAGTGATCTGCTCTGAATCACGTGAAGCTTAGCGACGTGCTTAGGGTTGGAATGTCCCCAAATTTGGTAGCCGTACGTCATAATCGGGCGTGTAATGGCAGTGTACAAGAGCAGCTTGCTTTTTAGGCCTAGCTTGCTCTGTCTGCCGATCATGGGGTTTAATCGTCCCGAGACCTGGTTTGCCTGGCGGCGCTTGAGTTCAACGTGCGCGGTGAATTCAAGTCTCTTATCGAGCGTAAGGCCTAGATATTTTACCGTGTCGGAAAACGGGATTTTCTTGCCGTTTATGCAGATAGGTTTTATTCTAGCTGTATGTCTGTTGGTGCGACGGGAAAACGTAATTGCCGTGCTTTTTTCCGCGTTAAGTTTGATGCGCCAGTCTTTGCACCAAAGGGCGATCTTGCTGCCTGCCAGCTGTGTGATGAGTGAAGCTCTGTTGCGGTTGAGAGATTGCGAAAGGATCGCTGTATCATCGGCGTACTGCGCGATGATATATTGCGATTCTTTAGCAGGAATCGGGATGTCGTGCGTGTACAGATTGTACAGCAGAGGGGAGAGCGCTGCTCCCTGCGGAACGCCCGCCGTCGGGATGCGAGTGGATGACTTTTCACCGTGTAGCTTTACGCGGAATTGTCGATCGGTGAGGAACGAGTTGATCAGTTTCAACATCGGTAGGTCGAGGCCGGCCTCGCTAAGTTTTACAACTAATCCTTCTATCCAGACCTTGTCGACGGCTTTGGATATGTCTAGAAACAGGCCTGAGGTGAACAGTCGGCGGTTAAAGCCTTCTGTGATATGGTCTGCTACCCGGAGCAGCTGGTGGTTGGTGGAATGAAGCGCTCGGAACCCGTGCTGCTCATCCGGGATGAGTTTTTTGTTCTGAACGAATTCTTCTAATCTTGATTTTATGACCCTTTCGAGTAGTTTACTAATTGACGGGAGTAGACTAATCGGTCTGTGGTTTTCGGGAAGTTGGTGATTTTTACCCGGTTTAGGGATTAAAATCACGTCCGCCATTTTCCAATCTGATGGGAAATGATGCATTTTCAGGCAAGCGTTGAAAATGTTGGTCAGCTCTAACACTCCCTTTTCAGGTAAGTGTTTGAGCGCCTTATGGGAAATGCCGTCGCAGCCGGGTGCTTTACGGTTTGCCAGGTGTTTTATTCGCGTCTCTATTTCGCCCGTGGTCGCGGGTTCGATAGGTGTGGGGGGGAGGGTCGGAATTTCTCTAATGATGGTCCTGTATTTTTCGGTTATGCATTTCGCGCGCTTTGTTAGAGCGCGGTCGTTTGCATCTATCGCGTTAGGTGAGAATTGTTTTTCGATGGAATCTGCGAACGTTTCGCATTTTTCATCGACTGAATAAACTGGTCCGTTCGGTCCGATAATCGGAGTGATCGGATTCTTCCGGGTTCTCAGTATCTTACTGAGAATCCAGTAGGGATGACTGCCTTTTTCTAATTCGGCGAGGTAGTCGTTAAAAGATTTCTCTCTCTGGGCTTTAGTTTCCCGCTTTACTAGCGCGGTTAAGCGAAGGTATTCCGAGCGGGCTGTCGGGTTGTAATGGCGCTGCCATTCTTTTTTAGCGCGATTTTTCTGACTGATCAGGTTTCTAATTCTGATCGGCACGTCAGGTCTGTGCCCTGCCGCAGGGATGGGGGATGAGGCGGACGCTTTCGCGGCGAGTATAGCGTCCGTCAGGTTTTTAACTGCGATATCGATGTCTGCGGGGTAGGCGAGACATGGAGTTGGCGTTAAATTATCGGATAAGTGTTGTTCGTAGTCTTCCCACGACGTGCGGGAATTGGAGTTGTTCTGAACAATCGCGAGTGGGTCAGCTAGGTCTCCTAGGTATAGGAGTACGGGACGGTGGTCTGAGTTTAAATCGGCGACTACTTTTATCTGCGGGGCGTGCGGGATGTCGAACAACATTGCGAAATCGAGTACGTCCGCCGTTTTGGTTGGGACGTGATATATTGTAGGCTCGAATGGAGCTACTATCGTTGCTTGGTTATCGATCGCGAACTGATTAAGGATTTCCCCCTTCGGGTTCGTGAGGCGACTGTGCCAGTTCCGGTGTTTGGCGTTGAAGTCTCCAGCGAGGATAGTCGCTGGGAAGTTTACATCCAGCAGGTTGTTTAGGTCTGCTGTTGTCATGATTGTGGAAGGTGGGGCGTATACCGATACGATGCGGATTAGGCCGGCGTTTGACGATGATATGACGATCGCGGTGGATTCTATGTCGGAAGGTGTTGCGTTTGCGACCGGCAGGGCTGCGCAATGGTCTATACAGGATTTTACAAAAATAGCGGTGCCGCCGCCTTTTTTATGGAGTCTATCGTTTCTGTGTGTGGTGTAATTCGCGAGATTGTATGTGTGACATGGCTTAAGGCCCGATTCACTGACAAGAAATACGTCTATGTCGTGGGTACGCAAGAAAATCTCTATCTCCGCTCTATCTGAGCGGAGTTGACAGTCTGGCGTTCCAGAAAGCTGTCTGAAATGAAGTTACTTTGAGTTTACTTGACATTGTAGGAATTAAATAAAGTCTGGCTGTAATAGAGCAAGTCTTGCTTGAGCTGGGCTTGCATTGGTGTGTCGGTGTTTAACGCGGCGAACGGGTTATTGTGTGGGGTTTGGTGTTGGTGTTGGGAGGGATGTCGGGAGTGATTCCTAACCTTGTTGGCGTATGTCGGTGGCCGGTTCAGCTGGATCTGTTGCTGCGACTGGTGATACTGGTTTTGATCGCGGTGTTGCTGCTGGTACTGCTGCTGGTAATGCTGCTGGTACTGCTGCTGATGGTGCTGGTGTTGTCGCTGAGAGTTGTCGTTGGAGCGGGTTTGTCTCGCGAACTCCTCTTCTCCTGACAGTCGTGTGGGCCTGTGTGGCCATTTTCGTGTACGGTAGGTCGGGCGGTTGTAGCCGGGTTGCTTCTCGCAACCGTGGTAATTCGCGACGTGGGCTCGGCCGCAGTTGGCACACCTGCAGGGGACGTTTGCGGGCTTCATGCAGTCACGAGTTGCGTGCCTGTCCGCGCACTTCAGGCACTTTGGATGTGCGTGACAGGAGCTGCTGGAGTGCCCGAATCGCTGGCAGTTGTGGCACTGGCTGGGACCGAACTTCGGGCGGAGGTTTTCCACCATGACCTCGTAATCCATAAGGAGGTCAATGTTGAGCGCAAAAATGGCTTAAGACACGCATATTTATGCCCTATGATTTTAGTGTGAAAAAGCGCTTGACCAATCGACGCAAAGTGGTCGCGGATGACTTGGACGAGAGACGTCGTTTCTAGAAGTCGGTTATATGATTTTATAACATTTTACTGAATTTATTCGCGTTATATTAATCGTTTAGGTCCTATTATCATTGATTGAGGTGATAATAAGATGGTTCGAGAGAGTCCTGATGACCTACAATATCAGGCGGTATCAATTTATACATTAAAAATTTTAACTACATATTTTTAAAAATAAAATTTTGGCGCCTCCACTAGAAAATATCCCGCATTTAGAGAGACCCACGTACCGGCTTGAATACCGTTGACTTACATCAGAACCTCAATTTTTGAACATTAATAATTTCACCGTCAGCATTAAGGCTCAACTAAAAAATGACAGCTCAAATTATTAGTAATGACATTCTACACAACTTCCAACAACTTATTATACGCGCATTCGATTTATTAGTATTGTCAATATCGTCCAGTTAACAGGACCAATTCATAAAAGTTTTCCCTTACATATGCTCCATATAGGGATTGGAAATAGTTTAAGGAAAATAAAATACTAACTTATTTAATAAATAGAAATAAAGGTTTCGAAAAAACATTTAAAATAAGAATAAATACTCACATGTTTTTAAGCGAGTGCTTTATTCAGGAAGAAATTTAAGCTCTTTTTGAATTATTAAAAGAGAAATGAGTGTTTGGACGAATTAAAAGAAATTTGATATTTAAACGGTGTGTTCAATCGTAAAAAGCTTTTGACCTCCTCTCGAGTCTAAATAACAAAAAAAAAGAGGGCAAAAAAGAAAATAGATGTCAGCTGCATAACACAGCTGACATGAATATTTATAAAAAATATAATAAATAACATAGCCCCAATTAAAACTATAAAACAAAAAATTTCCACTCGAGGTTATTTCATCACCGCTCTGGGCGACCACCCTCAAGAAATCGACACAATCTCACCACCCCAACAACAACACAGATGAAAGGGATTAGGCTAACGCCCAAGTCCCCGTTAAAGTGGCCCCTACAAAAGTCAGTCAAGTCGTAAAAACCAGTTCCGCCTCATAATATAAGGTTGTGTAATGACAGGCATTGAGTAGCAGCCTGTTATTCTACGGCGTAGCTCCAGCAGGTCTACGCAGCAACGGCCTCGGCTTTGAGAGGGGTGCTACATTAAAATTACTCCATTACGTTCAGAAAATTGTCCGTGAAGTGAAATAATAAGTATATTAGCTGGGTTCACCCTTTGAGAACTTGACGTGGCACAATATTGTCTGTATGTTTGTTGCGACAGATGGTTTATAGTTCTAATATCGTTCAACAAGCGTTAAAAAACATCGTAAAAATCACTTTTAATGTATTCACCGTCAATACTTGGTGGAACGGACATAAAAAATCTCTGAACAATTTTTTGTACTTATTCCACAAATTATTTACTTCGATCAGAACCAGTTTCATTCATCGCTAGATGTCCACACTACCAGCTCTGATCTTAATAAACTAACTATAGAATAACTACAAACAAATTAATTTTTCGATTTTCGTTATTAATTTAAAGTCAACACATGGTATATTACATAAAATAATTTATTAATTTGGGAAAAATTATTTGCTGTTTTACCTTTACACTGTAAAATTCAACTGAGAAAATGCCTTTCAATTAATAACACGTTTTTATAACAGAATAGAATCAGATGATTCTTTTTTAACTAACAAAAACAAAATGCTGGAAGATCCTTTTTAGGAAAAAATATAACCACTATTTTCAAGTCAAATATTTTATGACATTTAAATAATTTAATAATCTCCTTGACATAAAATAAAGTATGATTTTAATTAACTGTGTACTTTAAGTGTGAAGAAAATGGGTTTCCAATGTAGCTTTACCGAACACAAGTTTTTCTACGAAAGCTCATTGTAATATGAGGAAAGATTGATTTTTTAACGTTATTTAGATATTATCTTGTCTGATTCTTTAACTCCTTGACCTTTTTACATGCCGTCTTTGATTTGATTCTGGAAAAGTCCTCTTAGAACTTAAAAATCTTCCTGGAAAGCTTGGTAAATTTCCTGAAAACCACACACATTTCAGAATACTGTGGGCTGGAGATTATTCTGAAATCCGTCAAGCTAATCCAAAAGCTATGATAATTGCGTTTTGCTTTATTTAGCACTTCACAAATGACACATATTGCCAGACTTTTATGAATCATAAACGACAGGAAGAAATATACAAATTCACCGTATCATTAAACTCGACATGCACCTGTCTCTTTCAAAAGACATATCAATTACCGTAATTCAATAAAACAGTATACATGAAAAAGGGAATATTTTACATATTTTGCTGATCTTCTAGTAGCCAAGTAAACGTCAATTCTTATTATAAACTAGTATTGCTACCGGCGTCGCTCGGACTAAGCGACCAATAATTATTTAATGTTATATCATTCGACATAATTATATCACAAAATCTAACATCCAAAATAGAGTTAAAATAAAATCTAATTTGCTGTCAAAGAAATGTCAAATAATACCTTCACGTAAATAATAAACATTATTATATTAATAAAAGCCGGGAAAAGTTGGTAGAAGACTAATTTATTACATTTCGACTAAATGTCTTCGCCGATAAAAATTCAAACATATTTTCTTTCATATTCGTTTTTATGGCAACTTGCAACAACAATGCAAAAGGGAATTACAGACCCACATACATACATACGCCGTTTCGGTTTTATATATAAGATATTCATTCACTCAAACATTAACTGTTTGGTGCTGTCTTAAAACTTTAAAGATTTACGTTAAGAGCCAGCTCACTGGCTATATTTTTAAATTATTTTATGATATATTGTTTTTTCACTAGTTTTGAACGCCTGTATGGGGGCCGTGGCGAAGAAGGCTTTTAAGGGTTATATTGTGACACATTAACCGGATACATATACACCGCCGCTATTAAATAAACTCTTTCCTGTTCCAAACTATGCTTGAGTAGCTAACGTATGGGTTCACAAATAAACTTTTAAAGATACGGCAATAGAAAAATGCCATGTATTATGAGTTATTTCGAGTGAGTAAATTGTTTACTCAAATAATGCTTAAATATTAATGAAATTGGGGATTATTTATTACGTGTATGTATAACGTTAGCTCTTTTCTAAATTTACTCATAAAAAGTTAAGTTCTTTCGGAGTTTCGATTTTATTAAACAACCAATATCATTATTTGAACCACGACACAAATTAGCTCGATACAATTATGAAACAGAAATATGAAATGAATTAAAGCTTAAAAACAAACGAATATAAGTTTTTTACTATGAGTACAAATTTATCTCAAAACCACTTAGAGCCACTAGAACCAAAAATGATCCGCTGAAGCTAAAATGTAATACACGGTTCGGACGATCGGCAAAACAATAATACTCGAGTTTCTACTCGTATTTTTTTTGCGTTAGTTGAACGGAATTCAACGTCCAATTAAAATGATCCCATATACATTATCTATGCAAGGAACGTCCATAGATAATGTACATTTTTGTAGCGTACGACATTGATAGCGAAAAACATTTGGTCGGATGACCGTATTCGCTTGCTGGAGTTTAAGGTAAATGTACCAGTAGATGACCGTTTAAGAGAAAATTTCAACAAAAATAACGATTAAGGTTTAGCATTGTACCGAATGATGGCGAAGCAAGTATACTCATATTGGATCATGTCTTAATTAATATTAAGTAACACAAATTACGAAAGGGCCTGTTTAAAAAAATTTGTGTTAAATTATTTAAAGCCATGTTCCTGTTTCAGTAGTTTACCATCTCAAATATAGAAAAATTCACTAGTTGACCATGTCTAATCAGGGGGCTTTATAGTGAACTTTCTGTCAGAGTTGCCTCAGGGCTTTCTGTCACACCACTCTCTTAGTTGAATCAAGTGGACTTGAACTTTAAAATTTAGAGCAATCCCGCACCTGTATTTCTTATTTTGGGCCATTTTATTCTCAATAGGTCAACTACTGGTACATGGTCAACTACAAGTACATTTTCCTTACTGTACTTTAAATGAAGCTTTGGTAGAACATGTAACATTGCCCCTAGTTCACACCTAGAGACCTGAGGTGTTTGTTTTTGCTCCAAGAAAAGTGCTCATTTATGACCAAACCACTCGTGTTATATCGCCCTAAGTTTACAGTTCACCGCATAGCTGCCTTGCATCTCGCTCAAGGCTTGTTCCTGAGTGGAAAAATCTTGTAGTTTTCCCTTAAAAACGTACTTTTGTGTTTGGCACGGTATTATTGCAACGACAATGCGGTGGACAAGTTTTTCACCAGTGTTTTAAGTTATTACGCCAAAACTACTTGCGTTTCGTCGCCAAGAGTTTCCAGTACGCTGCGTTCCATCCTCGCTGGAGCTCGGGGTTTGTTTCCGAGAGAGAAAATCTTGTAGTTTTACCTTTAAAGTGTCCTTTTGTATTTTGACACTGTATTATTGTAACGATGATACGGTAGGCAGCTTTTTCATGTATTGCGATAAGTTGACGACACGACTAAGACGACGCTCAAGCCGGGGGTTAATCCCGGTGACTTGAAAGTCCGGATATCTAGGGTACGGAAAATAAAAACCGACGGCATCATTGTTCATCCCCGTACAGAGGCAGAAGCTGCCACCCTACTGAGCAATCCAGGACTAGCCGCAGCGGGACTCCCAACGGGAAGGCTGAAATGGCTGGATAAAATCCCTCCAAAGGTTATAATTTTTAACTTCCTCTCCGACTTATCCGAAGATGTACTGCGAGAGGCAGTTCATGAATCCACTAAGTAGTCCAATGGACACACTGTTCCAGACCTTTGAATAAGAGTAAGCCACAAGGCTGGCCCCCGCAACACCGGACGTTGCCATTTTGTAATGTACTGCCCTGCACCAATCAGATCTACCCTTCTGACGGACGATCACCTCTTCATGGGATGGGAGTCCTTCCCCGTCCATATGTCTAGATCCTGCACAGCCAAGGAGGCCACGTGCGGCCACTGCGCGTCTGAAGGTCACGACCGCGCAGAATGCCCCAAGCTGGGCGACGCTCCGAAATGCGCCGCCTGTTCTAAATTTAAACAGTCGAATGGCCACAAACTAAGCACGAGACCAAAAACTGAGAGTTTTGGCCAGTCGGTTTCAGGACTTATTCAATGTGTAGTAGTGAAAAATAAATACAATTATATAATAATTATAATTCCTTTGACATATCTCTATGTTATGAAAGCTTATTTTGTGAGCATGTTTCTATCTACTGAATGACAAATGAGAGGTGGTATGAACGCGTACTAGAATATTTTGTGGTACCAATACGCAGATCGTATTTCATCCGGTATCAAGATATTTTATACCTGTATTTATATTATAATACGGTCATAAACATATTTCTTATGCTGCAAAGCCTTTTGAGTGTTGCTTACTTATTTTTCATTTTATTAATATAAAGGGTGTTAATTACAGGTTTAAGAAATTTTTTAAGGCTTTGTACAAACTTTTTCTTTGAAATGCGAACATTCATAATTTCGCTTTTTTATGGATTCGATGGATAGTGAAAATTAATTTTGATTACGAAACAAAATTGTATAATTTACTTACTTCATAACCCAGCCTGACGACGATTTTCTACCGCATTTCATTTTTAACAGATTGACAGATGTTCAAGAGTTTTTACAGATGTTACTTAAAAACTTTATTTACGTTGCTGATATGGTAGTTTTTTTTATAATTTTCAATCACACACACGCATGGTTTTAAATCAGTCCCGTGCAGCTTTGCTTGGGCCACGAGTGGGAGGGGTAGACTAGGTGTTTTTTTTTATGTCGATTACCCGACGGCCATTAAGCATCGGATAAATATACACAACGGGTTTTTGTGAGAAACTATCTTGTTTTTTCAAGAATTAAATACTGGCTTAGACAACAAAAATACTTCAGTCTAAAAAATCCGTTTGAAAGTTCATTAAAAATTTAAACAAAATCAGAAAATTTGTCTTTCGTCGTTATAAAATAATTTTTTTATTTGGAATTTTTGTAATAGGTCATTATGATGGTGGCCATTAACTGATTCCAAAAACACATACAATTTCTATTACTAGCCAGCCAAGCTAATGAATGCTATAAATTCTAATAAATAAATCCAAAACATATTTTTTATTGCATGAATAATGTTTTAATAATATTACTAATCACCTATGTATTTATTACATTATCATTCTAAATGACAAGCCTGAACGTAGCACAGAGGAACTCTAAAATTATCTAAATCAGACATGACATGTCTGTTTAAAAAAAATATTTGTAGTTTTATCTTGGAAAGCCTCCATTCATGTAATAAACGATTTAAAAAAAATGAATGTTACGATTAAAAAGTTCAGCACACAGTATTTTTTATTTTGCCTCTTCTATGATAAGTGTCCAAAAAAAATTACTAAAGTGACAAAATCCTTAAGTGGCCGACAATTGTAGTTTTTACCTTACTCGACGGCCATTAAGAATCGGATAAATATACACTACAGGTGGTTGCGAAAAACCATCTAGTTTTTTCAAGAACTAAATACTGGGTTTGACAGCAAAAAAATAGTGTTTTATTCGTGCTAAAAATTAAACAAAATCAAAACTTGCACATCGTAGGGCTTTGTTTTGAAAATTTAATTTCTTTATAAACAAGAAATAAGTAGTTGCATTGACTTAACTAAAATCAACGATTTAAAAAATGAATGATACTCTGATTATTTAAGTTTTGAGAAAAGGTACATATAGCTTTGAAATTTTAATAATAAAAATTTTAGTTATTTATATTTATTTATAAAGAAATTGACTTATACTTTTAACAGAAGGTTGTAAATATTTTCAAAACGTAATTTTATAGTATTTTAGTTATAATACTGCTATAAAAGTGAGCACCACATAGATTTTTTTTTAAATATTTAGCAAGTAATATGCATATCCCAATTTCAGTATTTTTGTGAGTTACTGCCTTCTTCCTTGAAGCCGTTACCAATAAAAAAGAATGAAGCAAAAATGCTTTGTTTACAAGGAATTGATACAGAGCAGGAAAAAAAACTAATTTGAACTTGTTTTGCAAGAGATTATATAAGTTTTTACGTTTGAATAGGTACTTTCGGAGGCAAGAACGGTTACGTTGTGAAAAATACGACCAAAATCGACCACGAGCTGTTACGGGACCGCTTAAAATAAATTTTCCGCGCGTGACAAATCCGTCATTCGTCCTGTCAGTCCTCCCAACGTATTGCGTGATTGAAACTCCTTCAATTACTACCTTACAGTCTTTCCATATTCGGGTGCGAGAATCTTTTTAGTTGAGAAAGTAAATATTAATATTAATCTGTGTATAATTTGTATCCTAAATAACATATTTAATATCTCCTTCGTGTTGAGAAGCTGATGTT
Source organism: Himalopsyche kuldschensis (assembly GCA_028554975.1). NCBI lineage: Eukaryota > Metazoa > Arthropoda > Insecta > Trichoptera > Rhyacophilidae > Himalopsyche > Himalopsyche kuldschensis. The sequence continues at coordinate 16,249,966 of JAHFWI010000014.1, forward strand.
CATCAATTTGACTATAAATTAAATAAAGCATTTCAGGTAAAAAACACAATTATTTATAATATTACTCGCTCCGCAGAAATTGCTGTTAGGTAAATTTATACCACTTGGGATTAAAATATTGAGTTCGCATTGAGAATTTAGCATTAGACTTGAACTGGAAGAGTATTCTTTCATACTTGGCACGCGAATCGACATTATTATTAAAATTCCCCATTTCATAATGTACATATTTGTACATGTACTTATATTTGTATTTGTACATGAATTTGTACATATTTGTACGTGCACTTATTAGAATTAATGAACATATAAGATGTCTAAAGAGTAAAAAAAATTCTGAGTTTGCCAATCATTTAATAGAAAACGACCATAATTTTAATCAGACTAGTAATGTAGAAATACTCCACCGAGTAAATAAAAAAGGCTTAAAGATGAATAGTCTAGAATTTTTAGAAATAAATAAAACTCTTAATAAAAAAGATATATTATTAAATAATATTCTTAACAGGACAGGATGCTCGCCTTTATTAACGTTATTTCCAATTAATAGAGTAATCACTAACCTATCTGATTGATTGCAGCTCATTAGTTTATAGTTTAATAGTTTGTAATGTTTAACGTCATTAGAAATATATTTATTTGTTTGCTTTGTTTCGATTCTATAACCCTCTCTTGCGTCCCTTATAAAGGAAAAATCCCAATCTTATTGATTGCACCTTATTAGTATCATTATGTTATTGCATTTTTTTGATTCTATCACCCCCTTCCTTGTTTCCTTTAGAAGGAAAAAAACCCGTAATCCATTTTGTAATTTCATAATTTAAAATGTTAGAATTTATCTTGCTTCATTACTCAAGCAAACTTTGCGATAGTAAGTCTGAAATGCCTCTGAAAGAGGCGAAACACGTTTTAAAGTTAGTTACACAATACGTGGAATAATCGAAGTTATTTTAATTTTTTTATTAAAATGAACTTCCACAAAGTTACCGCCGAAACCATCGAAAATATGTACTTATAAGACTTATATAAATATTGCTGTATTATTGAACATCTTACCAGTTAATAATGCCCTGCGATGAGCAAAATCAATCCTAATCACAATGAATCTAATGTGGAATAAGTACAAAAAACGTTTTTATTATTTCAAATTTAATGCCTTTCCACCAATATTGACAGTGAAAACCTTAAAGTTACATATTTTTGCTTTTTTAACGTGAAAAGAGATTAAAACATTGTAAGAAAATAAATAACATTGAAAATTGACAAAAAAGTCAACCGATAAAGTTATGACAAAATAAACTGTGATACATAAAAAATAGAAGATACGAAATGTCAAGCTTTCCAACAAAAGTTACTAAATATCTATTCGAAGCAGAATTTTTTATAAAAAATATGTAGGTACGCGCCATTCTTAAGCACAGATATTTATTGCTGAAAATCATTTCAAACATGCATCCACCTCATTGAAAAAAAATATCTTTGCTGAAACTGTTGGGAAGCACTGCTTTACACTGTCAATTCTTATGCCATTCCTGAACAGGATTGTCATTCTAAATGATAGTATAAAGCTGTAAGGCAGTGATGCACAACGTTTTTGGGAGATGAGCCAGATAATCAATTCTCAAAAAGTTCGAGGGCCGCATGGGGAAAAGTAATTAAATTATTGAAACTCTTAGTGTAGATTAAATTGAAAATTTTAAATATTTTACATTGCTTAAGAACATCGCCCATAGAAAGTTCTGAAGAAAAAAAGATGATTGATACTTGTCTTACTGGGCCGCATAAAATGTCACGGCAGGTTGTGCATCACTGCTGTAAGGCCTACATTTTAGTCGTATTTTAAGCACTAGTTCATATTGTCGTCGAAAGCTCGTGTTTTTTATAAACAGGCTATTTTCCACACTGCACATTATCTGTTCAATGCCTAGCGTTCGTCACGCGTTGATCCTTGCAAAAGTTTAACTCTATTATCAAATTAGCAATAACAATAATAACACTTTTACTGTTGAAATATTTTGGATATTTATTAAATTTGGTTTGTTACACTCATCTATTTTGAAAATTATGTATGTTTAGATAAGTATTGTTATATATTTATTTACTATTATCGATATATTAAAGTGTTTTATATTTTTTTTAGTATCGGTATTTAATATTCAAATCAATTTCTATCCCCGTCTCAGTTCGGGATAGTATCGATGTGCCAAGCAAAAAATAGTCACATTCTTTGTCTCAGTGTAAGGATAATACTTCGACACTAAGCAGGAAATTTGGCTTGGAAGTTTTGGTGGCTGCAAAATGAGATTTTGTTAATATCAATCGAGTCTTAAATTATTGTTTGAGAATTCTCTATTTATTTCAATTTTTTTGTTTTGAATCAAAAATGTAAACTTAACCCACCCTGCAAAATTATCAAGGTAGCGTTACTGTTCTATTTGCGGTGGGTGTAAATATATACAAATGCTATGTGAAATGATACTAAATACATGACATCTATGAAGTAGGTATCGACCGTTTATCATGAATTATTGAACGTAATATAATATTATATAAACTTACTGTCGTGGAAACTGTAACAGGAATAGACACTTATTGTCCCAGTTAAAACATTATTTACCTAGAATTGAATATTATTAAGATTCCTGATTGCCAAGAACTCTGTTACTTGTATAACCAGTATCATAAATACGATAGAGTATTACATAGTTATGATTTAAAGGAGCATGCGGACAAGTTTTAAGCGGTCTTCGGGCTCAGTGTACACGGTTTTGTTAGCACGGGTTGTTCCATACATTGATATTGATTTATGAATTTTGTTTTCAATAACTAGTGGATGTACACAGATATGTTCAATATACTCTGTATTGAGAAATATGCGCAATTCAATAAGGTATCAGGATTCTCATATTACTTAGAAAATAATTTCCATATCATTCATTGAATTCAGTGATGTTTAAACGCTTAAAGACTCATGAAGGATGAAGAATTATTTATCAGAGTGTATTTTGTATACTCAACAAATATTCTTCCTATTGTGTCGATCCAAGAACGGTTAAAAGAGAGAGCAAATAGCTAATATTTCTGCCGTAGCTTTTTTTTAAATCATTCTCTATTTAAAAAACGAGTTCTTGTGAAAAGTAGTTAGAAGCAACACTTGTTTAAAAATCTGTTGAAATCCGTGTGAATTTCATGTGTCCAATTTGTTTTGGGTGAATAAAAAAAATTACCATCCCTTCGCTTAAACGATGTTTGGTCAATTGTAAGTCTATGGTGACTTTTTTAAAATAGCCGTGTAGATTCAATCTAGGAAGAATATTCGTTGAGTATACAAAATACACTCTGATAAATAATTCTTCATCCTTCAAGAGTCTTCATTGCCCGTATCTGCTACCATTCATGCACTTCTATAATACTCCAGTTTTGCTTCCTAATTTGCTCAGTTAATTATAGCCACAGGCGTTTTAATTCCATACTTTCCACGAGTAAACATTTTCTAAAAATGAAGTGGTATGAAAAATGAGAAGTCAAGTCTTGAATGATGACCTCTGATGCACAACCTTTTTGGCAGAAATGCCAGCTTATCAATTTTTCGAGGGCCACATGGGTAAAATTAATTTGACAATCGTTATATTAAGTTTATTTGAAATTGAAAAATTTTTCCATTTTATATTGTTCTTCCATCGTCCATAAAAAGTTCTGAAGAAATAAATGTGATTGATATCAGTCATATTGTGACGCAGGTTGTGAAGTCAGACATGCTGATTGTGTAACAACTATGAAAAAGTATAAGACATTTAAAAATCAATAAATTTTATGGAGAACTAGTAAATTGCGGTATTTAGAAACGCTTCCATTTTATATGACAAATCATCAAAACAATAAAGTGTAAGCAACCGTTTCTCAAGCATTTCTCAGAAAAAAGCAGAAAATACAGTAACAATCCGTTAAATGGATGTAACGTTGGCATGGATACGTCGCTCAAGAATGAGCTCTTCGTCAAAGACTTAGAGTCTTGATATCCCTTTATGCGAGTTGTTACAAACTACTTTTTCTACTACTTTATTAAAAGAAATCGACGTAATTTGACACGAGCAACCTGTATAAAGGACCACCAAGTTATTCCCTGTGGTAAATCTGATTCAATTTCATTTGACAGTTCAAATCGTTTGGAAAAACGTCGAAAATTAATGGATATCACCCTCCAAGCGCAACGTGCACGACACACGCTATGACGTGTGACAACTTCGACAAAACTGGCCTTCGATTTAGACACCTAAGCTTCATTGTATTAAAATTAGTTTGGCAACTTGTAAATGAAATATGACTGCGGTAGATTATAACAATAAAAAGTTGTTCAATACTAGTAAATTATTCAAAGTCATTATTTTAAATACGATAGCTTATTACATAAATAATTAGATAATTGCGGTGAATTTTAACCTTTTGACCGCGACTATTATTATGAAATCCAAAAAATATATTTTAGTCGGTATAGCTATTTTATTAATAAGATTATTGACAATTTTAAAATATTCAGTGGCATTAAATGTATTAATTAACTTTTATAATCTTACAAAAATCACAAATTATATTTTATTGCTTTTGCAATGTGAAAAAATAGAACATTATAGTAATCAAAAGAAAGAGAGAAAAAAAATACGTTGGAAATTGGCAATGAAGACAACCGAGTGAGTTCCAACCAAATCAACTAAAATACATAAAAAAAAATAGTACTCGTCTGAAATCACTCACGCCAATGTGAAATATATCGATATCCGAAGCAATACCGCTTAAAATCGATAAAGCTCGTCCTGGTGGTATCCCTATTGGTAGACTGGTTCTACACCTTAAGAAAATACAATTCTTATTTTAATATTAATGTTTGACGGGAAAAATCCCATGGTGAGTCATCTATTCTTTGAAAGGGCTTTTTACTAACCAGTGTTAACTGCTAATAAAACTCTCGAGCAAGTAAAATTTTCTTTTTGTTTCATTTTTAATTTATTTAAGTACTTGGTAAAAAGATCATTCCCGTGCACCTCTGTATCGGGACAAGTAAGTAAGAAGTAAATTCGTTTCTTTACTTGATCGCATAGCGTTAAAGAAAGCGGCTAAGAACAACGGCTTCATACGCTAAACGGAAGTTGGTGGGACAACCAACTTGTTCACCCAAAAATATAATGAAACTCGAGATTTAGTCTATTTTTAAAATTTATATTCAGTATTCAACTAAAATTGTGATTGCTTTTGATTAAATGATTAATTTGAATTTCAAACGATTTGTTTGAATTGCGATATGAAATTTCGTGTTCTATTTTCAGATATAAAGATACAAAAAACAAAACGCAAATCTTCTTAGCAAACTCACACAGGAAAACTGATACGTTTGAAAAAAGTGCACGAAATATATTTAATTATCTGCGGAGGGTTACAACCTACGCCCCACGAATAATAATGTCACGTATTTTCGAGGCATATCAGTAGCGTCGCATGATAAAGGTTAAAAAAGAGAACCCGGGGCAATATGGTGCTCAATAGAATTTCGGAAATAAATATCAAGTTTACTGATTTTAATCGGATGGGTGTATTTTCAACGACATATTATTTCAACAAAAATTGTTAGGTGTCACAAAATTGATATCTTAAACGCTATAAAACACACTTAATTTTTATAAAAATAATATATTCACAACTTATTTCTATAGATTGATTAACACGATTCAATGTTTTGGAAAAAGTCGTAAAAGATTAAGATTAAAACTGTCCTTACATTTCCTTGAGTACAAAAGACACCTAACTCATTTTTATTTAATTTTCAGGAAAGCCAAAAAACATGTTTCACTTCGCCTGTCATCAATTTTACCTAATTGTTAACAAATACATTATTTTTCGATGCTTTGGCTTTTTAATTTATTTTTGTTTATAAAATAGTGATTCATTTTAAAGCTACGTTGAGTTATAAACAAGAACCCATTGAAATATCTTCGTATCCACTTAATCTATTATTATGTCTCTTAGACCCATAACGGTAAATATTATTTTTTATCTGGTGACATTCATAACTAAATACCGAAAAAAATTTTGAATCCTAAGGGAACGAATTAAAACAAAGAAATTGATTTTAAAAGATACGTATCTAACAACCTTCGTATGCACTTCTTCTGTTGATATGCTTCATTGACACATAGCGTAACATATCATTTTGTATCTAGTGGCATTCATAACTCTAAGCCGGCAAAAATCGAGGTATGCTTCTTTAACCCTATGGGGCCGATATTGAGCTTAGCTAACTACTTACGCTTTCCTAACCATATTAATCTCGCACCGTATTTCTGTATAAATAGAGAGATTGAGTGAAAAACGATCACCCAGTTAAGATTTACTGTAGGGAGCTTATTTAGGTATGTATATTGATATAAAATCGGTAAATACCGAGTAAGTTTCTTTTACTCGAAAGGAAAAATATTTTTTTTCATTAACTCACTGTTGTTGAATTTAATTATAAACTGAAAAAAATTTAATTAAAGTTCCATTATAACTAAAGCCAAACGATAAAAATACGACAACGATGAAGGTTTCTTTTTTTTAAACGTTATACATATTAATATGCGACGTATATTAATGTTTTATGGTCAAATAAATACAGTTTGGCTTGAGTTTATTATATTCAGTTGATAAATAGCATTTTCCAACTGAACATTTGCATATTATTAATTTCTACGGCATTTGAGAAACCAATTAATCACGGACATATGCGTATTGTGTCATATACCAATACCATCAAAATTTGGCACTTTCGACAAGACAATCTTATAATGACGATATCAAAACAAGCGTGCTCAGATCTCGCTTAATAATCACAGTCATAAAAAATCACGACGCTCCCTCATTCTATTGGTAACGAAGTTCGTTACAATGTGTCGTGTATATGCAATAAACTAACATTGCGGAGGTAAATATGGTTAAAAAAATGTTCACATGGTCACAAGAAAATTCTTCGTAGAAAATCTCAAAACGATTTTTAAAATTTAGAATATTTTCAGAACATTCATGTATATTTGCGTGTCCGCACGTTCTTTCGACAAACTTTAACACTTACGGTTCTATTTTTGTTTATTTTTAGTATTCTCTTTTATTTTTATTATATTTCGATTCCCTGAGAAACAACCAGAGACAAAACTTATCTCTCTTTATTGTCTATTAATTAATATCATAAGTTTTATGACATTCCTTTATTATTGAGATTTATAAAAATATGATAGGTTAACTCTTCACTAGTTTACCCGTAACAAGACGAGGACAAATAAACATATAATATAATAAATTGCAATTGAATTTTAGACATGAGTAGAAAATATTTTTTAATCCATGTCCACTCCAGATTGTGGAGTATTGCACTCCTAATGAAGGAATCTATAATTTTATTATTACGAGAGCTGGTTTTTACTCAGTCACTCGACTTCTTTAGTTTTGACGAGAGTGGGGATGGAAAAAATACGGGCTAGGAAAGAATAGTGGTTAGCTAGTCGCTTTCGTTACTCCTCGCTTATAGGTTTGGATGGATGTAAGGGAATTTTAAGCCAACACATCCACGTCTCTTTAGAGCAGAATCGATTAATTGAATGAAAAAAATGCGGCTCTAACCTGTGAAGTCCGTCACGCAAGCCAACGATGTTGATCAGGAGGGACAACACGGAGCCATATGCTTCATATTATATGCGATAAAAATTGACCACAATCGATGTTAATACATAGGACGCGTATAGGGAATACGAAAAAAATCTTTTTAATTTTTTTATTACTAGTTCTGAATTTATATACATATGTGTATATATAATATAATCAAATGACTTTTGCGCACGTCCCTGCAGCGAAAGGTTGAAAAAGTGTCATGAACTTACATAGAGAAAGAGATGCAAATATTTACAAGCAATGATTTGAAAGAAGACAGAAATAGTGTCAGATAATAAAAGAATCTTATTGAAGTGAAATGGAAGTTAAAAAAATGTGGTCTTAGTCGACTGGTCGGGAAAGTGCCATCGTTCGGAGTGCAAAACGTTCGCGACACACTCCATTACGTTTTATCTCAGGGAAAATAAATTTCTCATTCAATATTCACCGACCCATTTATTATATTTTATAGGTGCTGTCACTATGTTCAGGTCGTCTTAAGCTAGAGTCATCCATTTAACAACACTAATAATGCATTTTCATTATAAATTATCTTAGCTAGTTTATATTTAGTTTTGGATCTATAAATTAATACACAAAAATGAGGGTATTATTTGCAAGCACGGCTTGCCCCACAACAATTGAAAAATTATCCTTGAATGTCATTTTGCAAAGAATAATACCTTTTTCCAGTAATGAGTATAGACACATTTTTGTGCATCTTTCCATAAATCGAAAATATATGCTATAATTCGGAATAGATGCTTATAAAAAAACAAATAATAATTGAATTAATTTAGAAAGATATTAGCACTTTTTTAGACAATTAATTAAAACTATAAATTTTAATCCACGCCGGATGTATTGCCATTATTGATGGCAGTAAAAGATAAATATAAAGTGTATGTTAATGCAGCTCTCAAATTAATTGTCTTCCGTCGTCTTACGAATCTCTATGAATGCTGGGTTTCAATTTTTGTCTCAATTTGAAATGTCATGTATTTTAATTACAAATCATATTTTATTTTCCTATTTTTTTAAAAATTTTATGTTGTCTTTAAATTGTAATGTGTTCATATAATTCATGAAAGTTTTCTATTATTTGAAATTAAACTCAATAAATAAAAATGAAGGCTAAACTGACGCTAAAACTGAACATTTTAAATGCCCTAAAACACTTAAATGTCCTATAGAAATGCTAACATTGACAAAAATAAATGCAGAAAATACGTGTCTCTAGTAATGAGTAAGTGGCCTTTGCAATATATTATAACTATGCTTCATTAACAATCAACAAGGAAACAAAATAAAATTTGTCGTATATTAATTTTTGTCTTTTGAATCTCCAATTGCAAAGGGTCTATTCGGCTGATAAATGCGCTGCCTGTTGATGTGGACATCTTCGGCAGTGAACTTGATGCATTGTTAAAAAAATTTTGTCTTCTTATGTAAATAATATGTTTCGGTTCTGTTTCTTATTTTTGTGTAATATTTTATGTATTTTTTTTTAATTTGTCAAATGCATGGCGCATTGGCGCTTGCTGTAATGCCATGTATTTTATATAGTTTTTTGCCAATAAATAAATAAATTAATTAAACATTGAAATCCATTTTCTCGGGATTTATGGTTTTAGGAACGAGCCACCTTTGCAAATACTACCCTCAATTGTCCACATTTAAAGCGAAGCATCTTAACAGGCGTTGCTTGTTATATCATTGAGGTTAGGTTTATACGCCATTCTGCAAGAATCTGCCTCGGTCGGATATCTCGAGAATCGCCTTTTTAATAGTAGTTATCTCAATAATTCCTTCCGAAATGTATTCACTTTTAGTTTCTTTATTTTTTTGTTATAAAAAAAGAAAAATTGTCGATAAAATAAAAATAATTTTAGTATTCAGTTACACCGGGCATTCTTAAACGCGTGCCCGCGGGCGCAAATGTGCCCGTGGAGTCATTTTCGTGCGCCCGGCAAAGAATTGAATTTTTTTTTTTAATTGTTAAAATATAAGCTTATCTATGTAATTTTGAGAGTTGATGATATTTTTAATGTCTTTTAAAATTACGCGAAAGATATGAGCATGCTTTCACAAAAGGTATCAGCAATAATTACTGATAATGCTCCAGAAATGGTTGGCTGCAACAATGGATTAAATTCCCATTGCAAGAGAGATGAATCCTTCACGTACTTTATTGTTTCATTGTAATATTCATCAATAAGCATTATCTGACAAAATATTTTCTTTTGGACATGTCATGAATGTTGTTCTGAAAATAATCAACAATATGTGAACAAATCCTTTATCTCACAGAATATTATAAGCCCTTGTAGAAAAACTGATAAACCCAACATGGTTTTGTCAATGTAAAATGCTCTTCGTGAAATGCAATGTCAAAGATTACACGAAACGGGCTTTTTTATTTCTAGGATTTTTTGTATTTCTAAATAAATGCATACATAATCTTCCGATGCATAATTTATAATTAAGTCATACAATATATTGAATGTAAAACATTTAAAGCTGTCAAGGTAATAAAAATAATTCATACATAAATATGTACTACTTAAATCTTGTTTTTTAAAAATCGGGTTTGCGCCCGTGACTCATCTCCAAGATTTCAAATGCGCCCGTCACCGCAAAAAGGTTAAGAACAGCTGAGTTACACGCATATAAAATATTGCCAATTACTTACGTTATCTATAACGATGGAGTGATAACAGATAACGTCAAATGCTGAAATCTTGTGAAAAAGTTCACTTTGTTATTAGTAATACCGTATTGTAACGAAGTTTTAGCAAGTAGAGCCAATAAAATAAAAAGAAATCGAACTTGCGTAGTAATTATACTACTCATGACGATAACATTACAAAGTCATTAAATAATAAGTTGTATCAATTCGGAAGAGTTAAGCTCACTGGAAATAAATTTAGTAGTGGAAAGCAATTACTAAATTTATTTCCTGCCTCATCCTTAGTTGTATAATTATTGTTTGTTTTTACTCCTACTTGTTTCCCGTTATGATAATTTATCATGCTAGAATATAAGAATCACTCCAACTTTACACAATACGTGAAATAGTCTTAGTTATTTTTAACTTTTAAAATATTAAAATATAAAAGGTTATATTCAAAGATTCTAGTCCTTGACAGCTCAGTTAAACAAAGCTACGAAGCCGTTGCATTGAAATTATAATATATTTTTTAAGAATTTATAAATTTCTCGAAATAAGCAATGTTAGCAAATAAAAAAACCGACACTTTAAGATCCTTTATACTTTTAGAAGTAAAGTTTGTGAGACAAAATTAAATTATAAGGAGGCGTTCGGAGATGTAAATACTAACGTGTCTGATATGAGATGAGAATATATGATCCTTTCAATGACTTTGACTTGAGATATCGAGTCAAATGAGTTTCCAATTGTAAGACGAATATGAACTATCCCAGATAGTTCAGTTTTATAGACAACCGTCAGGTATTTGTCTATGATATTTGAAGGACACGGACGGGTAGACACTTATACAATTAAATTACTTTATCGTTTTGATGTTTGGTTTATTTTGTATAGATACAGTTTTACAATAGCTGACAATATATAACAAGCTTGCAAACGGATGGTGGAAGAATAACTCAGAATCTTAGTTTGTATGGCGTTATATAGTCATTTAGTTAACCACATGTGTTTATAAAATCTGTGGGAACTAAGTAAAATCAAGTGCAAAGTTTATCTTGTAAAAAGCGCAGAATATCGCTTTTGGTTATCTACTAATACTTGAAGTTAATTTATTGCTCTTACGACTGTGAGAAAGGGATGTGATATCGCGTCTCACGGATGTATCGGCTTAAGGGTAGAGCCATGTGCATTTAATAAAATAGGGGTGATAAGATGCATAACAGTACGTACAATATAGAAAAATTTACTTTTTTCGTCTAACTGAAAAAAACTTCCGTATCAGCTCAAATTTTTGTGTGCGTATTATTTTTTCTGGATTAAGCGTGTAATTTTATTTTTTTTACATAAAAGAGATCAGAAGTGCTCTTTCGTTTGCGTATTTTGAGCTAAGAACAAAGTGAAGAATACATTTTCAGCATATACCTAATATTTATTTATTCTGACTGTTGTTTTGAATAGAACACCTTTTTATTTAAGTTTGTTCTTCTTCGGAAAATTTTTAAACCAAATTCATAATTTTTCATATTATCTAACAAAGTTGGCTTCAAACGGCCTAAAACGTTTAAGCGCGAAGACTTAAATTAAGACTGGCCATCAAATTTATTATGATGTTTAAATTTTCAATACAACTTGAAAAATTCGATTGTTTATACTTCAATTAGAAATAAAGGAAATCGTGCCATTTTATGTCTGTGTAATATCAAATTATAATTAAAATGAGATAATTTTAAATTGAAAGCAAACTAAAATCTTCGAGAATGCGTAGAAGAACGAGCTTTTGCCATTGTTCGGTGGTTAAAAAAAATAGTGATACATACATATTATGGATCACAAAAATTATCAATTTTTCAGACAATGCATGTTCTGAAAGCAATTTATTCATCTTTTCTAATGTCCATCAGGTTTTTATGGATTGTAAGAGAGACAATAAATGTTTGCTTTTTTCAGCGCCGGTAGCATGTTTTTTTTAACGTAACACCACGGAAACATTTTAACATACAACTAGGAAGTGTTGTCAGAATATCTGAAATTTTTGAGCATATAATTATTTAATTATATAAACGTCTTGCCAGTATCTTCTGCTTCTAAATCTAGAAAAAAAAATAAACTGCAAACTAAAAGAACTGCAGAATTCGGGATTTGCAAGAACATTCATAGCGTATATCCAAACTATTATGAACTTTTACATTTAGTCGCAATTAGCGTCGTTAGCAGCTTGTAGAATATAAAAAAATGCAACGGGTATTTAAATCAGAAACAAATTAAGATAATTGGAAGAATGAAACGGTTCAGATGCACTTTTTTATTCAAATAAAACAATGCACAACAAAAAAAACTTGAAGTATAAAAATGTAAATCCATTTTTCGCGGCATTACTGCAGACAACGGAAAATCCTCATTAAAAAACCGGTTGATGCTCGAAATTTAATATCAAGAGTCTCAAAAGAGTGTTCACTCGAGAAATGTACAAAGCTTCAGTAGAAAACAACGTTCGACTTTAATGAAATGTAAATAAAGAGCTTTTTATACCGCTTAAATATTCTATCCCTGTATACGTTATAATTTGATTGGACGATCAAAATATCGATAAATATAGAATGTTTATTATTTTTTTTTGTAAAACCTGGTAATTAGTATTTCGATACTACATTCAAAAATCCCAATAATTATAAATACACCCACTTTATGCATTTAAACTATAATTTTCGCTAATTCTTATTTTAATACAATTTAACTTAGTGATCTACTTTTATTTGTGTACACAAAGGATACAAACTATTTACTACGCGTCAGTCAAAAGTACATCCGTGCACTTGAAACGCCTGAAGATGCCGAAAGGCCAAACCCAAGTCACTAGCGACAAAGCTCGTGGAAAAGTACAAAAATTCAAACGATTCAAATTAGATAATTTGATATTGCAGGAAATTAATAATACGCCAGATATTATGATGATATTAATAACCCGAAATAGCAATCAACTATACAAAAAAAAATATACAACTAAAATACATTGCTTGTTCACCGAGTGATAAAATAGTTCCATCAAAAACTGCCAATTCAATCAATGATAACAGATAGTAGAAGAATTCGGAAAAGTCACCCGAGATGATCCTGAAAATAAAAACGCTTCCTTGTGTATTGAAAAAAAATATCAATACATGAAGTCGTTTATTGTATGGGTCAGTATCTTATTCAAGTTTTGGTCAGTAAATTAGATAAATGGTCCGTAAAATCTTACCAAGTCGATTAATAATCACATACCGTATAGATAACTACCAACCCCATCACAAAACAATCCTGATTATTTTCCAAAAATATACTGACCAAAATTTAATTATTTACTGGCCATTTTATGTGCTTATTACTGACCGTTTATCGAATTAGATACTGACGAAATAATCAGTTGCGACAAATTAACACGTTTTTTTCCATTCGTTAAGAAATACTAAATGAGACCGTCTCTTACGCCTTTAAAAAATGATCTAAAATTAGTTTTATATTGAACAGCTGAAACACTCGTATAGTCTTTAATGTTCCCTTGACTGACGATAAACGTTTTCACGCCAGTTCAAACAGTTTGAGGTTTAATTGGTTATGTAGAACGGGACCTTCACTCGTGTGGCAGTTGTTTTTGACAGATACAAAAACGAACGTTAATGGCTTTCACTTATATAAATTAATAGCTTGGCCCTAACCATTTTGCATATCAGTAACATGTATGGAAAAAGCGTGAAATTCACCGATTCATCAATAATAAATGGGTATGGACTATTTTTTATTCATCTGAAGAATATACATACTTCATATGTGAATTTTTCAAAGCTCGCCAAATTCACTTTATGTCGTAAAATTATCTAATTTTAAAATTTTAGAAAATATTGATTGAATCTTGAAGTCGTTGGTCAATATCACAATGATTTTTGCATTGCGTTATTATTTATATGGTTTGATTTTAGACTTTGTCTGTGTGTGTGTGTATGATATTTTCATCAAATCATATTTATGAAAAAGAAAAAAATATTTATTAGTAGTGTGATTATTACTTTTTTTTATATATCCTCCCATCCTTGCATCCCATAAAAAGGATAAATCCCAAAATCCAAATTTGAATTTTATCACTTTAGAATATAAGAATCAGTCTTACTTTATTACGTACCTTTGAGAAAGAAACACCGAGAAAACAAGTGTCACAATTAGTAAGACAATACGCGGAATAATCAAAGTTGTTTTAATTGTATATCAAAATTTTCTCTCGTACTTTCACATATTTTATAATGATCAGAACGGATTCTACTGATCGCGAAAATAACCAATTACCGACCTGGGTGTCACCTTTCGGTATATTCAGGCATGAATGAACTTGAACTGACGCGAAGTAAATAGTTTGTATCGTTTTCATTTATAAATAAAAGTAGGTCACTGAATCAAATTGTTATTTACTAGATGCATTGGCGAAAGCTTTGATCTCAATCAGTTTCAACGAACTGCGTAGGTAAATTATGATTCTCAGGTATTTTCAATGTACTATCTTATCCATCGTTATATCCCTTTAAATAAATATTATATATTATAAATTCAAACACTTGAAATAAATCAATTCTTTAATAAGACGTCGGATGACACCCACCTGCTATATAAGTAAAGATTTCCATGCCATTATCTGGTAATTAGTTTATTTTTTCATGTAAACATTGTAAACGATACAAACTATTTACTAACGCGTCAGTTAAACTTCATTCATACACTTGAAATGCATGAAAATGCTGGAAGCCAAGCAGCTTTAGTCGAAGTCCCAAATTAGAAAGATTGTTTTTAATCAAGAGTATGCCATTACCAGCGCGAATCCAAATTCAAATAACAACGCAATGCTATTTTATCTTCCTCTAGCAATAATTTGATGTCAAAACCTTAGGACGTTTCCCGACCCTTCGATACTTTGCTGATCAAGGCACAGCTGTTGGCAACTCAAATTTATTATCGTATGGATGGGAATTGTTGGTATATATTTACCATAATATATAAACCCTTGTCACCAGTGGGTTAACTATCCCAATATATCGGCCGCAACCATCGTTTTCGCTTGAGAGATGACGTGGTCGTGCGTCTGACTGAATTGGAAGGATTTCCCCTTGTTATCAGCATACCAGAAAAGCTTTCCGTTATTTGTTTGCTAATTTGATTAGCCGGGCGGGAAAAAAACCAATTTTCACTCTTTGAATTATGGTAATAAATCTTATAAATAATCTCTATAAAAGTTTACGCATTATTATTTATTGCTTAAACTTGTTTCAATATTGATCAACGCCCTCTTACCAACTTTATACACGACGTTATAATTGAGAATTCTCGAAAAAGTGTGGGAGTTACTAAAAAGCATTCTCGTCTCTCGATATGATCTGAAGTTCTTATTTATTGAAAATGTTAACGTGGATATCTATGAATTCAAGTATATTACAAATTTTGCATACATTGATTACTTCTTTTGTTAGAAGTTTAGTTTATAGTCCATAACTAATGAATCGAGTCATTGCTCCGAATTTTGGCAAAGGTTTTATATGTTTGAGACATATTTATATATACTGTTTTGAGTCGATCCATATCTAATATAAATAACTTCGTTTATTTCACATACTGCGTAAGAAATAGTAACTTGTACTTCGTTTCTTTAAAAAGCATCTTTTAGGCTAACTGTTTACAAGACTATGCTAAAGGTATGAAAAGCTTAATGAATTAATTAAATATCTTAAGTAACCTTGAGCTATTTTAAATTTACTTTAGCAATTAAGTAAGTCACACGATCTTTTCTTAAAGAGACGAAACTCGTGTCAATTAAGTGTAGTATTTAATTATTTTCTAAAACAGATTTATTCAAATAAAAACTGTTCAATTGATAAAAAAAATCTCATTTCATTTTAGGTAATTTATCGAGAATAAAGTAAAAATATCTCATGTATTCTCGATATGAAAATTTTCAAAGTTAATAGGATTTTCGCATTTTGAACATCAATAATTTGAAGAATAACGCAATCTCATGAACGGTAAGCTGGCATTTTATGATATTTTGACTACGGCTTTAGGGCATGGGTGACTAACGCGTGGCCTGCGGAGCTGAAGATAATTTTGTCTCTGTAAGTGTATATTTAATTCACATCAAAAGATTTGATGATTAGTAGTTGTGAGAGTAGCTCAGCTTTTATGAAACATTGTTCCATATTCGTGCTTAGAAACGATCGAGAAATTATTTTCAAGGCAATAGAGGACAATAAATTCAATCTGCACACATTGCTAACTCGAAGCAGGGAAATTTTTACTTAATGTTTTTTGTTGTTATACAAATGATATGTTTTTGTTTGCTTTGCATAATTATAAAAAAAGTGAGTGCGGCCCGGCAAGAAAATCTCATTTCCAAAATTTGGCCTGTCTGAAGAAAAGGTTGGCCATTTATGCTTAGAGCCATTATCTTTTACTTACGGAAAGTGTAACTAGCGATGGAAAAATCCCAAACACCATTAAAAGTTACTTTAAGACATTTTTTTATTTAATAAAGTATGGAAAAAGTACTGAAGGAAAAATGAAGCTGATAAAAAAACTACTAGAAACTTAATTGTTCTCTCTAAGCCTCATTTTTACAATACAAAAGAAGAAGGCAAGTCTTAGAGCATTATTTACATCATCACTTGCGAAACAAAATCATCAACAATGGAGTTTTTTTATTCCGGTATTCGAATCGATATCCCCCACAAACGTAATACGAAAGTGAACGAGTGTAGCACTTAGCTGCAGGACGGCTTTATTGTCGATGATTTCAATTAAAATTAAATGTTGTTTGATGTGGATTTATTTACGTAGCTGTTTGTTAAAATTTATTGATTATAACTTTGTGTTTATATGCACATTGCATGTAATACGTATACGAACAAGCAACCGAAGTTATTTGAAGTATTAATTGACACATTAGAGTCATTAGACACACGCAATACCGCTGTGTGGTTTATATACTAAAAAAGTATGTTGCTAGGTGAATTAAGTTTTTTTGTTTCTAAAAACAATAGTTTCGATCGTCAGTTTGGCCCCATTAATTATCTTTTTCATTTGAAACTCCAGGCTATTTAAACAATTCAGTTTAAACGTCTTCTCACGTTTTGAACATTTATAAAGTTTTATCTGAAAAGTTTCCGAAACCTCAGGTGTATTTTACGATAGCAGCTATTTCTTAAGACCCGTATGCAGCCACCTGCATTATATTATGATAATTATCAGATTTAACCGTTGAATGTCCTTCGAAATGTTCATACTTTATGGTGGCGATTAGAAATTATGACACAACTTTAAATTAAAATGAAAAATTTGAGCTGTATCATTTATGGAAGATTCATTCTATAATCCAAGGGTATACTCGATCAAAACTCAACTTCAGTGTATTAAATGCATTGCCGTAGTGATTTATAGCATCACACGGAAACAAAGGATCACCGTATGTAGTGTTTTGAAAACGAGCGTTTGTGGTTTAATCGCAATTATTTGATTAAGCAAAACAAGATTTGGTTTCTCTTCTGATAGCCATAATAAATCTTTTATCCATAGACCACAGATATCAACGGAAGTATATACATATATAGTTAAAGTATACTTATAAAACATATATCACACTTTCTAAAAGAAAACATATCTCGTGAAAGCTTCATTAGGGTGACATTAAAACCGGTAGTTACCAAAAGCAACAAAGAAACATCTGAAGAATAAAAACCACACAGTAAGCAAAAGAAGGCTTCAAGGATTGCGTGTCGATTACAAGGCTCACACATGAGTTTTGTATTAAGCAACTCTTTGGTATGTGTATATCTGGAAACTCTAGGGTGTTTTTGAAATTGTGATTTGGCTGTGAAAAGTTGGTGAAAAGCTCAATGCGTTTTTTGATTGCCACTATCTTTTTTTTATGAAAACGTTTATAGTTCTTTTCCGGAGTATGTATTCTACGGTCGTTAAAAATATATTTTTTTGTTAATTTTTTGAAACTACGGAAAGAACTTTTGTGTTTCAAAATTCTACGAAATGATAAGAACGAACGCTTTAATTTTATAAATTTAACTATAAACACAAATATACATCACAAAATAGAGAACAAGTCGATCGCCTAGCGACTCTTTTTCGATAAAATTAATGATGAATGGAGATGATTCTAAAGACAGTATTCCGGTCTAGAGGCTGAAATTTTAGGTGTTTTTGCAAGTGCTATAGAAAAAAACCAATAACTATTTTACGTCTTTTTTTTACCAGATATTTATTAATATTAAAAAATATTCAAACCAAAAAACTAAAAACCTAAAAAGGCACAGGCTGGTAATGTAGGGGGTCTCAAAAAAATGATGCTCCATAATTGCCATGATCCCAACTTTTCTAGTCACATAAATTAATAAAGTTATATTCGCAATCAATAAAGATGCAATTCTGGTATATACTAGAACCAAGTAAAAAATATATTTTTTCTCAAAATGGCGGAGGTTTGAAAAAAAATCTTTTTTTTTCCACGTTTCTTTGATTATCCGAATTTTTTAAAAATAGTAAAAATTGTTTTTTTTTTATAATCCTCGTATATACCATAAAGGAATGTATAAAATATTACATTAAATTGCATCTAAATCGGTTATGTAAAACTTGAGATATCAAGGCAACTATTTTTGAAAAAAACAGAAAAATAATTCCGAGTAAAACGTGTTTAAAGTTTCGGGCAAAGTTAAAAACCGCCCAGATTATTTAGATTCTACGCCACTAAACTAGCTATATCTCTAGCAATAATGACAATTTAAACAAAAATCTCGTAAGAACATATTTAAAAAGATTTGAACATTGAACATAAGCAATAAAAAAAAACGGCTTTTTCAGAATCCTAGACCAGAATCCTAGACCAGCGTTTGCTTCTACAGGGTCATACGATAGGGACGCTCGAAATTTGTTTATTAGTGTACGGCAAATCACCATTTAAATTTGAGCGTTGAAAAACATCTGAAAATGATCAAATTGTATCATCAAATTCATTACTCCGCTTAAGAAGTGTTCCGCCAACTTTCACCACAAAAGTATCTAATGACGAAGACCATTTTTTGATGAATAGAACCAGCAAAATTATCGGATATGAGGCAATTCCCATCCATACGAGATACACCGGCACCAATGCATCCCGAGTAAGTCACTGTTTGGTGCGAGTTTCGGTCTGGTGGAATCATCGGTCCGTACTTTTATCAAAATGAAGCTGGCATTGCCATAACCATCAACGGTGAGCTGCAGATCGATGATATTTTGTTTTATTTGCAGAATGTGATACTATGAATAAATTACAGAAATCTTTATTTCTTGATAGAAATCTATAAATTGATTTTAAAAAAGTTGTCCGTCCTTGGTTTCGAACCTTTGACGACTACCGAATGCATATAACGTTTCATAAATTAAGCAACAGTTTTATCATTTAAACCACCTGACATTTAAAAGATTCTTTATGATCGATATCGTTTCCGCAGAAAAGCGTTAAGTTTTTATATATAATATATTGTTTAATGAAGTTGGTATAAAAAATAAAGATGTGTTTGAGTTAGATTATATAATGCTCATAAATTACCATGCCATCATCTTTGGGTCGTTTATAAAAACGATCTCCAATTTTCGCTGGAGATAATTCAACGCCCGTAAAAATCATATTAAATCAGATTCGAGTGGGATATAACGCGGAGCCATACATCGTTATATGGAATGAGTCGGGAAGAGTTAAGGGGAAAAGTTATCGCCAAAGATGGAAATGTTTGGCAATAAAGCATCTGAAAATAAATAAAAAGTAAAACGGCAATTTATTCGATCGTAAAGTCACAGCCTATCGGCAAATAATAAAGGCGAGTTATCAAACTTTAACGAGCATAAAACAGCAAATGTGAAATCCGTTACTACGGGAAAGGTTAAAGTTGTTTTTAGATACATACCTTACAGTAAAGATTCATTTTTTGAGAATGATAGAAGTATAGACAATGGTAGAAATGGCCAACCATAAGTGTCGACATACCGCATGGAAATCATAGCAATAATTGATCAAAATAATGGACAACATTGTCAACTTAATAAGATATTGACTCACAGAATTTTAAAAAAAAATGGATGAACTGAACAAAAAATCTTTTAAAACCAATGACAATTATTCTTTCAACACATAATTAAACATATAGAGTTTTTCAATAAGAACGTTCGCTCATGTAGAATGTTCATCGTGGCATATGCTGTGTGGCACTTAGCGCCGTCCTGTTGGAACTGCATGTTATCGGTATTCATATCATCCAGTTTAGGTGACAAGAAGTTGCTTATCATAGATCCATATCTTACCATTTACGCTTATGACAATGCAAGGAATTTAGTTTTGGAAAAGTACGGACTGATGATTACGTCGGGACCAAAATTCCCACCGAGCAGTGACATGCTCGGTATCCATTCGATGTTGGTGTATTTTGCATGGAATGGAATCATCTCAAATCCGACAATTTTGCTGTTCATATAACCCATTCATTCAAAAATGGGCCTCGTTGCTCAAGATAATTTTAGTGACAAACGTTTCTTAAGCGGAGCAGTGATTTTCATCGTAAAATTTGACAATTTGCTCACGTTTTTCAACGTTTTAACCTTCCATGGTAATTTTCCGTACACTACTCAACAATTGACAACAAATTTGATTGATGTCACTTTAATGACATGGCTGCTATAAATTAACAAATTGAGAACGTCCCTATTAAAAGACCTTCAGATGGAATATAAGCTCATATGCAAAAAATTATCTCAGTTAATTTATTGTTTTCAATCAAAATTAATGACACAAATGTAAAATATAGCTAAAAAAAATCTAAATTACCTTCCATTTCTTTCAAAATTTAATTGGAGAAGAGTTGAGAATTTAAAACAATATTATCCAATAAACCATCATAAAGCTAGTATGAAAGAATGCTTTGAAATAGTTTAATCTTCTCCCACTTTGATTTTTTCAATTAAAAACAACTGTTTTTTTAAGTGAATCGATTTGTTGAAATATTTTAAAATACAATGCTAAAAATTTTCCGTGTATTATTTTTCTATCAAATTTTTAAAACTAAATCCATAGATTGGTGGATCCACTCAATTGTTTTTATACTTTTTTGGATCGCTAGTGATTTTGTATGACTATTTTTCTTTTGACTATGTATTAGCTTACATTCTTTTATACCTGCGCCAGTTAAATTAAATTAAAAACAGCGAGAAAATAAAGCTTTCCGGAATAATATTTATCCCGTAAGGTGGACTATTTAAAACCAACTTTGGTATTTTCTTATGCTTTGTTTTTTCTCGCACTGTGTTTTATTCGTTCTCCGTATTTATTTTCGTTCAAATTCCATTCAATTTGAAAAACATTAACATTGATTAAAGTTTACGTTTCATTGGGTCTTGCTTTTTCACTGAACTTTTAAAGAATTCAACCGTCACGTAGCTAGTAAAAAAAACCTCTTAAATTCAATGTTACGCTTTTGCTACTTCTGTAAAAATCACTATGGGAGTTTTAAACTACTAAATCGTGCATGCATCTACTACTTTCTTGTCGCTGTTTACAACATCACATAGCTAAGAATTTTATAATACAATGAATAAACGATTTTTTACGTTATCTGATATACTGGGGAAAATTCTTTTTTTTTCTCCTAATTAGCTATGAGGCCAAGAGCTATTAAATTGATTGTATCCAAAGACATAGATATCTGTAATACCACACCCATCTCTGATTTACGGAGAAGATACGTTTTTCACAAAGCCACGTAACTCAAACAAAATCATAAGGTAGGTTCAGTTACATAAAAAACCCGCGTACAAAGTATCCACAGTTCGTCATTTTAAAAACATGTTTTCAAAATTGTAGTGGGTGCATGTAATTTGTCAAAAGTGTTATTTTTAAACGTGGAACAGAACTTAAATGTATCTTTAAATGTATTGCATTTTTAAAATATGAATCATTATCTGCATAGCTGGCTTAAAATCCGTTTTCAACATTATAAAAATCCATAATATGCGTAACTATCCGTGATATAGATATGTATTGTGTATTTCTTTTTTAAATCAGTTATCTTTTGAGCGCCAGCTAGCAATCGTCATAAAAGGTCTATTTTAAGCAAAAAGTATTTTTTTAAATGTGTATTTGCTCATAAATATATCCTTGCTATCATTTAAACCTTTAATTTATTTTAAAATGACGGATTAAGCGCATAAAATCTTCTGGAATGAATTGCGATTATTATGTGCTTGATATTTAAATCCAGCCTCTTAAATCAGTTATCTATGATGTATGTATTGCTTATTATTATAAAATTCCATTTAAAAATATTTTCCTTCATACTGTGCAGGTATCTTTGGTACTGGAGAGCTCGTCTTCTATTTAGGATCAATTAACTCTAAGTATTTTTACCCATCGTTAATTCATGTTGAGTATATTTACAAAATATTCGGAAGATGGGTGTATTTAAATCAAACCTTACTCACGTTTTTCATTTCAAAAAACAACTAGTCTCCTATTGATTTCATTCTTTTTGGCTAATCGTGAATTTGATCGTCAGATTTGAGTAGTAACAAATAATTTGATAAAACTTAAGATGACAATATTAAATTTATATATTTTTACAACATTTATTTGCTTGATGATGTACCCCATTATAATGCACTCAGTGCCCTTTTTGCACGATTTCGATCTGATGTGGTAATTTTTAGACGACACTTACTTTTTTTTACGCGATTTACTCGATTCTGTATGGTTACCTACATGGAACTTTTTAAAAGAATAACAGCCACAGAATATGCAACAATCAAACCAAAAAAATAAACGGAATTTAATGTAAAGACTTTTGGAACCAATTTATCAAATTATATGAATGAAGGGTTTTTTATACGCGCCACTTTCTGGAACCAATGTTTCGCGTCATTTAAGTATTAAGATATATTTTATCTGGCTGATAGCTTGTTTATACCATTCTTTTACACAAACTTACTAGATATGTAGTTCCAACTTGTATGGTCTTCAACATCAATACTTGGTAGAACGGCATTATAATAAAAAATATAAAACATTTTTAGTATTTATTCCACATAGAAATTATTAAGATAAGGACTGATTTTTCTTTTCACGTGAATTATCAACTGATGCTTGCAATAAGCGAAACCGGTCCTGATCTAAATAAATTCAATGTGAAGTAAGTGCTAAAAATGCTCCATTTATTTTTTTAATGCCTAGTTCCAATTCGTTTTTATTTTATATTTGCTACACAAAAAAATAATGTAAATACGGATTATAAAGTTGTCTAAAACTATAGTTTTATACAAGTGGCGGCTCTTCCATACGCACTGCAGAACTGCAGCTTTCCCAAGCAAAGTGAGAAAAATTTTATATTTGGTACTCTTAAATTTATTTATATGATTTGAAAATATCAAAATTATTTAAGCGTGTATTAAGATCGCAGCCGCATCGAAACATCCGATAATTAACATACACTGCGATACTAAAATCATAAACTGTCACCGTTGCAGTTCTGTTTTCGATATAAATATTCTTGACGGGTCGAAAGAGGAGCGTGGGGAGGGGATGTCTCAAATATAAGCAATGGCTGTACTGCTTTTTGCCTCACGAACCCGAAGGGGGAAATTCTGAATCAGTTCGCGATCGATAACCAAGCAACGATAATAGCTCCATTCGAGACGACAATATACCACGTCCCAACCAAAACGGCGGACGTACTCGATTTCGCAATGTTGTTCGACATCCCACCCTCCCCGCAGATTAAAGTAGTCACCGAATTAAACTCAGACCACCGACCCGTACTCCTGTATCTAGGAGACCTAGCGGACCCACTCGCGATCGTTCAAAATAACTCCAATTCCCGTACGTCGTGGGAAGATTTCGAACAACACTTATCTGATAATTTAACGCCGACTCCATGTCTCGCTAACCCCGCAGACATCTATATCGCAGTTAAAAACCTGACGGATGCTATACTTGCCGCGAAAGCGTCCGCCTCATCCCCCGTCCCCGTGGTTGGGCACAGACCTGACGTCCCGATCAGAATTAGAAACCTGATCACTCAGAAAAATCGCGCTAAAAAGGAATGGCAGCGCCATTGCAATCCGACAGCTCGCTCGGAATACTTCCGCTTAACCGCGCTAGTAAAGCGAGAAACTAAAGCCCAGAAAGAGAAATCTTTTAACGATTACCTCGCCGAATTAGAAAAAGGCAGCCATCCCTACTGGATTCTCAGTAAGATAATGAGAACCCTGAAAAATCCGATCACTCCGATTATCGGACCGAACGGACCAGTATACACAGTCAATGAAAAATTCGAAACGTTCGCAGATTCCATCGAAAAGCAATTTTCACCTAACGTAATCGATGCAAACGACCGCGCTCTAGCAAAGCGCGTGAAGTGCATAACCGCAAAATACAGGACCATCATTAGCAAACTCGCGACCACGGGCGAAATAGAGACGCGAATAAAACACCTGGTAAACCGCAAAGCACCCGGCTTTGACGGCATTTCCCATAAGGCGCTCAAACACTTACCTGAAAAGGGAGTGTTAGAGCTGACCAACATTTTCAACGCTTGCCTGAAAATGCATCATTTCCCATCCGATTGGAAAATGGCGGACGTGATTTTAATCCCTAAACCGGGTAAAAATCACCAACTTTCCGAAAACCACAGACCGATTAGTCTACTACCGTCAATTAGTAAACTACTCGAAAGGGTCATCAAATCAAGATTAGAAGAATTCGTTCGGAACAAAAACCTCATCCCGGATGAACAGCACGGGTTCCGAGTGCTTCATTCCACCAACCACCAGCTGCTCCGGGTAGCAGACTATATCACAGAAGGCTTTAACCACCGACTGTTCACCTCAGGCCTGTTTTTAGACATATCTAAAGCCTTCGACAAGGTTTGGATAGAAGGATTAGTTGTCAAACTTAGCGAGGCCGGCCTCGACTTACCGATGTTGAAATTGGTCAACTCGTTCTTCACCGATCGACAATTCCGCGTAAAGCTACACGGTGAAAAGTCATCCACTCGAATCCCGACGGCGGGCGTTCCTCTGGGAGCAGCGATCTCCCCTCTGCTGTACAATCTGTACACTCACGACATCCCGATTCCTGCGAAGGAATCTCAATGTATCATTGCGCAATATCCCGATGATACTGCGATCCTCGCGCAATCTCTCATCACACAGCTGGCAGGCAGAAAGATCGCCCTTTGGTGCAAAGATTGGCGCATCAAACTGAACGCCGAAAAGAGCACGGCAATTACATTTTCCCGCCGCACCAACAGAAATGTATCTATAATCAAACCCATCTGCGTTAACGGCAAGAAAATCCCGTGGTCCGACACGGTAAAATATCTAGGCCTAATACTCGATAAGAGACTTGAATTCACCGCGCACGTTGAACTCAAGCGCCGCCAGGCAAACCAGATCTCGGGACGATTAAACCCTATGATCGGCAGGCAGAGCAAGCTAGGCTTTAAAAGCAAGCTGTTCTTGTACACTGCCATAACACGCCCTATTATGACGTACGGTTACCAAGTTTGGGGACATTCCAACCCCAATCGCGTCGCTAAGCTTCACGTGATTCAGAGCAGATCACTTCAGAAAATGACAAACGCCCCTGTGGTATGTGCGCACCACCACACTAGAACGCGATTTAAAGATAGATTCTCTCGAAGAGCACACGCAGAAACTCGCAGAAAAATTCTCAAAGACATTAAAGATCACCCGAATCCCACGATAAAAGCACTCTCACGATATTACGTTAAATTCGCACACATACATCACCCTAGGCCTCTCGACGTCTTACTTCAAGACCCGCCCTAGCTAGTCTTACCCTTACCCTCCCATCCAGCATCCGACCAAACTTGGCCGACGTCGCGTGACCCGGACCAGCAAGAATCAGACGACATCTCGACTCCCGGAGAAGAAGAGAGAACTTCCAGACCACATGGCACCCAGAGCGTTTGACCTCCTCTCGAGGTTAAATAACAAAAAAAAGAGGGCAAAAAAGAAAATAGATGTCAGCTGCATAACTCAGCTGACATGAATATTTATAAAAAATCATAATAAATAACATAGCCCCCAAAAAAACCAAAAAAATCCACTCGAGGTTATTGTATCACCGCTCTGGGTGACCACCCTCAAGAAACCGACACTACTTCAAAGATTTTAAAGTAAATTAACCCTACCCTATTAGGCTACCGCCCAAGTCCCTATAAAAGTTACATATACACAAGTCAAGTGACTGCTTTTTCGGGAGTGTTTGGTATTAAGTCCGTGCCCTTTGTGCGCGTCAACAGTCACTTTTCGTGGTATTATTTCTTGTAATTTGCTTGCCAAACGTATTTTTTATAAAAAGAAATACAAAGGTATAATGATTTATTAACATTGCTTAAATTTAATTCTGCAAGTAATTTATGCAAAGTTCTTAAGGAAATAACAAAACTTATTCAAATACTGCTTACAACAACAATGACTACCGTTGAGCCATAATGAAGTATTTCGTCAATAAAGACTAAAGACATATTTAAGAAACACAATGAGTCAGGAAAGAAAGAAAAGGTTCTTTGGCATTGCTGTAAATTAAAAAAAAAAAATTTGCATACTGAAAATTTTTACAAAAAGGTTGATTTGGAAGAATTAATTTTATACTGTTATAGAGATGTACGTAATGTTTAATTTTAGTAATTTTGATGTAAATAGTAAAAGATTATCCGAATAAACATTTTTTTATTTTTAATCAACCGCAGCACCCCCAGATATCTTTTCCACGCGCCGCCACTGGTTTTATATCAAGTATTTTTTTCTCCGGCCGTTGTTAAAGTTTGTTTATTTAATGAACGTTCGCGGAAAGATGTTTGAATTTTCTGTAGTCATGACTTGTAGCTTCTAAGCAAAGATAGGTGTCTTACGACTCAAGCATTTTGAATGCGCGGTTTCAGTCAAGAACGTACAAAGTACGAAGTAAAGTTTGTTACTTAGGAACTGGCTTTGTTTATGTCGGATGAATAATTTATATTATAAAATCAATCAATGAGAAATCCAGACAACAAAGCAAAGAATATTTTTTTGGGTACACCCCGACATAAGCGCATATGAAAATGAATTTAATATGTGAGCATTAAATATAAGTTAAATAGAATTCTTATAATATTGAAATTTCATGTTGTATTTTATACTGTTTACATTTGCATAATAATAATCAGATTTATTATTAAGTCCTGATATTAATAAACTCAATGTGGAAACAGTACTTAAAATGTGTTATTATTTTTATTATAATGTTATACCACCAAGTATTGACAGTGAACACCTTAAAAGTTTATATTAGACTTATTATTTTAAGATTTTGTTTTTAATTTATGTTATGCTTGTTTGGTATAGTTTTCTAGCATTTACGTTTTCATTATTTTTAATCGTGTATTTGCTTAAAATTTTTAAGAAAATATTTTTTGTCTTAAAATAAAATTACTTTAATAATTTCACGCATTGTTTTTTGTCCATTTATTCATAAAAAAAAATTGAGAATGAATAGTTTTGTACGCTTACGTCACTGTACCGATTTCGGAGTGCCTTCTCATTTTTTAAATAAATAAATAATCTTCGAGCCTCGCCACTTTTTCATAGGGTGCCGAAAACGCATATTTAGAATAAAACGCAACTCAAGCTTTGTCCAGATAAACCTCAATTTGTTGCAAGGCAGATAATAAAAATCACTCGAAGAAGCGAATGGAAACAAATCTCGGATGGAAAACAATCGTGACATTTGGAGAGGTATTCAAGCATTTCAAACATTACAATGTGTATATAATCAAAGCTTAACAGTTATCATCTTGCTACATTGTGTAAGTTTTTGTCTTGATTTTAAAATTGAAATGTAGCAGCGTTAGTGACACTAGAAAGATTTAAATTAATACTAGGATAGTATTTATATCACCAATTAAGAATAAAAATAGTTGTCTTGTTCTACTAGTTTTTTTGCTTCTTTACGAAGCCTTGAAATTATAGCGTATATATTGACTTTATATTTAAAAATTATAAAAAAACAGGTTGATTTTTTCAATTATTCGACACGAATTTATTTTAATATTTGTTCGGCGTTACATAAAGAAAAATTATTTTCATTTTATACGTGAATCTTTGTTATTTCAATATGTGTGCTCTATTTAGAACAACTAAAAAGCTCAACCTTATTACTAAATCAACCGTGCGATAGGAGTTCTAATGATTCTTCTTAAAATGGCGTAACACGTATCACTATTAGTAGAACAAGACGTGGAATAAGGAAAGTTATTTATATTTACCAAATAAATATCAGACGCACAACCTCAATATACATTTTTATTACTTTCGATGGTTTCGGCGGTAACTTTGTGGAAGTTCATTTTAATATAAAATTTAAAATAACTTTGATTATTCCACGTATTGTGCTACTAACTGTGATACGTGTTTCGCCTCTTTCAGAGGCATCTTCAGAATTAGTATCGCAAAGTTTGCTTAAGTAATTACTTAAGCAAACTGCATGAAGGTGAAGACTGTCTGAAGATGCCTCTGAAAGAAGCGAAACACGTGTCACAGTTAGTAGCACAATACGTGGAATAATCGTTATTTTAAATTTTATATTACATTTTTATTGATTATGAAGAAATATATGCTTTATTTACGATCAGCTAGAGCACGGGCCCCCAACCTATAGGTTAGGACGGGTTTTCTGTGGGGTCACCAATTTATACAGTCAACCAAAAGAAATATTCACAATAATGTATTTTCGTTGTTTTTATTTAATGACCTTATTAAAAATGATCTTTTCAATTGCCTAGGGGTCGCGGGTTACATGGCTTCTATAAAAAAGTCTGGGAACTTATGAGCTAGAGCAGGTATGGGCAACCTTTCCAAGGTCGGGGGCCGGATTGTCATTCCGTCTTCGAGTCAAGGGCCGGACCAAATTATTACACATAAGTTACATATATTTAATTCAATAAAACACGTTGCTACATCTTATATATTTTTTATTTATATAATGAACGATATAATATTAATATTACTGATTACAAAATTTAGTGTGGCTGAGTGTGGAAGTAAGATTGGCCTTGTACTTGAATTACAAGACTCTCCATATGGCGATGATACCTTTAAGGATAATCGCATAGAATTTTCGAGATTTTCATTTGTTATCCTCGTTCGAATTTTTGATTTAGTGTGTTTCATCCTCGAAAAAAACTGATCGCACGTATATGTGCCGAAAAATACAAATGATTTTTCTTGCAAATGCGCGTACATTTGTATATTTTTCATCCACCAAATATAATTTATGTACGTCAATGTTGTTAAATTGTGGTTTTAGACATAAATCCCCTAAAGCTCAAAAAGTTCCATCTGCAAATTTGCTGGCACATTTTTTACATCTGAATCAATCGGATGAGCAAATATAGCGAATGTGGAGTCTTTGTTTTGGAACAAGCCTTGTATCATATTGCTCTATTAGTGCCTTCAGTTCATCTCCATAAGAATTACAGTCGCGCCAAAAGAAAACCGAAACAGCCGTTGAGCCTTCAAATCTCACATGCTTTTCAAAATATGGCTAGTTTTACAATTGGAAAGGAAAAAAAAAATAAAGATTCAAATTTTCAAATGAATAGAATTGTGAAGGGTGCGCGGATTTCTATTGCAACGACTATATATGTGTTGTTTGTATGAGCTGATAGACTAGGAAAATGGTTTTAAAAAAAAAAATCCGCACTGGATCTATTAATTTATATTCCAATTATTTTGCCCAGATAAGGGCCGGGATCCGGCCCGCGGGCCGGTAGATGCCCATGTATGATAGAGAGTGGATGAGAAGGACTGTAAGTATCACATACATCCATGTTCTCGCTTCTCTTCGTGGTGATTCTCGTTTATAATAGTTTTGGATGATGAGAAACAGCCTATTTGCCATGTCTCTCGACCTGTGATGGCAGCCATCCAAATCAACGTCACGCTGTGTTTATTTTCCGAGAGAATCAGTTCGTAGACAATATTGGGGGACTGGCGTTAAAGCGGTTGGGTGACTTTACAAATGACGTGCCCACACGGAATCAAATTTACAGAAGTAAATCGTTTTAATTTATTGTATACGGATGTAGTGTATTCAATTAATTATATTTAGTTGGCGGTCAATTTTTAGTGTGTTAAATGGAAAGATTACTCAATTTTGTTTTTGATTAAGTCGAAATAATTATGCTGTCAAGTACGACACTATTGACAAGTTTCTTTTAAATATCGTAGTTTTAAGCTCGAAGTAATTTTTTTCTTTTAAATATTTTGTGGTTTCAAGAGTAGGATATATCTTTCCGAGCGCAACTCATCAATTAATAATTTGTAGTGATCCTGTTATTAATACTATTATTGTTTGTTTCTAGTACCCCTCTTTGCGCTCTGTAAAAATAAAAACATCCCAAACCTCCGTTTTGGAATATATAACATAATAATCAATATTATCCTTATTAAAAAAGTAACCTTTTGATATTTAGGCACAAAATGGTTCTTAAAGACGCGAAGCACATGTCGCCTTTTGTTACACAATACGTGGAATAAACTTAAAAATGTAAAATTAATTTTATTAAAAGTAATCATAGAAGTGTCTTGTGCGTAGCCATCGTACGAAAATGATCAAGATTTGTTTTTTAAATAAATATTTGGCACATTTAATAACGTACTGCAAATTTTTCCGCCAAAGTAATGTTCCGTCACAGTTTTATTACTATTTTTTAGGTACAAAATACGACACAGTAAATTTTTCAAATATGTGGGAATGTCGACTTATGAAAGAATTTAAGTTGCTCTCCATCTGTTTGAAGACTGCTGTGATTACCATCACATCATCTGTAAATGATAATTGAAAGGAGATTATCTATTTAATAAAAAATTTCATACATGATAGTTTGCTGATCAAAAGAGATTTGTGCTAGAAATCTTTTCGATTTATTTCACACTACAATAACTGCTATGAACATCTGTTACAGATACTGTTTACTCAAGTGGTCAACAAACGGTTAAAAATCAAACATAATTGGTATAAGGGATGTATGTATAATACGATACTAGGTATCTCAATATGTTTCTAGAATATTATTAATATCGGCATTTGCAGACTTATAAGTAATGTGTGACTTAATAGCAACGTTTGTTAAAAAACATCTTTCCTTACTTTTCTACAGAAACTACACATGGAGGCTCATAGTTTCCTGGCAATCTTCCTTGCTAATGTGGGTACAAAATGAAATCGGTCTTGATGAGGTGTTGCGTACTAATTATACATGTTTTTTTTTTAGTAAATTGTATAATATTTCGATTTCCAATTTCAAACGTACCAAAAGGAAAAAATATATTCCTGAATGAAACAAAAGCCCAGACAATACGATTTGTTCACGGTAAAGTTTATTTTAAGGGAGGTGTGCAACCGTTGTTAAAGGGTGACGTATTGTATAAGTGTCGGGAAGGGGCAATCTCCATCTTACCTGCTCAGCAAGCGTGGAAAACAAACCGACGGGTCTGGTTTACTCTGCTACTTTTACAAAACAAAATGTCTGACGTATTTTCCGTAGGGATATAATACCACTAGTAACAAATTCAGCATTTTGTTTGATATTCGATCGTTAAAACTGTACATAACATGAAATTGCTATGCATATTTCTTCTAATAAAGGGTATTTCAATAGGGACGCTCAAAATATGTTACTTTGTCCTGCTGAGTAGATTATTCATTGTTTAGTGGCCAAATTTGAGTCAACCAGTTTGGTAAATAATCGGCCAACACCTACCTGTACGTCATCAAAATACAATATCTGGTGAAAACATTGCTGCTGTGTGTGAAAGTGTACAGGAAAACCCAAGGCAGCTTATTTCTCGTTGTTCACAAGAACTTGGCTTTTCTGCGACTTAAACTTGGCGAATTTTGAATCGGGCCTTATGTCTGCACCCGTATAAAATCCAACTAACCAAGGAACTTCAGGTAAACGACCGCAGACAACGCCTGATTGGGTTCTGGAGCAGTTGGAAGTTTACCCAAATTTGTCAAAAAAGTCAACTTTAGCGACATGGCCCATTTTATAATGAATGGATATTGGCAGACATTTGATGCTATATTCCATATATAATGCCGTAAAATATACTTACAAATGAAATTAAAATTTAGTCGAAATCTCACAAACAACTTGTTTTATATACATTTCAAAACTAAGCGTCCTTATAAAAAGACCCTTTATTTAATTCTCACATTTATTAAAATATACATTTGACACTTTAAAGATGTTCATTGCGAATACTTCATTTTCAACCGACACCTGATTTGTGAATTTATTTGAATATTTGGCCATTTATTACCGTAAATCTACGACTAAGATATTGATCACTTAACTCAGTGTTTCTCAACTTTTCATTGCGCGTGAATTAAGTTTATTTTGAAAAAAGCAATTCTGTCCTGATATTTATCAGAATATATGCGTTAGTATTAGTATAATATGTGTCAAATTAACAAATCAACTATGGAAAAGTTCAAAAAATGTTTTATCATTCTTTAATATATATATGTAATTAATATGAGAAATAAGTTCAAACCATGCGATAAATGGGTGCGAAAGCTTAACAAGTAAATCTAGCCTCGACTCATCATTCCATCTTATCCCTTTCTGAAAAATAGACATCGAACGACTGAATAACAGCTATCCCTACTATAAATCTAAATCAACCTTGCATTAAATATATGTTCATTGAATTTTATGGCAATGGCCACTTCCAATGTATTTCAAATGAAGTTCTTTTCGCGGTTTCCGAAATTGGTAGTTATTCAGTTATTCAACCTCTCTTTTCAGAGAGTAATGATAGAATCAGAAAGCTAATGAAGGGCAAGTTCAAAGCAAATCACTGTCTCTTTGCCTCGCTTTGCTTGCAAGGACAGTATAATAAGTGTGTAGGAAAAAAGGCACAAATCATAATAATTTATGAAATAGTTATTTGAGAATTTTGAACTTGAGATCTTCGACAACTCTGGGTATCGATCCTATTCGAAAACAATGCGTGTTTGTGTTTTTAAAAATCCCTCCACCTTTGAAATCCCAAAAAAGCGTTACGTAACGAGAGTGATTAGCTAACTACTAGTCCTGTCCAAGTCTTCGTATCATTTTAATCAAGAGATGTTGAGCACTAAGTTCTGTTAGAGAAAAAAAAGTATTTTGTGATAAAATCTCACACATATGCTCTTCACGTTGGGAGCAGGCATGCTTAAAGAAAACATATATTAATATAATAAAACATTTTTAGTAATTATTCCACATAAAATTTATTGGATGATGACCGGTTTCGCTCATGGCGAGCATTTTCAACTCATAAAAATACAACGAAACAGTGATATTTATACAAAGCTTTGTATAAATATCACTGTTTCGTTGTATTTATTATCAGTTGACAATGCTCGCCATGAGCGAAACCGGTCATCATCCAATAAATTTCATGCGAATAAGTACTAAAAAATGTTTTATTATTTCTGTTATAATGGCATTCCACCAAGTATTGACAGTGAACACATATAAATAAATAAATTTGATATCAAGATAAATAAATAAATCTTTCCGTACTTCCAACTTCTTATAAAGAAGATCAGTCGGAGGCGTCCCGGTGCTCTCTCGTGTTTCGTTTTGTTCCGGAAATTTACCAACTGGCGTCGGTTAAGGCCTTGTAACTTCGCGAAAGACGAATTGTCACCCACCGCGAAGTTTTCACGATTTCACCCCTTCCCACGAGCGTTGCGAGCTATTGGCAACGCCAACTGAATGACAGGATGACATACTGGGTTCCCTGGTATCTTTTCCTATATTTAATGATCCATTACGAAGCGCTTGAAGTTTCAATGGTTGTACTGTCGTGTTATCGATACCGAATAATTAATAACAATGTATTGTGTACTGCCCATCTAATGAAGAAGGCAGTAACTTGCAAAATTTCTCCAATTGAGTTACAAATAGAAATTAATTAAGCATTTCGACTCGAGATGTCTGATGGATGCACTTCGAGGGTGATGGATGGAATTTCAATATCAAATTTGAATTGTTTGAATTTTGTACTTTTCAATGAGTTTTGTCGCTAACGACCCGGGTTTCGCCTTTCAGCATTTTCAGGCATTTCAAGTGCACGGATGTACTTGAAATGACGCGTAGTAAACAGTTTGTATCGTAGCAATTCAACTTAGTGATCTACGTTTATTTTTGTAGAAAGGAGAGAGGACTAGGACAGGACTATTTATTAGCTAATCGCTTTGGCTATGCGCCGCTTTTGAGATCGGGTAAGTGTAAAGAGAATTTTGGCAACAGAAACACCCATGGCTTCGAGCAGGATCAATAAATTGGTTGAAAAACTCTGCTCGTACAGGGACTCGAACTCACGAGGTTCGTCACGGAAGCCAACAATGTTGACCACTGCACTACGGACCTGAGTGATAGATATCTTCCGATGGTTATTTTAAGCCTTATTTAATTTGCACAGGTACTTGAAATAAAAACAAAAATGTCCTATTACTTTTTAATCAGAGAACTAGGGATAAAATTGCTTAAAATAGAAAGAAGTGCAAGGCAGTCCCATCAAAAAAATATTGATTTTTCCTTTGTTAAAGGTTGAAACAAAATGTATTTAAAAATACAAGAACACCCATTTTTACTGTACTAGTTGATGATATTTACAAAATGTACTATCCTGTCAAAATTCATTGACGTGTAATTTTTCCTCATGTTTTATTACACACGTATAAATGTGTTTGATGTGTGGAATAATCTATGTTATTTAAAATTTTATATAACCACATTGAATACGGGGAATTCAAAGGCGTAAGCCGAAATAGCTATTAACAAATATATAAAATAATTTATGTAGAACTAAAATACATTGTTATTTTTCTTACCGTATTATAATGGAGTTCTACCAAGTAAATGCATACTCCATCAATCAATCAATCAACAAAGAAAATCGACACTTATTCCACGTTCTCCGTAGGCAATGTGTTCAAATGAACCTACAAAGCTACCGCCAGATCCATCGAAAATATTAATGTGTATTTATAATTATGCTATTTTTTTATTGCAAACAAATATTGGAAATTTGCACAAGATGGGTATCTTCATTGAAAGTAGTATTATCAGTACCGATTCAAGTAACCTAACGGAATTTGATATTTAATAAATTTACATTTAATTCATATTTAAGTGAAAAATATTTGAAAATCAGCCGTATCATAAATATAAAAGAACTCGTCTTGTATTGAAATTAAAAAGCGAAAGACATCGAAAGGCCGCATTATCCTTCTCGTCGTGTTTATTCACGTTTTCATATTTGTCGATTCTTAAGAAATAAGATACCAAATTAATGTTCTGAAAAAAATTCAGTGGCAAAGTAACAGGATAAGGAATCTGTTTTTCTTTCATCTGAGGCGTGAATAAAATTCTTGAATACGGTAATATCAACAATACTCTGATCAAATAATACAATTCATTGTATTGTTTTTTCTGGATATTTCTGCAAGGTAAAGAACTGAAATTCTTATACACCGTTTATTTTTCAGGGAACTTTGAAGCAGGAAACACTGTAATTATATTTATTAATTAAATTACTTTCAAGGTATCTGTCACCACTTGATAAAAAGGGTTTAATCTATAAAACTCTCATAACAAGATATTTTAGATATTGATTTATATCAACTCATAAAAATTTATAATGTGTTGTACTAAATAATATAGGACTCTCAAATTGTAAGTCTATACGTCACATTATTTATGACGAATCTTATATATAAAACCGAAACGGGGGATGTATGTCTGTAATTCCCTTTTGCATTTTTGTTGCAAGTTCAAACAAACGAATTGATTTCGCTCGCGAAAGTTTCGACGGTAAATTTGTTTCGTTATCAATGTGTGTGTAGAGACTCCAATTACTCGAGTATCGAGTAGTACATATATAAAACCGAAACGGCGTATGTATGTCTGTGGGTCTGTAATTCCCTTTTGCATTGTTGGTCATTAAGTTGCCATAAAAACGAATATGAAAGAAAATATGTTTGATTTTTTTATCGGCCAAGACATTTAGTCAAAATGTAATAAATTAGTCTTCAACTGAACTTTTCCCGGCTTTTATTAATATAATAATGTTTTTATTTACGTGAAGGTATTATTTGACATTTCTTTGACAGCAAATTAGATTTTTTCCTTGAATTTGGACATTTTAATGGGCGAGAATGGGGCTGTCAATATATGAAAGGGGCTGTGAAATGTCAATGCCAGTCTGAAATGTTCATTTTAATTCCATTTTAATTGACCTAGACTTTTGAATTTTGAAAAAAGTTATATCAACTTCGCCCGTCTGAATTTACGCGCCGAGCTGAACATAACCCCAAACTGGTCCGAGCGAAGCCGGGTTCCAATACTAGTATTCAATAAAGCCTCAACATACAACACGTTTTCAACTACTGTTTTAAAATTTAGATTTATTACGTGATTACAAGATTTATACCTTAAAATCGTATTTCCTTTTAAGGCGGTAACTGACATTTCTTGCTAGGAAAGCCGTTTTTCTTTTAAAATACTTTATTCCTACTTACACACATAATTTGATAAAGATCATGATTCTTTTTGCTCGTTGTGAGCATCAGTAATGTTTCTGCTAATTTTTTAAACCTTGTCTTAAGTTTCTTATTGTTTCGTATAAATAATCTTGTTTCATCATCATCTCTGCATCAGTTGTTAATGCTCGCAATGAGCGAAAATGGTCCTGATCTTCGCAAGAGTGCAAATGCACAACGCAAAAACAAAAGAGTCATTGTATGACTATGTTTTAATTTAATAATATCAAGGTAATATACAGCAGTTGTGGTGTCGATTTATTATTTTTTTATTCTTTTCGACTGTTGTTTTAAAAACACAAAATCAATGTAAAAATATTAAAATTAAGGTGAAATAAATAAACTATGACAATAAATTAGTTGTCATTGCATAATAATTTGCGATTTGAGTATTTAATATAGATTTACTAACGACAAATATTTTTTACTCAATACTTTTTCCAACATATGGACTATTTTTTAAGCTGTGAATATATAATATATTAGTACCCTTTTCAAACAGATTTCAAGAAAATCAAGTTTCAATTGAATATTTTAAGTAGTCTGATTATGGAAGCTGTTAAATAAAATGGTACGTTGGCAATAAAAGCGTATTTAATGTCCTATTTTCACTGCAGCAAGCTTATGAATTTTCTTGGGGCACTCGTAAATAGGGCAGCTAATAAAATATACTGGACAAGCTTTTACGACCAGGGGAAATGCAAAAAAAAATATTGTTTACAATAGAGCATTCAACCGAAAAACATAAACGAAAGATGACTGTAATTATTGTTCATCTTCACCGATTTTTCATGGATTAAAGAAAAATAGGCAATTAAAATAATCTTAATGTGGATAAAATGGAATCATTATGAAAACATCTCAGCAGAAGTTGTTGTACGAAAATTGTTTCCCATTGAGTAGGAATATAATAAAAGTGCTTTTAATATGACATAATCAGTGACATTGCAAATAAAATGTACGCCATAACCACTCAGCCCCAGAGCCAATAAATTTGATTTTCGCGTCTATGTTGTTCTTTGATACTGATAAAATCATTTTTTGGAACTCGTAAATTCTATTTTTCTATTCACCAATATAATAAAACTAATGATTCCTAATTTTCTTACAAGAGAAACCCTGACTTCTAAAATAGTTCACA
Source organism: Himalopsyche kuldschensis (assembly GCA_028554975.1). Taxonomy (NCBI): domain Eukaryota; kingdom Metazoa; phylum Arthropoda; class Insecta; order Trichoptera; family Rhyacophilidae; genus Himalopsyche; species Himalopsyche kuldschensis. Next base: position 16,288,159 of record JAHFWI010000014.1, read on the forward strand.
TTTAAATTGTTCGCTGTTAATACTTCCAATAATAATCCATCAATACAGAGCTATTTATACAAAACGAAGGTATCTCGATCCCTTAAAAATGTTTTAATATTTATTAGTAAACTACAGTCCAGATCAAATATGTATTGAGCGAAAATCAGTTTTCAAGATAGCTTATACTATGAAAATCTATTTTCTTTGATATAAAACCACAGTATTTATCTCGTCTCCCTTAAAAATGTTTTAATATTTATTAGAAGACTACAGTCCAGATCAAATAGAATATATAATGCGAAAATCAGTTTTTCAAGATAACCTAAAGGGAAATTTAAAAAATATACTTTCGATATATGTAATACCACAGTGTTTTTACGTTTTGATCTACCCTTGTGGGTAAAAATTCTGTGCTATTTATTTGTGGTAGAAATACATCCTAAGATAGAATATAAGCTTCCTATGATCCTCATTCTTTCAACATAAAATAGAATATATATTGTCGATGGATAATCATTTGTTATTTCAATATATGCCAGGCGGCTAAAAATTCCAAAAAAATATACATTGAATAAGCAATTGCAGTGTTTATGAAATTTCGCATAAATCATCAAAGTAATGGCCGAACATTCTATGTGTATACGTGTATTTTTTTGTATTCCAGATAATTTAATTTACGCCTTATAAAATTCTCAATGCTATTTGATTTTGGTCAGAAATACATCGTAACAAAAATACCACATAAATCTCTCTGGCTGATCCCCTGATCCTCAAAAAGACAGAATGTTTGACTTTACGGGGTTTATAAAATTATAGTGTAAAAATGAGCACTGATTCCGAGTATGGGAAGATTAACCATTAGTCGATGGAAAATTCAAAAATTAAATGTCCATATATGGAATAAAACGTAAAGTTTTATATGCTTTGGGTGTTAATAACTGGTGGTTCAAATTAGATGAACTCAATGGCAACATTATAATATATGGATTTATTATAAAGTTTCAGAAACATTCAAGTATAAAGAATTATAATGAGGATAACATACGTACTCTGTTCGCTTAATGTCACACGAACTGTCAATAGGTATGCTCTAGCGTCACCAAATAAATGCAGATTATAAGACTTGATAACCCCAAATGATATCGACTCCTATCAGCTTAATACTTTCCTACTCGAGCTATAAGCAAAGAAGGATAGAGTATAAGCTATAATGTTAATTTAGATAAAAGTCTTAGGTCTGGTGCAACTGAGAAGTATGGCCAATATTTTCACAAATGAGCAATTTAAAATCAAACAAAATATATTGTTCAAAATAGAATAAGTCTTAAAGAGTTCCATTTCTAATACACACTTTATATTTCTCATATTTTGCGTCGCATCGAAATTGCACAGTCTTATGCATGGCATGTATCTGTCCATTCGAAATGAAAATTGTGTTTATTATTCTTCGTATCTTACAAGTAGACATAACATTTATTAAACGTGCTAGAGAAAACTTTAAATGGAAAAATAAATTAAATGTATTCGAGTAGGTTTTCAATGTTTCGAACATATTTGAACGATGACAGATTTATTATGCAATCAGAAACACGAAAACAACTTGTGTCGCTGAGCAAACACAAATGATTTCCTTCTGAACGCTCTAGTACACATTAAATCAGTGACATTAAAATAATTTTATGTGCAAATAAGAGTATTTCTGAATTTAAAAGAAGATACATTTTATATCACTCGATCTGCTGATTGGAAACGTTTATTTTATTCTCAATAGATTCGTTATGAAAATGATAACTTTGTTACTAATATTCAGGTTGGATTTTGTAGTTTGCGAAAGTATCTAAGCCTCGCTAAGTTCTTTCCGCTTTTTAACATATGGAATCGTACTGGAGCATAACTTTCAGTTACAAGAACTTATTATTAGTACATACAGAATAGATGATAATAAATAAAAAGATTTAGGGTCGTTAGCTTATCATTGCATAGCGTTTAAGTTTTTTTGTTTAAAAATATAGTTTAGAAAATTGGTTCCAGTTACTAACCCAAACACAAAGCGTTGATGAGATATGTAGCGTAAGTGTAAATAATCTAAGAGAGAAGGTATCTCAATATAATTTTTTACGAAATATGGTTGATACTCAGTTATTCAACTTCTCTTTAGTTCGATGAGACTAGGGATAGAAGCGAAAAACTAGGATGGAATACAACGCTAATTAATGGTCGGCAAAATTATTGAATTCACTTATCGATTGATAAATCGGTTAAATCTGCTTTATTTTATCATTTTAATTAATTTTATTTTTAATCAAAGGTATATAAAAAAATATTTTTGCATCAAATATAACATATTGATGTTTGCAAAAAATGTTAAATTATGCCGCGCGTTTGTCGGATTGGCCTACTCAGCAGTAAAAGTTTCCGCGCATCAAACCTATCCGCTAAGAGGAAACATTGATTGCTTGTACATTTTTTGCTATTTCAGTTTACTCAATTGATCAAGTAATGAAATTTTCAAGTATATTACACGAAAATATTTAAACATGGCTATCATGTCAAGATGGAAACAGTCGTAAGAGGGGTCAGAAGGGTGGGTGTCTGAGCAAGAAATGTAAGGGTAGTAGGGTGGAAGGTTATTAATGCCGAAAACCAATCATCGACTAAAATTGACAGTTCAAGACTCTTCATTTTGAATATATTACTCGCTTCATTGAAAATTTAATGAAGAGATTGCACTTGAAACATTGCTGAATACATATATTTTTTCATTAATTATCGAAATTCAATTAAACATATCATTAGTAAGAATAAATCATCGTTTCCATTGATTAAAAAAAACACGCAATTAATAAATTTAATGCAAATTTTGTTAGCTGTGTAAGTAAAATAGGTCGATTTTACAAGTTTTATTAAAACAAATAATAATCATTTGTTTGCAGATGTGCAATTTCGCAATGGAATCGAAGATAGATTGTGTTACCCCGTGTATTAGGTAAGCGAGACGAAGCGCTGCGGTGCGCTGCGGCGACGTGTAAAAACCAATTAATTTTAAACGTAGCGGACTAAAGGTCGTATGTGCCATCGCTCGGCCGAACGCAATTAACGCTCTGGTGAGCTTGGACCGTTTGATATTTTCAAGCGATTCGCGCGCGCCATGAGTCAGGCACTTGAGGCGACTTACGACATATGCCGTCTAAACATACTTGCATGGGCGAGGACCGTTTGATATTTTAAAACTCTGCCGCTTTTAAAGCGCGCCGGATCGCTTCGCCCACCTAAGACGACCCGTTATGTCAATGACGCTTCTATTGCAGAAGCTGTACAGGTAAAATATCTTCAATTGGTCGCAAAACCGCTCATAATTACATACTTTTAAGAATACAAAACACTTTAAATATAAAATTACAATAATTTTTTTCGTTTTTCCACAAGTTGTGACACGTATGTCGCCTTTTTAAAAAATCTTTTACCTTTCTCTCATGGTTCCAAAAAATACACATCTTTTTAAAAACATACATACATTTAAAAAACAATTACATGTGGCTTTAACCAATTCAAGGTGAAGTCGAAATGTAATATATTGCTGCTAAATTTCCTGAAAAGATGAAAAACGTCAGCGAATAATGATAAGAATAATCCAACTCAGACGAAGGCCTGTTATTTTCTGAACTGCACATATAACACATCATCAAGTGAGTGTGTGCGTGTCATTGTCACGACGTGGTCCGAGAATAAGCCTCTCTTTTTACTTCGTCGACATTCGTATGTGATCAAACTTTTGGTTTGAAAATGAATATATTGTATGACAAACTTCCACGCATTTGATATTATTTGTCTGAATGTATACTGGAATTTAGATAAAATCTCCACTCCGTACCCGATGAGTGGCTATTATAGAAACCAGAAATCAGTTTATTATTGTATCTAAGGAGGAATAACTAACATCTATGCCGATGATTTATTATGTTTATACATAAGGTAAATGTACCAGTAGTTGACCATTTAAGAGAAAATTTCAACAAAAATAACGATTAAGGTTTAGCATTGTACCGAATGAAAGCAAAGCAAGTTTACTCATATTGGATCATATGTCTTAATTAATATTATGTAACAAAAATTACGAAAGAGCCTGTTTAAAAAAAGTTGTGTTAAATTATTTGAAGTCATGTTTTTGTTTCAGTAGTTGACCATCTCACAAATTGAAAAGTCTAGGTGTTGACCATGTCTAATCAGGGGGCTTTTATAGTGAACTTTCTTTCAGGGTTGCCTCAAGGCTTTCTATCACACCACTCTTGGTTTAATAAAGTAGCAATGGGTGGTTCAGGAACAAGGTACACACCGTTACTAGATTGATCACCTAAGAAATATGAAATAATACACTTTCTTCACTAGGCGTTGTTTTCAAATGGCCACCCTGGCACTCCATTGGCTATATGGTGATGTGTTAGTGGCTCATTTCGACCACAGATGCCTTGAATTGTCTGAACTTTACAATTTAGAGCAATCCCGTATCTGCATTTCTTATTTTGGGCCATTTCATTCTCAAAAGGTCAACTACTGGTACATGGTCAACGACTGGTACATTTACCTTATGTAGAGATATTTCAATTATTAAAAGCTATGAGTATTAACTAATTTCCTTAGGACTGTTAATCGGACAAGCAATAAACAGATAAAAATATGTACAGATAATTTGAATACATCTATCAGTGTGTTGTTCTTATATCACAACGTAAATCGAGCTTATATCATTAATAATTAAAACAAAGTAAAATTATTGTTTCAAAGTAGTACTTATAAACTGTCTCACGGGAAGACTGTCAAGTTTCTTCTGACAAGTAGATATCTTAATGCTAGAATCAAAGAACATGTAAGCTGTGTCACGAGTAATAAGTTTTCAGTGTTCACCAATCATCTTATCAAAAACGACCACAATTTTAATTAATTCAATACTCCATCAAGAAAATAGTATGCCAATTATTTTGAAATTGCATTTTAAATACGAAGGTTAGCTTCCTGATGTTGATTTATTTCCGTTTTGATTTTACCTAATTAAAACGGCAACTAATTATTTGGTCAGTATCTGATTCGATTAACGGTCAGTGAATTCGAAAGTAATTTGCAGTAGTAAATACAAAAAAGGGTAAGTAAAAAATAAAAATTATTCAGTCAAAAAATATAAATGGTCAGTTAATAATTAGTTTTGGTTCGTATTTTATTGGAAAATGGTCAGTAGTTTTTTTGTTAAAGGCTTAGTAGATATCTATAAAAGGTCCGTCATAAGTAGTCATATGAAGATTTGGTTAGGTTATGTAGGCTAGTTTATGTTATTTTAAGGTTTGGGTAATGTTTGGGTTAGTTTAGGTTTGGTTTCGTTAGGTCTGGGGTCATTTAATAACTTACCACATTTATAATGGATACTGATCGTTTATTTAATTTACTGACCAAAACTTTAATTAGATATTGACCTTTAAATACACAGCGCTTTAAATAAGATATCAATATTGTTATTTGACCTGTATTGTGTGTGTCCACACTCAATCCTAATTTACACTGTTTCAAAATAGTATTATTTTTTATTTTGAAAAAATTTATACAGGAAATACTGAAAAAGCAATAAACAGGTTCATTTTTTATCCAATAGTAAGACTGAACGAATATATTTTGAAATGCTGAATTTGATTTTTAGTCGAAAACTATGTAAACTTACTACTTATATAACTCTTAAATTATATAAGTAGTAAATTTATAACTCGATATTTTCTGGTGACTATTCTCATGCAGTTTAATTTCAATTATTGTTACCACTACACCGATGTATTCGTCGAGACCAGTGGTTTCCAAACTTTATTCAACAACGCTTAATTTTTTTTTTAATTGTAAAATTTTATGTGTTGTAGAAACTTAATTTTCTTGTTAAATTTTTTGGCGCCTGTCGGTTCGAAAGCCACTCGTTCAGACAGCTTAGACAAGATCGTAATGTTCGCAAATGGTAATATTTAACTAAAAAATCATTTGTTGCCGGTAAAATTGTGTTAATTGATCAGGTAATAAAGTTAAGTTTTTTTTTAGGAATTTAAGAGTAAAGGAACCGATTTCTCAACACTATTGCCGGAAATGTGTACAACTAATTACATCTTTGCCTTTTTCATCCGGGGCATATGTTCAAGTGACTTTATATTCTTTAGCCGTTTGATTGGAATCTAGTGATGTTTGCCGAAAAAATATCCTATCGATATTATTAACCGATTCAAGTTCGAGTATTAAAGTTTAACTGGCCTGGAGTTATAAACTTTTCATCGAGTGGACTCGGCAAGGACATGCTCAAAACGAGATATTGGAAAGTTCAGTTGAAAATGTATTTTTTTTTTGTTTTTTTGACAAAGGTTTAATAAATACAGTAATTACTCTCTCTTTTGAAAAGCTTCCTCTATCTACACAGAATAAATGTTTTTCAATTTCTATTATCCACATTACGTGGTCGTTTATTACACTTACTCACTATACAGTGTGGACAAAAACTTTTTTTAGTACAGTTAGTCTTCGAGTTACGCGATTAATTGGTTACAACGGTTTTCGTGTACGTCAAAAACAAGCATTTCTTATTAAATTAATGTGTTATTTTCAAAAAATAGTCGACAGTTAAATGGATACATGGTTAATCACATTTTTTGCACAGTAATCGTTGGAATGTATCCCCTGTGCCAAAGAAGTTCCAGTATAATAAGGGTTTGAAATATCACTCCAGGCATAACCAATATTTTTAACAACTTAATATTTTTCTTCTATGTATCTCATCAAAAGCTCTATCTGCTTGCTCAAATGTATTTCTCATGTTATATTTTTTTAGTGTATGTATTACACCTTGATCCACGGGTGGAATAATAAAAGCATTAATACATTAATATTGACATCAAGTGAAACCATGGAATGCCACCCAACAACTGTAATTGTAAATAAAGCTTGTAAGAGAAGCAGAAATCCTATGGAAGTCAAACATCGATAAAGCTGTTATGCCAGTGCATGTAAAGTCCATAGAATATTATGAAAAAAATATTTTTATTATAATTTATATTATTTAAAATATTTAAATGATTTATTACTCATTCTTTTAATCATTATTATGGTGGTATTATGTGTGTATTCAATAGTTTTTATGGTTTGTTGTTAACATGTATTAAAATCAAAATACATAGATGTTTTTTTCCATTTTGTACGTTTATATTTGGTTTTCTCCCTAATGCTTAAAAAAATTCAAATAATATAAATACTTAAACATGTATTAAAATCAAAATCAGATTAGATTTTTGTACGTTTATGTGGTGATGCACTGCACTGATAGATTTTATCGGTTACTTAATGACGTCAAACACAAGCTTTGGGATCAAAAATAGAACATTGCATGGCTTTGGGAACAAAGACAGAACTGTAAATGCAGAACTGTTCACATTACAAACGTGCATATTAAATTACTCACAACTATCACAATGCCGATTTCATTTAAAACTATATTGAACAACTGATTTCTAATAGAAAAAAATATATTTCATTGTATTCTAAAACTCAATAAAGAGACAAAATGTTTATTGGGCTTTTTTCAAAAAGTCGAAAAGTGCATAGTTCTGCTTTTTATACTATACGACTCAATTATGAACACTCAATAGCATACTAACTATCTATGCATTCAATTATAATAACTTAATGCGCTTGTTGTGTTCAGTATAAGCATCTTGCGATTTTTCAATTATGGAATGACAGATGTAGGTCGTTTCTTCATAATTGATATGAGGCAACTGATATCTTTATATTCTATAATACTTTTCTATAGGGTCTTTCAACAAGAACGCTTGCTCGTGTAGAATGCACATCGTGGCATTTGCTATGTGTCACGTAGAGCCATCCTTTTGGAACCAAATGCTATCGGTATTCATACCATTCAGTAAAGACCACAAGAAATAGCTTATCATCGTTGCGTTTCTCACCGTTGACGGTGTTTATGGCAATGCCGGAAAGAAGTACGGACCGATGATTCCACCAGACCAAAATCCGCACCAAACAGTGACTTTCTTGTAATGCAGTTGGTGCTGGTGCATCTCGTTTAGATTGGAATCGTCACAGATCCGACAATCTTACTTGTTCACATATCCATTCATCGAAAAATTTACCTTATCATTAAAGTCATCTAACGTTTCTCGAACGTAGCAGTGACTTTGATATAACATTAAATAATTTGCACTTCTTTTTCAATGCTATATTCCATTTTCCATGGTTACTTGAAGTACACTTCTAAACAATTAACAACAAATTTGACAAAGGTCACTTAAAAAAAATTGTTGCTATAACCCATACATGGGCAACCACCACTGGCCGGATCCGGCTCACCGAGCTATTTTGTCCGGCCCTGATTCATCTCAGCAAAGTAATAGAGAAAGAAATTAATAGTTCCAGGGAGAGATTGAATTTTTCTAAACCATTTTCCTAGTCTATCAGCTCATACAAACATCACATATAATTCTTATGGAGATGAACTGAAGGCACTAATAGAGTAATTTGATACGAGGTTTGCTGACTTCCAAAACAAAGACTCCACATTCGCTATGTTTGCTCATCCAATGGATGCAGATGTAAATAATGTGCTAGCCTCTTTATAGATGGAAGTTATTAAGCTTCGGGGGGATTTAGTGCTAAAACCACAATTTTACAACATTCCTTTGATAGATTTTTATAAATTTTATTTGGTGGATGAAAAATATACAAAATTATGCGCATTTTCACGAAAAATCATTTGTCTAATTGGCAGAACGTATACGAGTGAATAGTTTTTGTCGAGGATGAAACGAACTAAATCAAAAATTCTAAAAAGGATAACAAATTATAATCTCAAAAATTCTATGGGATTATCATTATTAATTAAGCAATACCAACGCCAATATTGATAGTCTCGTAATTCAAGTACAAGGCTAATATTACTCCTACTCTCTGCCACACTAAAATTTGGCGATCAGTGTATAATATAAATTTTTTGTCGTTCATTATATAAATAAAAAAATATATAAGAAGTAGCAACGCGTTTTATTGAATTAAGTATTACTTTATTACGTTTAGTAATTTGGTCCAGCCCTTGATTTGGAGACAGAATGATAATTGGGCCCCAGACCTAGAAAAGGTTCCCTATGCCTGCTATAACCTAACAAATTTTGAGCGTCTCTATTGAAAAACTTTATAGATTCAAAACAGTCAAAAGTATTGATAAGGATGGAAATGTCATTTTTATTTTATTGCAATGGCTATTTTTCAAGCATGGATGAACTTGTATTAGAAGTTCGAGTTGAGTTCAGCAGTTTCGTTTCGTTGAATTGTAGCTTTCTTCCTTGTGTCAAGTTTTTAATAAAACTTTAATCAATTACATTGTTTACTCAATATGTTGTTGATTTTCTATATAATATCATCAATATCCATTTTATTATTTTTTACTTTGCCAGTTATGTATATAATATATGTAATGTGAATCAGTTTTAAGTTACAAGTAAAGTTATATTTAAGCTCGCTCTCTCTAGAAGAACATTGCTACTTCGAACATCAGTTCCCTTATTGTTAATTCAATAACCAAACTAAAACAGAAACCATTTTTTTTTCAAATTAATGCAGTTTAATTCAGGCATTTCAACAACAAAAGCTATTGTGAATCCATCAGTGTATTATGTTGTTGAAAACTTTAGACGACGAAAAAGAATTCTATTAGTTTTACGTAAAGCGGATAGTATGGCTCTGGCATTAGGCCATCTAAATAGGTTTCGACGCAAGGTAGGGCATCACAGCAAGATAAGGTTGCGTGCTGTTCGAACCTCAATGGGTGAAATAAAAATTGTACAGAATCATTTATATAGCAAGTCCACTCAAGAAAATAATACTTTTTTTTTTTAACCCACAACGCAAAGTAGTATAAAACATTAATGGTGTACCTATGTATGTATATTAACAATTGAAAAACATAGCATCGTGATGTTGAAAAGCAACTTACTATTAAGAATTGGCTAGTATTTTTCTGGTCTGAATTTTACTACAGTTTCGGTCATATTAAGTTTAATTTATTTGTTAAGATTTGTTTTGATGCATGCTTTGATTTTTTTGGGCGAAAACTTAACCAAACAATCAATATTTTTATTCAGAAGGTTAATATTCTTACTCTGGCCAATAATTGAATATTATTTTGACGAAAAGTTTATTTAATTCAGACCGTTTAATTTGTTCGCTTGACAATTTATAAATTGCTCTTATTTTTTGCTGTCAACTTAGTTAGATTAGATTTTTGAATTTTTGTTTGAAAAGTGAAATTCTCTTATCTAATTTAATAACTTATTACTATTTTTAAAATATATTATTACATTATTAATCAAATGGCCTGAGCCATTTTGGAAATCGCGAGCATTTTCAATTGAAGTGAAATCTACCATAATTATGATTTGATCAAGACTGATTTACTTTAGTACTATGTAATGATCAAATAACAAACTAAATACTGACTTACGTATACTTACTTCTTTTCTCCTCTGTCGCCGATTTCATATCATACTCATTCTTCTTTAAAACGTATTTCTAATTAATTAAATGCGTTTAATTAACTAACGCATATTAAAATATAATACAGATACTTACTCTCTTCTATTTATGAAAAAAGCTGCTAAAATTTTACTTGAAAATGTATACATATGTACTGTCTTCACTTTCATATATACTTCTGCACTGTAATTGAAATTACAATAGGTTTTTAAACATCATTTTCGTGCTAGAATCTTACCAAATTATTGAAGAGAAAAATGATTACAATTTTCAATATTGTATTACCTCACTCCTATATTTACATTTTTGTCAAAATCGTGGGTAGGCAGGTATATCTTTCAATAGGTACTTTCATGTTTGGAACCTACTGGGTAACAAGACACCAATAAAACACAAGATTTAGTAGTTGATTATTTTTTATTTCAATAATGATTAATCGTAAACATATATTCTAATATTTACTATTCAGTATAATATAATTCAGTAATATAATTTTACATAAAAGAACATAGTACATTTCTTTCGTGATTCTAAATCGATAGGTACATAAATAAATAAAATAAGTGCCAACCTTTTAATTAAAAAGACGTAGTTTTATATGGAGGGAACAAAATTAACACCACATGTCGTAATTTTATCTTATATTTAATTAAATATGCATAAACATTTCAGTGTTTATTTTTTAAATTAATTTAGTCAAATTAAATCATAAATAAGTTATATAAATATTTTTTTTAAATTTCTATTTGGCACCTTAATTAAAGTTTAATTTATAATTAAAATTCTTACACAATAAGTTGACATTTACAACTTCGATATGAATTGAATATATCGTATGAAAAAATCTTCAAAAGATTTAAATGAAAGGAATTTAATCTTACCTTATATTAACCATGTAACATTCAATAATAACCTTTTTTCTACTCTAAATACAGTGAACGATTATTGATATATTTTTAAACTAACATTAATATTTCCTGTAAAAGTATTCCATTCCGTTTTTTATTATTATGTAATAACTGAATTCCACAAAATTGAAATATAGAAATATTTAAGCAGAAAAGTTTGTCACACCTTTTAGAAAACCCGATTATTAATCACCACAATATATTGATTCAATCAGTATTTTAAGCCCTAGTACGAAATGGTAAAAAAAGGTTTTTGTTTCAACACGAATTATATAGTTAATAGTTATTTGATCATTACGCCATCGTCGAGGCTATATTATTATTTTACTACTTAGTGATGGTAAAAATTAGCTTTAAATTAAAATAACTTTGACTTTTAAAGGTATTGCGTTACTAATTGTGACACGCGCTTAGACTCTCTATCTCAAAGACTACTTCAGTAAAAACGCAAATTTTAATATTTAAAAATGAAAAATTACAAAAATGGATAATGGTATTTTTCCTTTTTACTGTAAGCAAGCGGGAGTATAGAAACAACAACAATTGTACTACGCATGTCATAAAAACTACAAAATTATTATCTAATGAGATGCAATCAAGTCACAGAGTAGTATCTATGTATCACCTCTCTTGTGGACACTGCCAAGCTTCTTAGGTAGGGTAGCTAGGTAGAAACTTTAATATTAGAATTAAAGAACATATATGATGTCTCAAGAGCATCAATTTTTTCAAATTTACCAATCATTTAAGAGAAAACGATCTTAATTTTAATTAGAGTCGTAATGTAAAAATACTCCACCGAGTAAATAAAAGGGCTATAAAAATAAATGGCTTAGAATTTTTTTAAATAACTAAAAAGTATGAACAGTCTTATTAAATAATATCCTAAATAGGACAGGATGCTCGCCATTGATATTTTTTTTTCAAATGAGTTTAACCCTCCCCAATTTAGGCGTTACGCGTGTTACAATACGTGGAATAATCAAAGTTTATTCAAATTGTATATTAAAATGAACTTCCGCAAAGTTACTACAGTAAAACTGAAAGTGTTTCTATTTTAAACATGGTCATCACGATTTGGATTGAACGCTGTTTAAATAGGTGCAGTTGAATATTTGATGGAAAATAAAGTAGCTGATATAACATTTATTACTTGAGAATTGACTTATTAAATGAATATTTTAATCAAGCGATACAGTTATAATTATTGTATATTTAACGTTTCAAATATTATTTTAACAAATGAATTGTTTTTCATTTACAGTCAAAATGTATTAATCGACAAAAGAGCGCGTGATTTTCGAAAACTCGGTTACTAGAAATTTTGCCGATGATGTATCAATTATTGTTTTATTCGCCAAATCTGTAAAATTTTCATGTACAGGATTTTTTTTGTTGATCGAAACAAGCATGTTTTAAAAATTAACTAAATTGAATTGTTTTCTAATGTTTTTGACGTTATAAACAATCTGATAAAATAAAAACAAATGTGTTTCCAAATATATATTTAAAGAAAACTTATATAAAACCGTCATAAAATTTATTCAATAAATACGAAATTATAACATAAAAAATAGTACAAGTTTCGTTGATTTCTGTAACGACTTTTTTTAAAAACCACCTGACCATAGCTAAATAATTATATTTTTTTCTCTTATTAACGAAACGTAAAATATACAATGTCTGTAAAATTCCACTTAAAGTACAAACTATTTTTAATTCTTAACAAATATTTAACTGTCGTCCATTACAAGTGTTTTTGATAAACTCAAACTTTAATTTTACCTCTGCCCTGCTGAGCCGACTTACAAATATTCCAACAACTAAAATTTAAAAAATGAATTCATCTGTCCTAGATATTAAATACTCACATGAAAGTTATCAGACCAAAAAGAGCGCAACTATTTGAATAAAAAAATCTTATTTGTGAAAGTTTTATTTATTTTTTAATATCAATTTTTAACACACCGCAATCAGGCGTGTCAACTTATGAGTCGCTAGCAGTCAACTGGTTAAAGTTTATGTATTACAATACCATTTATTACAGTATGTAAAAACTTGTTTTTGTATATTTATTTTGTATGAATCAGATAGGTACTGGCACGGCATATAATGATCAGAAGGTGGCACTTGAAAACATTATTGTTACATGGAAAATTCAATTCAAATGATTCAAATTGGCTGTTGAAATTTTATCAAGTACCTACCTTCAGTTGAAATTCTGAATTAAATCAACCTCAACTTGAAATTTAATGGCCTGTGTCTAAATATTGTTGAAACAATTCAAATTTGCACAGGATATCATGTATGATATTATCTTCTTTTCGTGGAAACTGGTAAAACAGCAGCAACATTGTGGCTGTAAATACACTATGTAACGATGGACGATTACACTCACATAGTCAAGGGTTTATAGCTGGTATCACCCTCCTTTAATAATATGAAATAACGTGAAAATTCGCAATCAATTTCATTCTTCTTTATCATCGCTTTTTTATTTTTTTATATTTACAGAATAATGAATGTTAATTTTTGATTTGGGCTTATTATAAAAGTAACGCTACATTTTTTTGTGAATATTACGACCTTTAATCAGTAAATATGTCTGATTAGAACAAAATAATGCGTGTTTTTTTTCAAATATAAAACCTTTCCTACAAGAAATGACAGTTAGCAAATAAAAAATGATTAAACCCACTTTGTCTCATATACTACAGAGTCTAAAAAATAAAAAATATAACCGACATCTGATTGAAAATTATGGACTCAAAGCAAAGTTCTAATTGATTAAAATTTAGCTAGGCAAAAATCAGTAAGTGAGTAATTACTAGATAAACTGACATAACTTAATAATATACGTTTGACGGTATTTTGCCGATCAACAGTGTCAAATGTTATGTTGACATGTTATCTCAAAAGACTGCCTGGGAATCGTACGGTGATTGATTCGTATTACCCAATTTTAAGTCCCATGAGAAATTAACAGCCGACTTTTAATACAATACGCAGTAGTTCAAAATCTACCTTTATTTACGACCTAGGATATAAAAGGGTAGTAATAACGACATGATGATAGTGTATTTAAAAGAATATTTTATTAAAAGCTACAACCAATTATGGGAATCAAACTAACTCTGAAATTAAATTAATTATAATTAGTGTATTTCTCTCAATGTCTTTGAAAATTAATCTATAATTGTTATTGGTTTGCTTTTAACGATTTGTTTCACATATAAGTATGTTCCAAAGACGGCAAGGTGGTGTCAACGTCGTTGGTAAATATTTATTACATGGCGTGATTTATAGCTTACAGCTAACAGATTTACAGCTTTTTATAATTCTTGGGAATGAAAATATTTTTTTTTACTTATAATGATCAGGACCGGTTTTGGTCATCGCAAGCATTGCCAACTGATGAAATACACAATGAAACAAGGTTAATCGTAACACAACGAGAAATATAAGACCAGGTATAACAAATAATTGGTTAAGAAAATATACCGTGAAATTAAAAGTAATCATACATTAAGTAGTTTTAAAATAATAATCTCATGTAAAATAGGTTCTGTAATGCGGAATGTGTTATAAGTAGAGTCCATTTGTAATCTTCAAAATTTTTATTTTTGAAATGATTTTATTTGCTTTAAATTCTTACCTCATTTCTTCACCAATTGTATGTTGAAACTGCTTTTATGTTTCTCTTTTTGCTATAAATAACCTTATTTCATTGAAAATTTCAACAGCTGACAATTTTTGCGATACGCGAAACCGGTCCTGATCTTTATTAGAATATATATGTGGAAATATCTCTTTGTAAACAATGTGTTTTATTCATTTAAAATGTATAAAAAGCAAATGTTTTCGTGACACAAGCATTATAAAAAGCTAATTGTTTTTTTCAATCAGCAGGCCATGTCATAACAATCTACAAAAATGTTTTTTTTTAAATCGTTTATTTGAAATGGCTCAGATAAAAATCATTTTCATGTTGTCTATGACAATAGTGTCATAATTGTGTATTCAGCTCGTCTGTGGTAACCAAACTTAAATTGTTTCATAAAAAGTTGTCGATTCTGGATTATATCATTGTTGGATTTAGCCAGTGAAACACTGCCGAATGGATGGGCTTATTGTTCCATTGCATCTGATATGAAATCCGACCGTACATAGATTGCATTATTCGTGCATCATTTAAGTCTGGACTAATTAATTGCGATAGACTTGACGATCTAGACCAGGCATGGGCAAACTGCGGACGCCATCATAAATCCTATTTTTTTTTTAAATATTGAAAATGAAATAAAAAGTCTTCAAGATATTGAGTGAGTATACAGATATTCCTTTCATAGTCAAATTCAATGGCTTTGTTTGGAAAAAGTGCTTCGAAGAGTTCGGGATATAAAAAATATTATAATTTAATTTTTGGGAATGAAGAATGTTACGGACTTTCCCGATACTGATGATTAGGGATTTGTGATTTTGCATTTACTCTGGACATCGTGCCACACTTAAATACTATAAACTCCGTGTTATGAACGCTCTGAATGACGATTTTTCACTATGACCATTCACAAGCAGTTTTAAAAATACCAACTACAAAATGAGCATCTTAATTTTAAAAAAATGTTGAAAAATTTCAATCTTTGAAACAGCTTCATTCTTCTCATATTTTTTTGAAAAAATATTTTTCGATAATAAATAGAGTACTCTTACCCGTACTAGTACCCGGTCCTCTTTTTCGACGATTTTTTTCAGTAATTTCGATTTTACGTGATTTTTGGACGGCACCGAGATTTATTTGTAGGAATGCGATTTTTCTTTTTACAGACAAAATGATGCGCAAACTCATGCAATATTATTGGTGACTCTGCTCTGATACTGATGTATGCACAATGCATATATAAAATTCGTTGAATAACACGTTTCCCGGTCGTCAATTTTATCCCAAAGAGTTACTATGTCAAATAAATGCACGTCCAAATATTTTAATTCACAATAATTAATACGAACTGAATATAGAAATATTATTTTTGAATGAAAATGGGAATGTTTTAGATATATGTTTCTGCAAAAAAAAAAATTTTTCGGTCGAATTTGAAAAACAATTTTTGTTTTTTCTTGCGATTTTTTTAACCAATGTATCAGGTAAAAAACGATCAAGTGTATATCTAAAAACGGTATTTTACTTGCAACCCGCTGCTCATTTAGAATTTTTGGAATTGGCCCTCCATCCGAAAAGTTTGCTCCCCCTCCTGATCTAGACCAGTGGTTCTCACGGAAATTTGCAATGTAGCAGCATCGTAAAAATAAGACATAGACATCGTAAACGGTCCTACGGAAATGGCAGGTGGCCGCACCAAATCTTTGTTTTGAGTCTGTTGTGTTTGAGGTATATCAAATGGACTTAAACATGTCTGTCAATTTACCATTGATATAAGATGCATTTTAAATATTTCATTTACAGAGTTTTTGTTGACTTTATGAAATTTTAGATCATAAAACCATATGTTTCTTATATCAATATTTTCTATGAAGCTGTTGGTGGCCACAGTCGAATCCTCTGGTGGTCACATGTGAGAGCCACTGATCTAGACTACGGCGGTAAAGACTTCCAAGGTGGGCGATTTTGGCTTTTACCCCAAAAATGCTTTTTCTTTATTTTACAAAACATGTATACGAACTATTTTTTTATTGCTTTAAAATTTATGTGAAAAAATTCATAAATTCCTTTAAGATATTTGTTCACCCTTATACTGGATTGAAATAATGCGATTATGGTGGGCGTTAAAGAAATTTTACCATGATAAATAAGCAAAAGTGGGGGGTAGGCATAAAAAGGTTGGCGAGCCTTGATCTACACGTTGATTAATAGTGGTAAGCAGTGAGTAGTGAGCGGATGCTTGCCATCGCGGAATTTGATTATCTCACCGATACATAGATACTGTCCGGGAGCGACTGGGGTTTGAAAAAACGAGCCTTGGGACAACGACGCCATTTTTATGGGCATTGCAGGCTACGCGGCGTGGTCTGACAGTCGGCTCAACTTTATACGTAGAATCTTAATAACCGGACAACGCACGGCGCTTATCGCAATGACAAAAGCATATCGCACGACTAGCAACGAGGCCCTGCCGGTAATGGCAGGCGTCCTGCCATTATCGGAGACCAGATGATGGCTCCCCCGGGGCTTGCAAATATTGACAGGCACCTTCGCCTGGACGCCTTTCGCGCCCATGCAGTGGAGGAAGCGCTTCGGGTCTGGCAGACGCGGTGGGACGCCTCCCTAAAGGGGCGGCAAACTTATAAATTTTTTCCTTAATCATTGGACCAGCCAGTTCATATCTGGCCATGGTGGTTTCGCTGCCAAGCTCTTAGCTTGGCCGGAGGGTAGATGGCCGACATGCAGGAGAAAGACAAGAGTTGCTCTAGGTGGTAAGACCTTCTGTAAGCGGGACAATTGAATTGGGCGTAGCAAATTTGCGGCGTCGTACGGCAACAGAGCGGACCTATTCGCGATCGGAACTAGAGTCATTTCACTGTTTTGCATTTTTAATATTTTAAACTTAAATGATAGAGACAGTCAGCACACTTAGTGCAAGCCTCCAAGTACTTGAGCTTCTGCTCTCGGACAATTCCTGCGATCAAAACTGAACAGATACGCTTCGTTGTTACGCCACGGGACACGTCTGCTGACAACGATACATAGGGCAGGAATTATTATAACATGCATTCATTGTAAAAGACGACATACATAATTGAACCGAAGCTTCCCACATTTCCTTTGAAAACAATTGAACAAGTAAATTACAACGTATTCTAGATTAAAACAAAACTTTACTTATGTGCACGAATTGATTTGGTTATTGTAAATATGTGATTTAATCACTTACAGGTGCCACCTGTCACTTTTTGGTGGAAGTTAGATAAATAAAATAAAGAAATTTCAACATTTATTCTGATAATCAGGATCTTAATCAGTATTTTTGAAATAGTAATGGAAAATCCAATAATTGTAGCACGTTAGCTACTTTTTTTAAAAATATGAAAAAAATAGTTTTCTCAACATATACCGCGACATATCGGCACCTTACTTTAAAAAGGTCCTAACTGCTTTCGACTCTATTTTGACATACTAGAGTTTGAAGTTTGGTTTGATCATACTACATACTGTGTCAGATGAACTCCGAAATTCTACTATTTCCGTTATTCAATAAAACATGATTGTGAATTTATCACATCTACTAAAATAAGGTTAGTACAAGCTTTTCCAACCGAAAGATCTTTTCCTTTATCAAAAACCTTTTCAAAGTAAGGTGTAAGGTGTAATATATGTTGTTTTGCATTAAAGTAATTTGAGTTTTAAAAATGTCAAAGAGACTTATTTTAAATAACACCGAATACATAAATGTATATAATTTTAAATATGTTGTTTCGACAAAGCAAAGATGTAAAATATACGCATATTTTTTTATTCAAAACTGAAGCTTCTTGCTATTTTATCACCTTGTTATAATAAAGTTCTCCCAAGTAAATTCAATTAATTTACCTGCTATAGTGTACTTGTGAATCGAGGAGTAGCTACCAATAAGAGCAATTCTGACTTTTTAATAGGACGATTACGTAATGATTTAATATTATATCATGAGAACCCTTGGACATTAGTAATTAGCACGAAGGAAAAAGATTCCATTTTATAATGGGCTTTTGTATTAGTTCATAATAATCTTTAAATAAAAATAACATATTTATTTACTACAAAAAATAAACAAGTGAACTTTTTTTCATCAAAAAACAGTTGTGAAATTTTAAATTCAGCTTTACCCATATCATATTTTAATTATCATACTAGGGTAGGGCCGCAAATAATTATTCTCTTTTCCTTGAAAATATGGAATATTTAATTTTTTATCTTAGCTAGAAGATTTTTTAATCTTAAACATCAATTATTTTAATAGTAAATCTTGATAACATCAATATATGAATACAGTAGAATATTTTATTCATATTAATTTTAATTAATATACAGCTTGAATGAATTTATACTATTCAATTCACCGGAAAATATTTAATAATTTAAATTCAACAGAAATCTAAAAAGAACATCGATTTACTGTGGTTTTGATATTGAATATGTATCTTCTTTATGTTGAAGTGACATTCTTTTTTGCTAAAGTTTAACATTTTAGTATATTTACTTTAAAGAAAGTAGAGTAGAAGATAAATAGATAGATTTATTTATAACAGAATTTTTTTTAAATTCATTCTGAGTAAAACTGGTTTTAAACTACATATATCTTAGTTTAATTCATTAGTCTCAATATTTAAAATTAAAAAATACATTGATTTAATTAAAAAAAACAATCACATATATATCGAAAAGAAATTGGATATATGCTTGTGCATTTATATAAATTTGAAGGTCTGGTATTACTTCAATTATCAAAATCACGGTTTTGTATGTTCTAGTAACATTATCAAAAACAAAAATAGCCATTTTGAATAAACTGTTAAGCAATTATGTAGACCAGTGAGTATTTACACCAGCAATGCACAACCTGTAGACCACGGGCCGAATACGACAAAAATTTCTTTCTTCAGAAAACCTTTTTTTCTTCAGAACTTATCACGGGCGACGGAAGAAAAATATATATTAGTACAATTTAAAATTTCTCTAAAAATAACGATAAGTTAATTACTTTTAACCATGTGGCCCTTCGACAATCGGAAATTGATAAGCTGGTCCTTCTGCCAAAAAGTTTATGCATCACTGATTTAGACCATTAAAAAAATCGTATTTACGATGTTATACTATCATTAAAGTATTATATGCCATATGCCGCAATCTCGCGACACATAACAGAAAATCGACCGCAGACAATTTATCGCACAAGCAAATTGATGAGTAGAATTTTCGCCGCCAAAATGTGGAAAGGAAACTCGCGACAATAAAGACTTCTTTATTTTGGAAATCGCGTGTTCTTAAAGACAACTGCAAATCCGATATTTTCATGCGACGAATTGTCCGCAATCATCTCGCTTATTTCATTATCTCTGAACATGTCTCTCAAAATAAATTATATGCAACGTAAAAGTTGAACTAATACAAATAACGTAAAATATCATTTGAAATTAACACAATTATATTTTTCAGTCTTATATTATGAATGCAATGATCACAATAGTCATCAATGGCAATTTTTCAAATGATGATGCTGTTGACCTTGTAGTCCGATCGGTAGTTGTGGTGAGGTCTCTCGCAGCTTCTGCAAGACCTTAGAAGGTTGAAACAAAGTTCATATTACAACTAAAATAATAAAAAAAGCCAATTGTATTTTCGGAAAATTTTCCAAAAATTTGAAATTAATAAAAAAATAATTAATTTTGAAAATAAACAGTAAAATACACAATCGAATATCATCAATAAATTGTTAAAATAAGTCAAGAACACGTTAGTAAAATAACGATTTTTAAAAATGAACAGGGCAAACGGTCATAATAAATTTAATACGGTGAAAAAAAAAGTACACTTCGTCATTTCGTTGTAAAGTTTGATTCATCTGTCTGCAAAATATTCACTATCGACTTCTTTGTTTTACGTGCTCTTTTTATTGCTTTAGTTTTTAACATGTTGTTTCGCATCTGATGGCCAATTAGCAATTAAAAGAGTTTGTGCAAGTAACCATTGTGTAAAAAGTCCTGTAAAAATTACGCCTACACATATTTCCCACACAAAGCCAACATATTTATTTTGTGTATTTTTTATTTCTGTTTCATTACAGTGAAGTTTTTTTTAACTGGCAATATGATTCCAAGAACATTTTTGATTATGCGATGGTACAATTTCGCAACCGTAATGACGATATTCAAATATAAACTGATATGTGAAAATAAACAATATCAAAATTTCCAATATTTCTGTGAAACTGGTCTTAATGGTAAAAAATAGTCAATATGTGCATTATATATAAATGTATATTTTCTCAGTAAGAGTATACAATAATAATAATAATTATAAAATATTGAGAGACTGTATTTTCCACTGTTAGCTTTTTCGAATATGCTATTTTAATAAATCCGAAAAGTTCGAACGCATGGCGCGAATACAAGAACTTTTTTATATTCAAAAATAAATTCAATCACAATTCAATTTATAACATTGAATAATTACAGATGACAAAGACGTTTATAAATACCCACCGAAAAATTAATATTTTTGCGAATATTAAAAAAAAGCTGCATGGTAGAAAAATTATAATTCAAAAAAGGTAACAAAACTTAGGCTGCCCCAAAAAATTTGAATGTAATGATTAGCGTGATTCAAGGAGCTCAATAGGTATAACATTAAATTGATACTATTGGTACGTGGTGTGACAATCCAATTTAAAGAATTCACGTGAAAAAAACCAACAGTGAAATTGTCAATTGTTGGTCCACTTTCAATCTACTCTGATAGTTTTTTTTTGGTATTCGCATCATGTTTTCGTGACTATCTGTAGATGTCTTGTGCAACTTGACATTTTCATCGTATACAATGTCAATGTCAACAGTTTTTACAGAAAATCTTAATATAGTAATCAACTTCCTGATAAAATTTAATTTATTTTAAGCACCTTCCGAATGGTTGATTGGCTCAATCGTTGCAATTAAAACACGATTTTTTGTGATATAATTAATTCACAAGCGACACCATGTGATCATTCCGCAATTAAAATTGTCACACTGGTATTTAAAATAATAAATATTCTATGAAGAATTCAAAAGACAGCCTAAGTTTAGTATTTCCCATAAAATACTAAACTCACCTCCCGAATCGTCGACCTGATTTTCGTTCGACCCGTGAGCAAGATTCGGGTGTATCTTTATTTCTGCAAAGAGAATAAATAAAAAAATTTTCTACTATTTTTTTAATGTTTGTCAATTATTTTATGTTCTCTCGGCACACTTTGAACGGAAATACTAACTAAATTGTTTGTGTGCCGTTGTTTTATTTCAACAATTTGGAAAATATAAAAGGTTTTAAGATATACATCTTTAATACCGATGACTCTTTCTCAGAGGTCGAAAAAATGTTCAGTTATACAGGAAGGAGGGTTTTTCATAGATCCTCAAGTTTAATTCCATTTTTTTCTTAAAACTTTCCAGTTGACAAAAGTTGTTTATACCTTACTACATACATTGATATACAGTAACATTATAATTTGAAACAAAAAATAATTAATAAAAAAAACCGTTTATCTCGAAATTGTATGTTTGAATATTTACTCATTTTATAATATTGTCTACCATTCTTTGATCGGACAGCAGTATATATTTCTGTTTTAATTATTTTAAAAATATATACATACGTGAAATCTTGTTAAAATATGTATTTTGATATTTAATCCAATGTACTATTGCAAATACACACAAACATTCAAGTAATTAAGATTTGTAACATAAAAAAGAAGCAAACATAATATTTTTTTAATAAAGTCACGACAGTCTGTGAAGTACACGTCTTTTTCTTAAATTCCAACATCTTTATAATACGTATAAATAGCCGAAAGCAGCCAAAATACAAGAAGATTTCTTTTGTTTTCTTTGTTAAAATATACTTGAAAAATATCATTTTATGCTAATAATTGACGTCAATTCGTAAGGTAATCAATCACAATGAAAAAAAAGTAAACATTCAAAATTGCACTGTAAAATTACAAAATGATTGCTTTTAATTATTTAAGTTTATAAAAACGCTTGAATTGTTGATTGATATTTTTTTTATAGTTAAATTAGCATTGGTGTTCTTTACAAGCAATAAATTAAAACAAAAACAATTTAATGATTTTATTTTAAAATCGCAACGGTAATAAATAACTAAATAACCACAAACATTACATTCTTAGATTTATTGAAACGCAGTCTTTTTAAAGTAAAAATTATTTGTGACGGTTGATTAAAATTTATTCAGGAGGATTTAAAACGTCTGAGAAAAAATACTAGAAATTACTGAACATAATAACATAGATACTTTAATAGCAAATCCTTAATTAAACATATTTTTTCATGCTTACACATTTTATAATAGTTCGTAAAAGTTACTACCATAAAGACGGTAAGCGAGACAAACTGAGTTTACGCAAGTTTTGTTTTGCATAGTGCTCTTCCAATGAAGGAGGCAGTATCTCGAAAAAATTCTGAAATTGATTTATGAATGCCATTTGCTAAATATTTTTGAAAGCTTTACGAATAGTGCTTACTTTTATAGCAGTAAAATAACAAAAATACCCAGCAAAAAGGTAGCAACTCTAGTTTTCTTAACAAAAAGGCAGTCAATGCAACAACTTCCTGCTTTTTTATAAAATAATTAGTTCATTTTAGCATCAACCACTTTTTATAAATTCTAAATACCAAAACTTCAAAAAACACATGGTGTCATTTTTGTCAAAAAAATTTTCATAGTCACTTACTGCCTTCTTGCTTAAAAGGCCAGCATGCCGGGACCTGCAGCTTTAATTTATTGGCAGAATACTTACAAATACGATATGAATGTATGATGGAACCATTAAATAATAGGCAGTTTGGAATTTTACATACTATGAAAATATAATATATATTATGTAAATGTACGTTTTATGATTCCAAATTTGATCTGTCGTTTTTTTAGACATCCACCGGCCAATTTATAAATAAGCATGGTGACTTCGTTGCCAAGCTTGGCCAGTTGACCTATTATGCATGAAATAATATTTTACAAATGGCAATATCCTACAAAACTACAGTATCCTGCTCGAACCATCTGACAATGTTCGAAGATAGACAGCGTAGGAAAAGAATTACACATTCATATTATGTCTAACGCATGGGCTTATGATATTATTATTACTATCTTTGTGGTGGCAAACTTAGTTCGAGAATGTCTCAATCCAAAGAAGCTTATTTATACACACGCTTATATTTTCCAAGAACGCTCAAAGTCAGCTCTTCAAATAGTTTTCCCGTTACCGGGCTGTTTTTATCCTTTTGTTCGTGACAGAAAACTCTTTAAATTCCCTATATTGGTCATAAAACAAAAATATATATAAAAAGAAACAGAAAAGAATTCTTTATAGTTTTATAATATTATAACAACAAATACATTTAATACGAAATCAGTGATTGACTCTAACTTAGAGAAAAAGTTTAGTATTTAGAGTTTTATATTTTCGAAAAGAACGCTCAAAGTCAGCTCTTCAAATAGTTTTCCCGTTACCGGGCTGTTTTATCCTTTTGTTCGTGACAGAAAACTCTTTAAATTCCCTATATTGGTCATAAAACAAAAATATATATAAAAAGAAACAGAAACGAATTCTTTATAGTTTTATAATATTATAACAACAAATACATTTCATACGAAATCAGTGATTGACTCTAACAAACCTTAGAGAAAAATGATATTATGTGTTTTGAAGGTTTAGTTATTTAGACTTTATAAAATGCGGTTGATACGAAAATGAACTGATTTCTATGTAAACAAGCAGTTACAAGTTGCATTGACTGTCACCTTTTTGCTGGGTATTTTTGTTATTTTACTGCTTTAAAAGTGAGCACCATTTGAGTATAGCTTTCAAAAATATTTAGCAAATACCATTCATAAATCATAATACATTTTTAGTACTTTTTCCACATAAAATTTATTTGATCAGGACCGGTTTCGCTCATGGCGAGCATTGTCAACTGATAAGGAATACAATAAAACAGTGATATTTGTACAAAAGTTAAGTATGAAAAACAAGGTATGACAAACAATTGGTAAAACGACTAAGCAAATTACAAGAAAAATTGACTATAAATAAAAAGTTTAAGACCTCGTAGCAATGCAAACTAATACATCAAAAATCAATTAAATATGAATTATCATTAACAAAGTAAAAGCCCAAAAATGAGTGCATTTAATAAAAATAAATAAATCTGCATGTCTGTCAACCATAATTAGATAGAAATCCCAGTAATTATTTCAATTGAGCCAGCGAACAATTTCGCTGTTCAGTTGACAATGCTCGCCATGAGAGAAACCGGTCCTGATCAAATAAATTTTATGTGGAAAAAGTACTAAAAATTTATTATTATTTTTATTATAATGCCTTTCTTATTGACAGTAAACAACTTAAAAGTGATTCATAAATCAATTCAAAAAATTTATTTATTTTCAAGGAGTTTACAGTATTTTAGTTAATATACTGATATAAAAGTGAACACCATATATATTACTTTCCAAAATATTTAGCTAATGGCATTCATAACAGAGTTTCATGAATTTTGCGAGTTACTGCCTTTTTCCTTGGAAAGGCAGTGTACATATACGTACAGTATTTATGAGTTATGTGAAAAACATAAAACGCCTTCATTTTACAGTTTTTTAGACGGCCCAACATTTTGTTTTTCTGGCCCAGTACGGGGCTGCAGCTCACCATCTGAGAGATGTTGATTTAGTGCTTATGAATCGAGTTTTGAGTAATTTCTCTTGTATTTCTCCTGGCAATCATTTGAAAGTGCTCAACCACATACTGTTGCGTGATACGCCTAGTATGACGAGCTATAAATCCATTGCAAATAGAGTCGAGTACGACATTGAGCTTACCGGGAAAATAGAGATGTGCTGCTTAGAAAATTCATATTGCTCGTATCCGGATGTCTTAACGAGGTATCGATTACATCCCATGACCATAATACAAAGCCCCGGTTACGATAATTAATTATACAAAACGATCCTATATTTTATTTCATAGCCCGTGATTATAACCCGTCCTTACTGGTGTCAGTTCTTTTATTCATAATATCTACTTACATACAAAATTTTCATCATGGTTATAAGTATGATAATATTATATTGGTTTATTTTCCAGATATTTAAAAAGTTTTTATTCAGTGAGTAATATTCAAAATTATAGCTTTTGTAACAAAAAAATCATTATCTTAAGAACTTTACTCGAGTCCCTTGGTGAGATTTATTATAAATGTTACATTTAAAAAAAATTAAATGCTAAGATGAACCAAATGGGCTTTGATTGACTAAAATTAAAAAAATACACATTATATCTTATTTTATATGAATATTGAAAACATTAAAATGCTTTCTCTTCAATATTTATTTGGGCCCTTTTAAGCAAAATTTCTCTCTTTTAGCATTATATCGTCAATATACTAACAAAAGGCAACAAGTCAAAAATCAGGTGTTTTTAAGTATTGATGTAGATCGGTAGATGCTAGCATGCTCTATGAACTGAAATAACAAGCTCACCGTTTTTCCATTTAGTGTTTTCGTAATTTAAAAAAGAATTAAGCACTTAAAAAAATCGTTGACAGTTTATACTGGTAAAAGACTAAAAATAACTATACTTAATTATACTCTTATTTAATTAGTAAATGATTAAAAATGTCAAAAGGTGGTAAGTTCAGCAATTAAAGGTCAATATTAAAAAATATTTTTTTTTCAATTTCATGATTTTAGAAAAAGTCGATGATCTCGAGACATGTCTTTTTCCACTTAACGCCTTCTGCCAGTATAACGATGATATGAAAATCTTTGACACATTTTTAAATCTAAGAGCTTGTTTATTATTGGACAGTTTATATTATTGTGTTGTACATATGTCATAAAAAAACACGTAATTTTTATAATCTATATATATTTATATATAAAAAAAATAATTTGAATATACAAAAGCAACACGTTGAAAAAAATAGCCAAGCATTTTATGCACTATTCTATATCACAACTTAAGTTCTAACAAGACCGTAAGCCGAAATAGCTATCAACTATATTTTATATAATTTTTGTAGAACTAAAATTCATCGTAATTCTTTTCACCGCTTAGTAATGAAATTCTACCAACTAAAATGCCAATTCAATCAATAATATCTAATAACAACATATTTCGACACGTACTTTGTAGATAATTTCATTATTACGACGTGTTAATTGTTAAGTGCGGTATAAAAATGAAAGAAAACAAGTAAAGTTTTTTAATACCCCTTGAATACATATTTCAATCATTTTTTTTTCAATTTTATTTGATCCATAAATTTGACCATGTTATATATACTGCAATAAAATAAATATGTGTTGCAAATCAGTATTAGTTGACACTCTGTCCCCAAACGAATGTAAATGGCAATTTATTATGTATAGACCTACCGTATAAGCGAAGTGTTCCTTCAGATTTCCCAAGCGAGTTGGTAGACACACAGTTGTAGGTTCCAATGTCAGCCTTGGAGAATTTTTTAATCAAAAGCCACATGAAGACTTTGTACGAAGATTTCTCCTCTTTGATACCATACTTGGGCCTGCAATTAAATAATCAATTAACAATATACTTTTTACTATACATAATGTTACATCGAATCCGAGATATAACTCGTAACTTGAACGATGTTCCCTCTAAGCCAGGGGTCCCCAACCAAATTGGAACTTAAGCGCATATCAAAAAAAATTGGGATGGTGAATAAAAAAATGTGCACATTTCCGATTTTGATGTGGAGCATGTGTCCTTCTCTGATATAAATGATTTCAATAAAACATTATTTTTCAGGTCCAATGAAGCTGTTTATATTGTATTTATTTGGCAAGTAAAGGGATTGATTATAAAAAATACTAGTGGTTTGATAGTCGTAAACTGCATAAATCTCTCTTCAAACTGTTTTTGAAGCACTTGAATCTGTGTGACAAATAATTCCACGTATAATTCAAAGCAAGCCAATTGAACAAATGTGCTGCATAATTTTAATTGCTATCTTTTTGCCAACATATTAAATTTATTTTGCTTTACATAAGTAAAGTTAGAATCATTCAATAATTTATACAAATTAAACATGAAAAGTAGCAGAATTTAACATTCGCAAATTCAGAAAAACGTATTAATCAGTCGCAAATGTTATCAACGTGTTTTCTCAGTGTATGCTACTATATTTGTTTATTTTTTAAGCAATATTTATTTATCAGGTCGTAAAATTCATCAACTATTCGAGTGCGTGGAGATTTTAAAACTGCTTCGCGGGCCAATAAGTTTGAATGAAAAGGGGGTTTCTTCTCCGCCGAATGGAATTTCTCAGCTTTCTTATGATAAAGCAATCCATTTACCAATAAAAATTCTTGGTGGAAAAAAATAAACACAATTTTATTGATAAAATGTCCATTTATTAAATCTATAATGTTTTTATAATATAATTTTTAATATTTTTACAATGAATTAATATATTATATTTCAATCATTTTTCTTTTTGTACAGTTTTCAAATTGATGGAAAAAAATTCTAATGATGGTCTGCTGTAAAAAGCAGATAGGCTTGTTTAATTCTATTGGCCTATATATATTAAATCAATATATTAAAATATTGTAAAATTAAAGTTTTGTCCCACAAGAATTATGTATGTTTAAAAAATATTAAAAGTTTTATCAAAATCACGCCAACGATAGAAAGACGCTATGTGTTATAATGGATTTTTATTTTCAAATATATACTAAATAATAATGGCACGATGGTGAAACAAATATATAATTGTTGTGGAATTGAATACTTTGGTTTATCTTGTCGCAGTGAATAGTACTTACGCCACAATGCCAAAGCATAATTATGTTACTAAGTGATATAACCATTTAAACACGCTGAAAACGGTCTTCCCTGAAGGAAACTTATACTGTCAATAAAATTCACACTGTATATTATGTTTTAATTGTTATCAACTCAAATTTAAATCTCAGGATTAAATATAGTGTATTTTTATAGCCGTTTGTCAATTAATGGTTTTAGTAAAAGTACTGGATGCATTTTATTCATTCTATGATTTTCATAGAAGTTTGAAATCTCGTTCAAAGTTACATCACTTGATATCATTAGTGATTAACGGGATATTAGGATTAACATGAGATGCGTAGGTGAGGGGTCAAAGAATAGTACCTATCTGTAGATGGAATATTTTCTTGATTTGTTTTAAATTGGCGATTACATGGAAAATTGTTAAATATATGAAATATTTACCAACGGGTGCTATAAAGATTTTTTGGCCATGTCCGCTCCCGAACTCATGGAGTTGATCTAAAATAGAGACTCCAATTACTCGACATCTCAACTATTCGAGTATCGAGTAGTACAATTTTAAAATACCCATCGATTAATTTACTTCAATTAATAAAACATATATTTAAAAAAACAAAAAGTTTTGTTTTAATATCCACGCGAAAGTCTCAGTTAAACGTAACGGAAAAATATATGTATATTTTAAATAAGTATTTAATAAAATTTTGAAGAAATCTTCATTTATTAATAACTAGTATTAATTACTCTACTTTAAAAATGGACGAGTATTCTCGAGTATAGAGTATTCGATACACGAATTGGAGTCAATATTCTCAACACACGTTTTTTTTTCTTTTTACTCAGTTGCTCAACCTCTCTATTTCAAAGAGAGAAGGGATTGAAAGGATGCAAGGACTGAGCTCAGGACTAGTGATAAGCTAAACGCTCTCACTTCTCACCACTTTTTAGGATCAGAAAGGTGGGAAGAAGTATTTAACAACGCAAACACCCATGATTTTGGACAGGATCAAAAAATCGACTGAAATTTGCTCGGATAGGGACTCGAGCCCGAGAGGTCTGCTATGAAAGACAAAGTCTTTGACACAGCACTACATACCCAAAAAAGATTTTAATTAAAAAGGTTTTATGGCGAAATTTGATGATTTAAAAATAAAACGTTATTTTTTATAAATGAATTAATTGTATTTATAAATATATATTATTTTAATATTAATTTAAATTTAAATTTAATTTATCCAATTGTATTATTTTCGAATCTACCCAAGATAAGCGACAATCGTTTATTATTGTTTCGTGACAAGGTTTAGATAATGCTATCGTTTTATTTTACCGCTTGGACACGCCACACAAACGAGAAAGAATATTTGAGTACCTTTGGCATGCGAAACAAAAAAAGTTTCACTATCCCTGGTTTGCGAGTGCCTTGTCGTGGCCGGTCTAGTAAAAGTGAGCAATCCTAGCTTAAAATCACATTATGAACAATTCCTGTTAAGAATTGAACAATCATTAAGTGTACACCCACAACCCAATTATCATCAGCATTGTAAGTGGATTTTCTTAATTGTTTTCCCCTTTTGAAGCATTAAGCTGGCATTATGCATATATAAAGTGACCATACGTCCCGCTTTTAGGTAGCCTGTTCCGTTGTCCCCAAGTACAGCTTCGTGGCGTCGAAATGTCCCGTTTACAAAAAGAGGGCAACACACGGTAACAATTTTTAAAAAAAGTGCAAAAAATCGACTTTCGTAATAATAATTTGAACCATAAAAACTTTAGAGTAATCATTGAATACATTTTATGCTTGCCCGGAGCAAATGCACCCGTAGAAAGAGTCCTTTCACAGATGAATAAGTTGTGGACGACAGAAAAAACACAATTACAAGACGGAGTACTTAAAGCGATGTTGATAGTTAAAATATCTCGACGTTAGTGCAACTCCGACATAAGCGCGTGGGACAATACCGCGCTGACACAAGCGCCTAATATGAGATTAATTTAAATTGTTGACTGCTCATTTCAAGAAATTTACTTTCCTAATATATCTATTCTGCTAAAATAAAATCTGATTTAAAATAAATTGATACTTTTACAAACATATCCGAGAAAAAAAAGCAAGATAACATTCTATCCCATACAATCAAACATTACACGTGTAAAATTTTCAAATTTATTGGGAAGACATAATAAATGAGCGCTTTTTAAGTATTCACTGTCAATACTGGGTGGAATGGCATTGTATTAAAAACTTATAACACACATATTTTGTGCTCATTCCTCATAGATTTATTAGAATCAGGACCAGTTTCTCTCACGCGAGCATTATCAACTGATGATTATGCACGTGATTACTATTATTATTATGTAAGAGTGTTTATCCACTGAGACTTGATTAGTTAATCACATAACAACCAGTATTGCAAGCTGTTGTGTTTTTACTAATCATTAAATCGTTTTATTTCATGTTGTTTTTTATTTTTATAATAAAATGCTCAAATAATTTGTATTGCGCTCTAAAAATTCGCGCACTAATGTCAAACAATTAAAAAACTACCGCACCGAGTTTTTATTGCCTTAAAGCCTGTACAGACACCTCTTTTTCATATTTAAAAACATACTTGGCTTGCGAAACCAATACAATGAAATGATATATAAATTTTTTAATGACCGAAATTTACTCGGTTAGTATCTCGTATTAATCTTGTCTAGTATTTATTTTGGCGTCTTACGGCCCAACTCGAGCGGCCAAAAATTACACCGGTTAAATATTACCGGTGGCTATGGCGATTTCTTGAAAAAACGTTGCAGCGTTGATTTTTGTGAAAGTTCTTGCCGCTTTTCCTGCAGCAGAAATACTGCGCAATTAAATATGTACGTTTATATTGACATTGTCCTCCCGATCACACTTCTAAATATTAAAGAAAATACATAGCTATCAGAAAACTGAACGCCTTTAAAATGAGAGTGTATCAAATCACAATGATTTCCAGGTCCTCAAAACATCAATCAGAAAGTTAAGATGAAACAATAAGCAACTATCAAATGAAAAAACTGCATACTTCGGACCCGGAAAATAGAGAGTAGCAAAGACGACGGTTCAAAGAGGCATCTCTTGACTACGGACTAGAGACTCAAATTCAAGTACCGAATACTCGATACTCGAGTACACTCGTCCATTTTTTAGGTCCTTGATACTCGAGTATTTTGAAAAATAGTCGAGTAATACTCATAATTTATAGATGAAGATTTATTTCCAAATTTTATTTACTTATTTAATAAATATATATGTTTTACCAGTGCATTCAACTGAGTCTTACGCGTGGATTTGCCGTTACCGTTGACCTATGCGAGGATTTATTTTGATAATTTTGCTTTGTCTCCTGCTGACTTATCTTTTCAATGACAATTTTATGATGACAAGAGTCTATGAATAGAAGAGACAAAATAAATATATACACCAATTTGTATTAATAATATATATTTGGGTACATCTAAAACTTTTCAAGTATACTCGAGTATTTAAAATAAAACTACTCGATACTCGAATAGTAGAGATTTCGAGCAATTGGAGTCTCTACTAGGCACCCGTCCTTAATATAATATGACTTACTCAGGATACAATGACACGTAAGATGCATTCGCTGGGGAGACAAATAAGTGACAATCTGAGAAGTCTGTTCTCAGATAGTGAATTGATTTTTTTTCAATTTCAAATGTAAATGAAAACGTGCCGAAGCTCTGCGTGGATTAAATATTTTTAATCATTTCTGTTTGAAAAGTAAAGCAAACTAATAATTTTTACAATCAGTATTTATGAAACAAAAAAAAACAAAGCTACTATAAAAATATACACACAAAAAAATGCAAAGGTAGCATTACTCGGCGAAAAGTTAAAGATATTTATTATAATTTCATTTCCCGCCCAAAAGTTTTCCTATTAAGCGCCTTCAGAACTTGAAAGAAATTTTATATTTTTTTTTCAAATTATTATACAAATTCTTTTCACCGTTGGGCGATTTTAATTTTCATTCAATTTTAAAGTGGCTCAGAACGCAGAAAGAGATGAAGTAATAACACCCTTGAAAAAAGAGTCGATTTTGAGAGGGAGTGTTATAACACTCGTAGATTTCATATTTAATAAAAAAAAGCTAGGAGCTCGTCAAGTTTTGAATAAATAAATTAAACGAAGACTTATAAATTACTTTTGAAATAGAAACTATGATATGCAAAAAAAGAAAATGATTTACTTGAATACTTTCGATGGCTTCGGCGGTAACTTTGTGGAAGTTCATTTCAATATAAAATTTAAAATAAATTTGATTATTCCACGTATTGTGCTACTAACTGTGGCACAATCTTTGTACAAACAATGTCTTTCGCCTCTTTTAGAAGCATCTTCGGACTATCGCAAAGTTTTCTTAAGTAATGAAGCAAGATTAATTTTAAAATGATAAAATTACAAAATGGAGTTAGGGATTTTTCCTTTCTACGGGAAGCAAAGAATTATAGAATCGAAACAAAGCAAACAAATAATTTTACTACTAATGACGTTATCATTATAAAATATTTACTAATGAGCTGCAATCAATCAGATAGGTTTGGGCTTAAACTAATTAATTGTTAATAATGTAAGCAGTGGCGAGCAACCTGTCCTGTTAAGAATATCATTTAATAATATTCCTTTTTTGTTAAGAGTTTCCGAAACTCCATTTTTTAATTTTATCATATTATAATATTAGAATCAATCTTGTTTCATTATGTAAGCAAACTTTGCGAAAGTATGTCCAACGATGACTCTGAAAGAGGCAGAACACGTGCCACAGTTAGTATCACAATACGTGTGAATAATCAAAGTTATTTTTAATTTTATACTGATTTACTTTACATTATCAATACACACCTAGAGCTTGAGTTCAGTAAAAATGTGTTTATTATGACAAATTCTTTATTCTACGATCTCCTCCGACAATTATTTTGTATCTAATCTTTGGTTTGATGTTTGCTGTGTCATTTTTAATTTGATATTAATTGTATATTTTTAGAAAAAAAATACTGTTTTTTAAGAAGATAAATGCATATATTTGTCTTAAATGTTTTTGTATCCATTTTCTCATCGCTCCTATCCTTCTGGTTGATTACTTCTTCTGGTGGTGGGATGGTTTCTTTCTCTTCCAGTCGCAAGGCGGGAAAAGGGGTAGGTTGTGGACCTATCAAGGCTTGAGAATCAACACACGCTGAGGTTTCTTAATCATTGTGTAATTTTCTGTTAAGCTAACAGGTCTAAAATCTATAAAATCATAATGGGAACAAGCGTCGCCAGAAGCGAAGGTCGTTTCGTGAAAACTGCAACTTCTTCCAAATAATATTTAGGTAGTCTATAAATTTACCAGTTTTTGACGAGAACTTAAAAATATGAAACAAATTTAACCCTTTATACGCCAAACTAATTCCATGGATTATTGCCACATGCCACCATTTTCAACCATTAATTTTCCATGAAAATGCCACGTAAAATACCCGGAAAATCATTTTATACCCGAATAACTTTCAGTTTTCAAAGAAGAGTGAGAAATAAAATACCAAAAGTGTAAGATAAAAAAAAATCCAGAGGTATTTACGATAATAAGGTGCAAATCTTAGTGAAATTTGTTAGCTTAGTCTCAAATAAAATAAAAAAACCTAAACATATCGATATTTTGTGTGTCTGCGTTAGTTTTCATTTAAAAATACGATATTTATTCATAAATAAACTCGTAGTGACGTTTGCGTGCCTGCACGCAGTGGCTCTGGTGGTTAGACTGATTTCGCGTGCCTGCACGCCGTGGCGTATGAACAGTTAAATATATGTAGTAAATTTTTATCAAACATCATTTTTTGAGCTCTCTCTTTGACAGTGCACAGATCTTAAACTATTTTTTTAATATCCTGGTAAACGATATTGTATATGTTTGGCCCGTGGTAAAGTGATCAACATTACTGTCTTCTGTGGTGAACCTACTGGGTTCGAGTCTCTGTCCGAGCATATTTTTCAGTCGATTTATTGATCCTGTTCGAAGGCATGAGTTTTTTGGGCGTTGTAAAAAATCCTTTCCTACCCTACGATCCGAAAAAAGCGAGTAGCGAGAGCGATTAGCTTACCACTAATCTAGTCTTATTCCTCGAATTTTTCAGTCCCTATTGTCTTCAAAAAAGTGAGGGGGAGCAACTGAGTAACAAAGAGTTCTTAAAGAAATATTTTTTGAGAAAACAACATGTTGAAATAAACTATGTGAGTTAATATGCTCCAAGTTGGGAGCCGGACATATTTAAAAAATATACTAAGAAATGTCAGCCTTTCAGCGATGAAACTCATAAATTCAATGCAGTTGTGGTAGTGAAACATTCCGTCGAACATCTCCAAAAATAATATATAAATACAATGTGTCAAATCAGTATTAAAAACGTAAGAATATTGATTAAAATATGTCACTTTCGATCGTTTCGAAGTTTGAGTGTCAGTTTTTAATCAAATCTTTTGTTGAAGAATGTTTATATGACACATAAATACACAGCAATCGATTCGTTGAAAATCTTAGAAGCTACGATGTATTTTTCTACTGCAACTTCAACTATGATTCGTTAAATTTCACAAAAATCCCAACTGATTCTTTCACACAATCTTCATTCCACTTACCACTGAGCTTAATAGACTTATATTTAATATTCCTGCAATGATATTCCTAAGAAAATTGTATGGTATGATTGCGTGGATATTTACACATGAAATGCGTTATACATTGAAACCTTATGGATCATCTATCCAAAAACTGCAGCCTGCAATGCAAGCACTGATACTAGTTGTAGTACTCGTAGTCGGATAGTAAAACAATAAAACAATAAAACAATAAAACAATATGGTAACTACGATCAAAATAATAGACCAGTGAGTAAACAAAATATCTGATGAATACATGAAACCTTATTTTCTTTTTTAATTCAATATTATAATAATGACCAATTAGTTTATCTAAAACTATTTTCACTCATTAATATTGAGTAATATTTTACTTTAGTTAAAATTTAAATTAGTATCGTAAATTCATATTAACCGTAAAAATGATGAAAATCATTTCAAAATAGTATTAAAATGTTTGAAATATTTTATTTCAACTCTTAACAAATTAGAAATTATCAGCCTATGCAGAATTAGCGTTAATTAGTCTCGTTTTTTGTGGCCTTGTTTTTTCTCTTTTATACGAGAGCCGCTGCGCTGCTACTTTGCCTTATAATAATTGCCGGCGTAGAAATTTTATCAACTTATCATTTGCTTTATCACTGTACCGCTTTTGCACCTTTATTTGGGAGGCCATAATTGTGTATTCCCTCAACGGAGCGAAGAATTAGTTTGAAAATTTTACGGGTTGATATTCAACACCGTTTGAAGCCGCCAAATCTTTGCAACGAACCTTGCCAGTAAATGAGCGATTACGGGTGAAGTTTTCTCAATAAGAAATCACCACTGAAATAAGAATCAACTGCTACAAAATTAACATTACACAGTTCAAAATGTATCAACAAATGCTGATAAATTTTTTGTCGTACATTAAGCGCTCAGATAGACTTCTTTCTGTCATTCTCCATTTAAAAGTGAAGTTTATTAATTGACTTTTAGCTCTTTCTTATTTAATTACCACTATTTAAACGCTCTATTTAGATTCCATCTGCCCGACACTGCGAGTTTTTGTATCATAATTAGACACTCTAATTAAGAAGGTTTTCAAATTTTACGTCGTTATTTGTCTACAGCTTCATTAACGTGACTTTTAAATATAAAAAGATGCCTTACTACTCTTCTAGATTATTCTTGTGCGATAAAGTATTATAGTCACAATTAATGGTATTTCACAGGATTTCACAATCGCTTAATTCGAAGCCGCTTCCAATCACATCTTTTACATATA
The DNA here is from genome assembly GCA_028554975.1 of Himalopsyche kuldschensis. NCBI lineage: Eukaryota > Metazoa > Arthropoda > Insecta > Trichoptera > Rhyacophilidae > Himalopsyche > Himalopsyche kuldschensis. Next base: position 16,325,092 of record JAHFWI010000014.1, read on the forward strand.
TAAAAGAAACTTGTGCAGTAAGCATTTCATGATGGATTATGATGGATAATAAAACATTCAAATAGGTTTACAATACCTTAATTAAATGAAGCAATAAAAAAAGCTAAAAACTATTTGCTGAGTGATATTAAATGGCTTATTCATTTCCATTGTGGATAATAAAAGAGACCGCAATCTTTTGAGCTCAAGTTTTTCTTTTGTAATACTGACGGCTACTACGTAGTTCATTTTTATGAAACTTGACTTTTGCGTTTCTTTTTTGTGTAAAACCTCTTAATGCTTTTATTTAGTAAGCTGAAAAGACTTAATTAGACAAAAAATGTGTATTTTATTTTATGGTGCTTTTAATGTGATATTTAAATTATGGTGATAATGTGGTTTTTGTTGAGAATTTTTACATAAGAAAAGAAGATAAAAACACATTATTAAAAGAAGTAATTAACTGAACAAAAATGCTTTTTTTGATCCATTACATTTTTCCTTTACCTGGAATCTAATATATGTACTTAAATAAAAGAATATACAACAACATTAAAATTTTTCAAAAATCGGATAAATGATTACTATTCAAGAAATGCTTAATCCTCATCACTACTGTCATAGTTTGCCGCTTTGAGAACCTTAGTCATCTGATGTCGAATAAGGTGGATTTTCAAAATGAATATTGTCTTTCTCGCGGTCTCTCAAATATTCAAAATTGGCTTCCACCACTTAACTGAATTTCAGTGTTGGCAGGGATTATGATAAGATTATTTTTAAACATTCTCAAAGGGTTATTATTTTCTTAAAGAACGATCAAAGATCAATGAACATCGTTTATTACAAACACTAATATTTTCCATAATTTGTTATTAAATGCAGATATTGGATGTTTTATTACAAGTAATGATGACCCATATATGTATAATATTTGAGATTTGGTGTTGAAGACAAGTATTGATTATATTGTTGAGTACACAGTCAATGCTAAGCTTTTGTAAAAGCCAAACAAGCAATCAGTTACTATGTTACATGGGATGCCATTTTTCATACGCAATCTTTTTCAAAGACCTGGCTTACTTGAGATCACAGATTTGGAGACGGACTCATCGTTTCAAAAGAGCCGATACAAAGCTCGAGCGACCACAAAATCCGATATTTATTTTCATAACCTCTTAAGATTAAAAAACTAATGTGTGCAGTTTTAATCGTTCGAATTTTTTACTTTTCCGTGAGTTGGCTAACCTGGATTTGTGGTGAATTTACTCAATCCGTGATTAATTTACCAACGCATTTCATTGAATCTCATTAAAAAAAACATTTTCTAATTCATCCACATTACGATAATAACAATTAAACTAAGCGATCAAATTTAATTTGTTATATATATAAACGATAAAAACATACATATATTATACAAGTTACTACGCATCCGTTCAAGTTCACTCGCACACTCGAAATGCCTGAATATGACAAAAAGAAAATACCGGGTCATTAGCGATCAAAGCTCAAGTAATTGCACTTGAAATCCTCAAATATACTAATGTATGTTTTTATTGTATAAATAAAATTTATTTGTTCTGTGTCGGTGACGAGACCGAATAATTTTTGTGTGCGAATTCAAAAAACAACATAATATTTCTATAACAGTCCTTTTTATAAATTGTCGTTGCAATTCAATTATAGTTATAATTTTTTTTATAAAGAACAATGTGATAGTTTGAGATGTGTTTATCGAAGACTTCACAGTCTTACTTGAAATACTAATACCTCTTGTTGTAAAATACAGGTGAATTAAATAAGCTAGAAAGTGGCGTGTATCCAGCTCAACGCTATTAGAGGATTGGATGAAATTGAGACAGCTGGTCTAGAACTGTTCAGTTTAACATATTGCTATTAGCCGCTCTACATTAGACAATGTTACGAAATGGTGTAGACAAAATATTTTAAGCCTTGTCTAAAGTCCCACTTCAGACGCATTGATAAAGATGATTTAAGTGGCTTCTTAAAAAAATACTCACTTGATTACTTTGAATATTTAAGTCAAACAAAGCTTTTAAACAACTGCTCTTCAATACTTTGATATTACAAAACTTTAATTGTACAAGCCTCTTCGTCTTAGGGCACAACGCAAAAGTTTTCATGTAAAATATTTTCTTTCAGTTGCCAACAGTAATTGAATTAACGTAGGTAGAGTGGGTATTAGCATTTTTACTGTTGGAATATTTTTTTCAATTTAAGACAACCAAACTAGAATCAAACAACTAAGGAATAAATCAAACAAAATTTGATTCTTGAATGAATTATCCGACGTCCATGGTTTACGCTCTATGGTTCCCCATTGTAATGTGCCTGTATCACTCAATTAACAGTTTCATACGAGGATTTTTTATATTGAATTATTAAAAATCAGCTGTGCATATTCAAGCACAGTAAAAATGCTTGTGTAGGCTTGCAACTGCATTGGTTGTCAGGTTGTCAGGTTGTCAGGTTGTCAGGTTGTCACACCTCATGCTTACAACGTTCTTGCATAAATAGCTCTGTATTGTACATATTTATTTTCAGTTGAAAATGATCGAAACCGATGATTCCAATAAATGCATTGTGAAATAATATCATACAAAACCAATAATTTTACGTCGAAAATCGTTTACAACGTTCGAAAAAAAAAATTCCAATGTATATATGTCCATGTATGTACATATACATGTATTGATTGAGTAGGCATTTACTTGGTATATAATACGGAAGAAAAATAACAATGTAAGAACTAAAACATTGTTATTTTTCTTTCCGTATTATATATTAATATATATATTTTATAATTTTAAAATATTTAAAAATATTTGGCATTACGTTCGCCAAATAATGTATCAATTGTGCACAAAATCAACGATAAATAACATACATATAAATACATGTATTTAAAAAAGGTACCAAGGAATCAGGTTTTACCCAAAGTGACGATTGAAAATTCTTTATTTTGTATTAAATACTTATGTATCTTTGCGGGTGTTCACTGTCAATACTTGATGAAATGAAATAATAATAAAAATAATAACACATTTTTGGTACTCAATCCACGCTAGATGTATTGAGATCAGGACCGGTTTTCAGCATCGTGAGCATTATCAATTTAGTATATAATGCCTGCGATAAGCGAAACGGGTATTTGTCTTAATAATTTCAGAGTGGAATAAATACTAAAGATGTGTTATTATTTGTATTATCTACATACAAAAGCATTAAACTATGTGCTATCACAACTAAAGCCAATGAACAAGACCAGTGATGCACAACCTTTTAAAGAGAAGGGCCAGATAATCATTTCTCAGATAGTTCAAAGGCCGCATGCGTGAAAGTGATTTTATTATTTTATATTTGTCTTCCATTGTCCGTAAAAAGTTCTGAAGAAAAATGATGATTGTCATTAGATATATTGGGAAATTTCAGTGCAAGCCACAGGTTGTGCATCTCTGTAATATATAAATTAAAAAAGTGAATATATCACGAACATCCATTCCAAAAAAATACTTATAATATTGTTTTACACCAAAACTATGATTGATTGGTGGAATAATTATGGTTAGACAAAAGCTGACATATTGGTATATAAAAGCATTTTTTCTTGTTATATTCATTTTCATTGTTTTCTGACTAAAAAAAGCTTTTGAATGAAAAGCTCACAAATATTGATAGGTTGATAAAATTATGTCAAATATTTCATATTTGAAATTTTTCAATAAATCACCTAAACCGTTCAATCATTTACATAAAATCATTTATTTGACGTTGTATACAACGATAATTATTCTATAGTGTAGAATCGGACATTGATGCATTGCCACTAGGATGCACATTTAATTCACTTTTCAATTTTGAATCCGAATAACTCTTCTACCCACTTACGGAAAATCATAAAATTTCAACCTCTATCTATTTAATCTATTTAAAAATAGGCAACAAACTATTTGGTCAGTATCTAATTTGATAAACGGTCAGTAAATATGAAAAAATGGCCAGTAATAAATACAGCAAACGGTCATTAAATAATTAATTTTGGTCAGTATATTATTGAAAAAAGGTTATTTTTCGTAAAAAGGTTAGTAATTATAAACGGTATAAACGGTTTGTAATAAATAGTGGTTGGACGATTTGGTATGGTAAGGGAAGTTTGGGTTAGGTTTTAATGAAACAATTTGTAAGCCTTACACTTTGTCATACATTTTCTTTTTACGACCATATTTGATCAATTTCACAAGCTGTCCGACTAAAATTAGCAATTTATTTCAAATGATTGACCATTCAATTCAAATTCTAACTGTATTAAATAAATTACTGACCGTCTTGTAATAAAACTGACCATATTCACACTGATTCAGTAGATAATAATCGTTAATATTATTTAGTGACGATTTTTTCATATTACTGATCATTTATTTAAGCTACTGACCCATAAATTACATGCCTTAAAAATATAAATTACTGTTACAGTCCTAATTTCACATTTTTATTATAGATTTGAGACCAGAAAAACCGACCCTTATCATCTGATAAAATTTTGAAACCAGTAGAAAAAAAATGTGCTTTTTTATTATTGTAATACCGTTTCATCAAGTATTGACTATAAGCCCCACAAAATATATTGAATGTAGTATTGAAACTTTTTAACTCACCCATCGAGCAGCATTTCTCCCCTGTTCTTAACCCAGTAATTGATAGTGTTTGGGAATGCCTCGATATAGCATTCAAGCTGGACATCTGTATCCAACGGAGCTCCGAGGAGCTGGTTTGGGACTTTGACTGTTGGAGCAACTGGTAGGAAGGAGAGAAAACAATTGTATCTTTGATTTTTTTAATTTTTACTTTTTCACGGCCAAGTTCACATTCGGAATTCGGATTGTAAGCGACAAAACTCAAAACTGAAAATTACAAAAATTCATCCGATTCAATTAAACATAATTGTTAGAAATTGAGAGAATCACTGATTTGTTTCAAATACCGACAATTACTTGTTACATATGACAATGAAATAAGATACGGAAAAGGCTTTAAGCACATTACTCAATTGTGATCTAAAACGAAGCATAAAATTGTAAAAAATACACGCATATCTGTATAGATCAGTGTTCTTTAGCCCGTTGTCCGAGGACCAGCACCAGTCCGCAAGAGTTTTTTGTCGGAACACGAAAACTTTTATATTTAAAAAAATTCTATTATAATTTAAAATGTTGAAAAACACTTGGCTTAGATTATTACAAAAGGGTAATTAATTTTCCCAACTTTCTCTAGACTTTCTTTGTCGTACTTATTGCGCGAGCGTAGTGTTGTACGGTGCGTTACAAACAAACAATTAAATCAAAAGAAATAAGTTATCATACTCACAGTTGACATTGAGCGTAATTCTCTTGCTGACAGTTGGTGGAACGTCGTTAGATGCAATGCACAGAAATGATCCCATCTGCTTTCTATCGAGGCGCCAAAAAGGAAAGTGAGTGCCAGAGTAGTTGTCTTCTGTTGACAAAATAATAATTCATTTAAAATAGTCATCTTCCAATTCACACAGCTTTAGCCTGACGCTTACATTAGTCTCAATTTATATAATATAGTCATAATTTAAATGAAATTGGTCGTATTTAATATTTTTGATGAGATTTGTTTTGACATGTGGTCAGAATTGTTTTTGTGATAACCTGACCTTACAATCGATTATTTTGCTCAGACCATTTTTGTATTCCTTTTAATATATTCAAGATTATTGACGTTCTGGCATTATTAAGTAAAGCGTAAACAATTTTCGTAATAAGTCGAGTCTATGGTCGAGTATAAACATCGTTGGCATTGGTTCAAATCACAGTCTGGTTGGTCTCATTATTCAATCGAATTATTGATATCTGGTCGTAGACATGATTGTCTTTGCTGTTGAAAAATCCCCGTTACACTCACATGATCCTTAATCTGGAACGTAACGAAATCTATTAACTGACCACTAATTTTATTTTTATATCCTTAATATCATTAAAAAATATTTTTACTGCAACTGAGTAAACATCAGTGGTAATATAAAGACTTCTGTTGAGATAAGCTAAATTATTAGCTTATATACTACACATTGTTAGTGGACACGGCTTAAAAACTTAGTAAAACATTTTGAGATGATTAGAAGCTTATAGATTGACCATAAATCATTTCGAATGGAATGACCATAAAAAAGTAATAAAAAAAAGGTGCTTCTTTTTCAAACACTACTTTATAACGAAAAATTAGTGTTGTAAATTATTAAAAACTAACAGCATACATTTTTTGAAACGTTTACCGACATATCTTATGAGCTTTTGTTATCCCTTTGCGGTGAATTTACGGTTTGGTGAATCTATGACACTTGTGTCAGTGCTGACAAAAACAATAAACTGGGACATGAATGACTTAAAAATGATATCATTTTACTTTTTTCCTACTATATCCAACTCCCAATATGGAAAATGTGAATTATAAACACGCTGAATCCTGGAACCGCGTTTTCACACGATGTTCTATTTTTATCATAACGCGTTTGATGTGTCTGCTCGCCTCTCTGAAGACCAATTCCGGTGAGGTCACCGATTAGAAGCTTGCATTATCGTCCAAGCGTAATTTCAGTAAACATCTCAAAAATATTTTACTGTCAATAGCAGCAACAGAAAATGAATAAGCCCTTTCAGTATATAACAATGTTAGTATGTAACAAATCAATGTCTGTATCAAACTAATGGCACTATAATTATTATTTTTAAATAATTGTCATTTATTAATAATTCAAACACTTGCTATCATTAAATATTAATTCAAAGGCTTAAAATCAATCAATTCATTAATAATAGGTCGGATAAAACCCTAGATCTATATATATAAAAATGAATGTATGTATGTATGTCCGCTATGGACTACTAAACCGCTCGACCGATCGATGTGAAACTTTATAAATTTATTGAATACACTCCCGCAATGGTTTCTGGCCTACCAACCCTTCCCCCCAACCACCCCCCAACCTCCACCCACCAATTTTTTTTTAAACTTTATGAATTTTTCGAGTTCACTCCTTCGAAGGTTTCTTGCATACCGCTTCCATACGCCCCCCAAACCCCACCCCGCCAAACAACACGACTCCCCCCCAAAAATTGATATCGAATTTTTACAAATGTCTCGAGTACACTTCCGCGAAACTTTCTGGCGTACACCCCCTCCCCCACCCCACCCCCCAATCCCCCCTACAATTGCTGGCGTAGCAACGCGCGCAGGGTACAGCTAGTTTATTATAAATATTCCTATGTTATTATCTGGTCATAAATATTTTCAAAAATCCCCATAATTATAACAAACCCACTTAATTCATTGAAGCTCTTATACATTCAATTTTCGCTAATTTACATTTTAATAGTCTTTTAACTTAGTGATCTATCTACTAATATTTTTGTATATAAACGATACAAACTGTTTACTACGCGTCAGTTCAAGTACATCCGTGCACTTGGAATGCCTGAAGATGCCGAAAGGCGAAACCCGGGTCGTTAGCGACAAAACTCATGGAAAAGTACAAGATTCAAACAATTCAAAAACAACAAAAAAACTTTATTTATTCCACTTGTAAAAAATAGCAACACTTGCTTTGCCTCTTTAAGAAGCATCTTCAGACTTCTATCGGAAGAGTACTTTAGTAATAATGTTTAGATTAGTCATATAGTCTTATATTATAAATTACAAAATGGCGGCTAGGATTTTTCCTGTTTACACGACGCAGGTGGGGAGTTAGACATTATTATTAAATAATATTTAAGTTATTAAATAAATTTTTGATTCAGTAGCTTCACATTGCTAAATTTATTTCCCTTGAGATTAACCCTTCCAAACCTTATTAATTATTTCTAGAGCTATTGAGTAATTGTATTGTTATCATTTTAACTTACCTACTTCATTGCGTTTATCAAAAAGAAAAAATCCCAATTTCCATTTTATAATTTTGAATATAAGAATATTAGAATCTACCTTTAATTTATAACTAAAGTATCATTGCAAAAGTTAGTCTGAATATGCTTCTTACAAAGGCAAAACACGGTCGCTATTTATTAAAGCACGCGTAATAAACAAAGCTATCTTTTAATTGTTCATTAAAATGAACTTCCAGAAAGTGACACCAAAATTAAATTATCTCTAAAAATGATCTTGAATCTACGTCTTTTCTTATAAAATTCTTGATTTGTAATATAAATTTTAAAATGACTTTGATTATTCCACATATTAATATTTCCAAAAATTTACCGCCGAATCCATCGAAAGTTCTTGAGTTTTATTCAAATACGTTATTGGTGACAATGTTGCTATTTTTACCCTATTATAATCAAGTTAAAACCTCTGTTTAACAACGCGTTCATTTAAGGCAACAAGTCAAACAAAGAGGTGATAACCGTGTGTTATTTCACAAGCCTTGTATCTGAACGTGTGTGAGGTCGGAATTATTACCGTTGGTCAACACGAAAGAGCACTTTCCAGTTGACATAATATTGTTCGCCTTTGCCCTTAAGAGTAATTTACGATGTAAAGTCACATAAAAATTGTTCGTCATATTTGACGCGCAACACTCTTTTTAACATATTCGTTACGAGCGTTTTTGCAAAATTGTGCAAAAAATTAGGTACTTTCGAAGAAAATATATAACTTTAAAACTGTGAGACATTTAAAAAAAATATTTGGACACCAGCTGTACAACACTTGCAAATTGTTGCATAATACTGTATATATTTAAACTTGATACTCAATTATTAGTGATACTCAACCTTTTGTATTTTTTATTATAGAATATCGGGTATTTGACATAGAATTATACATTCCATCGAAAACGTTATAAATAACAACCCAAGTAGTCAACTGTCTGCTGATTTTTTTTTTATTTTTGGGGAAAATCACCGAATAAAAAAAAATTGTGAACATTTTTTTATATTCTATTTTTTTAATGATGCATCAAACAATTTTTGCCATTTCTGTAGAGAATCTAAAACATTTGTCGCATTGGATGTTTATATTTCGACGCCTCAGCTAGACAGGCTATCATCCGTAACCAATGAGTTTTAATGGCATATAGTCGATCACCTGCAAATGGTTAAATATGGACGTTTGATAATTTAGGATTAGTTTCAACGAAGATTTGAAAAAGAAAACTTTCTTGGAACAAGTACCATTCACATAGTCACAAACTATGTTAGACAATTAAAAGCAATATGATGAAGACATTTTAATGCTGTATATTTCTGAAATATTTGTATTCCAAGAAATATAAATATTCGCCCTTTGATAATTTCTAAGAGGAGAATTATCGAATCAAGTTTCTTTTTGGAATGTTTTCGTTTCAACTCTCTTGATATTCGAAGATTATTTGTAATATAGAAACAACATTTTTCTCTTATTCTTCGAGCTGAGTTAATAACCTTTTTTTTGCATGGTAGTTACCAAAAACGGAACATTTTGAAGTTATACTTCTTTAGGCGCGTTATGCAAAAATGTTGAGAGTGAAATTTTAAGATGCGCGCGCATCACCGTCACATTCAAAAATCACAAAATTCACAAGCTGAAGTTAGTCAAGCATGTTAAATTGCTGATTCAGTGAAGTTAGTCACACACAAAATTCACAGGTTGAAGCTGTCAATATAATTGAGGTTAACTGTCCGTATGTATTATTTATTGATATAAATTAAAATATGATTATTTAATATAATTAATACAAAATATTATTTAATTGTTAATGTTAAATATTTATTATTGGTTATTTAATATTTACAAAATAAAGAAATAAATTTAATTCAAAATTTGTGATAACAATGAAAAGTGAATATTAAATTAAGAAAATAATAAATATTTAAAAAATGAATAAACTTAAATTCAATTTTTGAATTTATTATTAAATCCATTTATTTACTTTTAAAATATAAAATAATCAATAATAAATATTTAAAATTTAGAATCTTATATTATTTAAGTACAAATTATGTTATATTTATTTAGTATTCTCTAAATTTAAAAAAAAAATTAAATTAAAAACTTTCGCATAATGAGAGAATTTATGTTACACTTAATGTAAGAAAATATATATTTATTTATTTAATTTTTCAAATTTAAACTGAGCTTTATTGACTGTGCTGACTATCCTTCTCCAGTCCTTTTATTATTTTATTGTAATTAATTATTTGCATGCAATTAAAAATTGTTTTTAATGATGCAAAAGAAGTATAACTTCTGACGCGCGTATTTATTATTCAAAGTGGATTGGTGCATCGGTCATTTCAATCACTAGTCACAAAATGTTTTGGAGTTAATAATATGTTTTGTCTTTTATGCCATTCTCTACTAAATAATTACTATATTTTGTGACATACATATATATATTACATAATGGATACACTTTATTATATTTTTCAAACGCATGACGCATAGGTGTCAATGTAATATTATGTACTAAAGTTTTATTAGCAATAAACAAAAAACTTTACGATAAAATTGGTTTCAAGCGAAGCGATGCTATTTTGTCAATATGCTATTATCAGCTGATAAGCAATTTGAGAATGACAATGCCGGTTCTGATCTCTATAAAATACGTGGAATAAGTACAAAAAAATATCTTTATTTTAAAATAATAACTTTTCACTGAAAAAAACAGTAAACAACTAAAAGTGAATATAATTTAACCTAGATGTTCTTTTGCCATACATAGTACAAACATATCAATCGAATTTTCATTTTAGAAAGATACTCACAATTATTGAACTGTTCCGATTTAGATCTGATTTAAGCTATCTATATCATTGGTAAATGTTACAGATGCAATAAATAAATAAACTTCAATTGACTGATTGAGCTTAAGCTGAATTGAACATGCATAAAGCAAATCGCTTGTGTTGTAATGTACATATCTATGAACTGCAAAGTTATAACAAAATAAATTGAGCCATTTAAGTCGACCGTCTAGCTTAGTGGTGAACATTCAATAATTAATCAGTGGATAACAAAAACAATATACAAATCATATTAGAACTGAAAATTTTAAGAAGGAGAAAAATAACTTCATGGAATTTCTTCTCTGTAAATTAAATTTTTCTATTTTCCACGCATAGAAAAGTTGTGTTTATTGAAATATAGCTGCTGTCAATAATAAACTATTGAGACATTGAACGTGAATCAACTTCAAATGATTATTTACCGATGAGAATTGATATTAAAAAAATATTTCACCAAAAAGCACCACTTTTTTGGCATAAGAGCCAGCTTATAAATTGTCATAAAGTTCAAAAGTCGCATGGGTAATAGTGATAACATTATCGTTATTTTTAGTATGTTTATTGCTCTTTTTTGAAGAAAATATCGTGATTGATATTCGTCATATGGGGCCTCAGGCTGTGCACCACTCTTTAAAATAACAACATTTTGTTTACTAAAATTTTGTACGTTGTTTTTATAATCCAAACCACATTCATCAAATATGAATTCAAGTTACTCAAAAAACATATTGAGTTTCTATATAAAAGTATATTTGCTGGATAGTTGCAGAAACATTAAAAAATATGGTAAATAAACTGAAACTGGACTTTTTCCAGTATGAAATATTATTCTAAATCAAAGTTGTACACGAATGTGGTATACATGGAATGCAGATTAAGGCTTACGCTTGAACATTTCACGGTTTCCAGGCAGCTTCAAAAGCATAGGATGTCCATCCTCACGGCGCCAAGTAATGCGAGGCTCAGGATGTCCCTTCGCAACGCACGTAAGCGTAGCGTTCTCATTCTCCTGGACAGCCATGTCTGTGGAAGTTTCTTCGTTCGATATATCCGGTGGCACTGAAATCAAAACAATTTTTTTTTTTCAATTCATATTATAATTTCATTTGTCGAGGTTTTCAAATTGAGATGATAAGACTATCGTGAGCAAAAACGCAGCACTATGGTACTAATAAAAGTACCTATTTTTGAAAGCAAAAAATATATAGAAGGGAAAACTTTGATTCAGAGCATTGATTGTTTATAAAGTTACATTTTTTGTTGGTTGAATTACCATTAACTTGATAGAACTTTACTATAACCAGTCACAAGGGCTGTTTGACAGATCAATGCATTGCGTATTAAGGTGTAAATTTTCATCAGTGAACTTTGTGTCTTTTTCCTCTTATTATTTCTAAGCAAATAAAATGTTGTTATATGTTTAAAACATCCCATTTTCTTTTATTTTATGTACTATCTTGTATAATGTTTGTCAAATGCATGGAAAATTGGCATCAGCTGTTATGCCATATATTAGTTTGATTCTCAATAAAATATAAAGCACTGTGAAAAACAGGAATGTATTAGAGTTCTACAAACATTACATAAAATATAAGGTTGATGCTGACAACAGAAAATATTTTTTTGTTTGGCACTATACAATTTCCTTTAATTATTCAAACCTATTTTAATATTAATGGTGAAAAGCAGCAACAAATGACTCTTTGATTGACCATTTACAAATTTTCACATTTCTATTCACAAAATAATAATAATTTTTCGCATTCGAATCAATGAGGTTAATACCGATTCTGTATAAAGGTATTTTTATCACAATTTAATGACACTTAAAATCACTAAATGCTGTTTTTTTAATAAAAATTTTATATAATCACCGAATACACAAAAAATAATTGTACTAAAAATCATAATCTAGCATTTTTCTTTGTTTAAAAATATGGAAATACCTCTTGAAAATCATAAATTATGTTGCTTTTCGGATAACAACAGGTGAAACCTCAAAGTCATAAATCATAAATCAGAAAGAGTAATGAATGATTTTTTTGCGATAAAATCCACTCTACATATATAACTTTCGACTTGTTGGCAGATTTAGCAAAGATTACACAAATTGAAAATAAATTACAAATTTCAACAGCGGCATTACTAAAGGCATTTATTATAGTTATAGAAATATTAATACATGACTTACGATATTTCATTGATAACATGACGAAATCGATAAGATTTTATATATCAGGTCTTAACATTACGTACTTAACATACGTGACAAATACGTAATCATTTATTTTACATAAAATAGTTTCCACTTTAAAGGTGCTACAATAAATGGTGGAATGGTATTATATTAAAAAATAATAAAACATGTATCGTATTAATTATTCCACATACAATTTATTAGGATCGGGACCGGTTTCACCCATCATGAACATTTTCAACTTAAGTAATACAACAATACAGTTTTATTTATTCAAAATCTAAGCAGAATTAACAAAACAATTGGGAAAACAAATATGAAAATGAAATAAAAATGTTTCATTCGTTAATTATGCTCAAATAATGCTGTATTTTTGTATCTCTTAACTTACTAAAATTAACAAAATTTAATTTGGAATATGTACAAAAAATGTGTTTATATCTTTACTTAAATCGTTAGATCAAAAGAATCAATGTTTTTGTTAAAAATTGCAATACCGGTAAAGCCAAAACCTTCAATATCCACAATAATGTTATTTGTGTATTTAAAAAAGCCTACCCCGTACTTTAATAAAACTGTTCGCGATTTAGTTACGACTTTTAAATCAAAAAATTTGTGGTAAACATTTAAAAGAGGTGTACAATTATTTAACGACTACTCTGGCAAAAGCGTTGAGGCTGAGGAGGCTTTTTCTGCATCCCGACTTATTTACACGAGAATCCAATCAAGTTAGACAAATTCCAACATTCGCAATCTTGGAGTTTATGAAAATCAGTTTCTTAAACTTATTATGTGGATTTTTTATTATATCAAGCATTTGAGCCTTTTTATCAAAACCTACTTAACTCCATGAACCAAATTTTTGACAAAGTGAAAAAAACTGCTGTGGGAAAAAAGTTATAATATTTTCTAAGATTATGTAAGTGAAGACATAAATAGTAACACTTTACTGCTATCCCAAATCAGAACGCAGTAAGTGACACTGACAATCGTTTTGAGAAAAAATACATTATGTGTCTTTTTATGTTTTAGTATGTATTTAGAATTGATAAAAAGTGGTTGATGCGATACGGGTGCGGATGATGACTTTATCATAAGAATAACAGAATACATGCGATGTCTCAAAAGTAACAATTTTTCCGAATTCGTCAATCGTTATTATCAGATAAGTAATGTAGAAATACTCCACCGAGTAAATGAAAATGGACTGAAAATTTATAGCGTTGAATTTTAAGCAATAAATAAAAGTATTGACAGTAAAGAAGTATTAATATATAATATCCTAAAAAGCACAGGTTGCTCGCTACTGCTTCATTTATTTCCAGCGGGTTCAACCCTTCCCAATTGATTGCATCTCATTAGTTCATATTTTGTAATGCTAACGTCATTAGTAGTATAATTATTTGTTTGCTTTGTTTCTATAACCCGGTACTTAAAATACTAAACCAAAATGCGTCCCGTAAAAAGGAAAAATTCCAAACTCCATTTTGTAAATTTGAATTGAACTGAGGTCGGTTCAAGTGCATCCGTGCACTTGGAATGCCCGAAGATGCTGAAAGGCGAAACCCGGGTCGTTAGTGACAAAACTCATGGAAAAGTACAAAATTCAAACAATTCAAATTTGATATTGAAATTCCATCAGGCACCCTCAGTCGAAATACTTAATTCCATTTTGTAATTTATCATTTTAAAATATAAGCAAACTTTGCAATCGTAAGTCCGAATACGCCTCTGAAAGAGGCGAAACACGATAGTAACATAATACGTTGAATAATCAAAGTTATTTAAAATTTTATATTATTTAATCTTGTTTAATATAAAATTTTATATACACGATATACATGTTGAATAAAGTGCAATTTCTTCCAGATAGTAACATATTAATTATTTTAATAAAGTATATACATATATCTATTGCTTATATGTAAACGACTGGGAAAATGAAAGTACTTCATAAGGGAGTCGACGCTTCTGCAAACTCGCTTGTAAAAATCAGTGAGATTACACAAGCAAATTGCTTTTCCGCTCCATTCGGTAAAAAAGGAGCAATGAAAATCCTAACAGACATCTACAAAACAAAATCCGTTAAACTGTGTGATCTGCGATCTAAATATTACATTTTCTATATTGAATTACCAATCCCGTTGGATATTCTAACTAACGTCATATTTATCTTATCACAGGTCTAAATATAAATTCGTAGATTATATAAAATAAATGTGTCCATACAATTTAGAAAATTGTTGCGTGATAGCGGGTCCTTTTCACCTTTACATCACATTCGAATGCATAAGATCACGCTGATTGATGAATCCAATTAAAAAGATTAAATGAGTTGAGTGCTTAAGGCTTACGAGCACAGAAATTATTTAAAAAGTCGACAGCTGTTTTCGCATAACGCAAATTTTTATAAAAAAAATATCTGACATGGTGTTGCCAAAATATCTTGAATTTAAATATATACCTATTTTTTTTTCTTTGTGATGCATAGCTTGCGTACATTTCATGCGGCCCAATATAAGATATATATCTTTTTTTATTCAAAACGTTTCACGAACGATAGAAGATATGTATATCACTGTTACTCTTGCGACCCGTGAAAAGCTGACCCTTCTGTCAAAAAAGTTGTGCATCTTTTCAATACTAATTTTAAAATATGCTCTTATTATCTATGTGTTTGTTTGAAAACAAGAAAAACTACTTTTTAAGCTTAAAATTTTTTGGTGCCAAGAACGACTTCGAAAAAGTTTTGATTTAAAAGCAGCAGATGCCGAAATGAGTTTATAAAGAGAGCAAAGTTACATGTCCTCATTTTTTTGTCTGCGCTATCGAAACCAGTTTTTTTTCATTAAACACTGTCCGTTCAACACATCTGCATTTTCTTGGTTTAATTTTCATCTTATTAAGCAATATTCTTTATTATTGATCATTTCTCCTAACACCAATTCGATCCACAAAAAAAAAGTCTAGGGAAAAAAATCAAACACTCATACATACCAGCCTCGTGTTTATATTCTCACCATTTCTCTAAGAGTGGCTGAGTAAGTTTACTATATCACAAACATATTACAACTTAGGTTAGGATGCTTTTAATAGGTATTAAACATTTTTATTTTTAAAAATTTGGTTTTGAATTGTTACGTTACAGAATTTACTCAGTAGAACGTTGTCTAAAACAACAGCGTGAGTGAAGTATTCAGTCATAAAACTCCCTAGAGTAGGTTTCAGGATATTCAAAATTATATGAATTCAGCTTATTACAGAAAAAAAGATGTAACAATGAGAAAATAAAAGAACATAATGAATTGGTAAAATATTTTACCAGCCTTAAAAAAACACCGTTTCACATTTTCAAATAACATTTTTTCCCTATTGGTTCAATATCACTAGATAGAATCATGGCATCGAAATATTCGGTTTTGGCAGACTATTTGTTGAATTCTTTATTAAAAAATCTTTGGCAAATGTTTATTTTATTATTTTATGCCCTTGTGAAGTCTTAATTGAAATTTGAATTCATTCGCTACGATATGAATCATTGGAATATTTTGAAAAAATCGTTCTTTAACCACGTCAACTGGAGCTTGTAAATATTATAGTTTTCCAATGCGCAGCAAATTGGCGTCAGCAGTAATACCAGGATCAATGTGTGTTTAAAATTGAACGGTGAAAATTCCACATTCTGTCAAGGCCTTACAAAAAAGTTCGTATTCCTCAAGCCATTTCATTTGTTATGATGTATAACTTGTAAAACCCGGTATAAGAAAAAAATATATACTAAAGGATTTATTCGAATGAGGTCCTTGGTGAAACTTCAATATCAAAGTCAGGTCTTTTGAATTTTGTACTTTTCCAGTTTTTCAGTTTTTTTGTTGAAAAATTAAATGCGAAAATAATGGTTCTCGCGAAGGCAAAAAGCTTTTGTAAGAACAAATTTCAGTTTGAACGTGTATGATTAGTTTTGCTCGTCGCTTTTTGTTTATTGCTTAATTTTTGTATAAATAATACTGTAACATTTTTTTTTACCTATTCCACATTAGATTTATTAAGATCAGGATTGGTTTCAATCATCGCAAGCACAGTTAAATGATAAATTCAGTTGAAAATAATCGCGACTAAAATAAATTTATTTTAGAATAAGTACATTCAAAAAGTGTTACTATTTTTATGAAAATACATCGATACTGTGCTATTAAGAAAAAGTGGGTCGAGCAAAACTAGTCATGATCTAAATAAATTTACTGCGGAAGTATGTGTTTTTTTAATGATGCCTTTCCATAGAGTATTTAACAGTGAAAATTTCCAGAAAAAATAAAATATTGAAAATACACGGTATTATTTTAAGAGTGAAAGTGTCTTTTTGGAATTAATATTTAATATCGCGAAAAAAGGATTGAGTGCACTTGGATTTTCAATTGGTTGAGTGGAGAGCGTATAATCAATTCTTGGCATATAACAAAACGACTTCGGTAAAGATGTTTCCAGTGGAGTTATTTTATGCTCGAAATCGGCAATGAACGTGATATTTAAAAGGTACGATTAAAATCTCAGCTATCATGACGAATGCAACTTTTTTCAAAGACAATTCGATATTTCAAAAATTCTGTTCAAACAAGGGCAGCGAATTGTGTGTTGATAAAAGAGTAGGGAAATGTCGGATCGTGAACAACAATAAATCATCGCTCAACGCACGATATGGCCCTAATTGAAAACGTAGCGGCATCCCGGACGAGTGAGCCGTCAGATAGCGACACGATATACTAAGTGTCTCGCATAATATTTTCATTTTTTCACGTCTACGTGTGTCAAATGGAAAACAGAAATGGAAGCGAGCAATTTGATATTACAAAAATTCAAAAAAATACAATACTGATTATTAAATTCCCAATCGGCCCTTAGAGACAGAGAAACCTAACGAACGTAACACTATACTTTTCTGGAGAGCCAGTAATCAATTTAAAAATTATAATGAATCATTTTTAGAAAAACAGTGAATTTATTTAGACCATGACCGGGTTTGCTCATCGCGAGCATTATCAACCGATACTGCATTATTTATACAAAAGTTAGGCTTAGTTAAGTAATAAATGCAATGTACTATTTTTTGCTTTAATGCCATTCCACCAAGTATTGACAGTGAACACCTAGGTAAAGCTAAAAATCAATTTTACCTATTTGCTTAAATTAACATTTTTTTTCTCATTATCTTCAATTTCGATGCTTTGGTTTTCCGATTTGTTTGTTTACTATAAAATAGTAGTTTATTCTTATATTATTTAGGATTTCGACTGGAGGTGCTTAATGGAATTTATAAATCAAATTTAAATCGTTTCAATTTTGTACTTGTCCATGAGCTTTGTCGCCAACGATCCAGGATTCTCCTTTCGACATTGTCAGGCAGTTCAAGTGCAAGAATGGAAAAAGTAAAAAATTCAAACGATAAAATTTTACTCTTGTTTTTTTTATGGTTAATTAAGTAAAGAATTAAGCATTTTTTTAAATATCTACATATCCACCTACATATCGATATGTCTCTTTGACCCATAACGCAACTTACTATTTTGCAACTTGTGGGATTCATAACTCAAGCCCCCAAAAAGTCGAGATAAATTTCCTTTATTCCAAGGAGTAAGTACAACGTACAAAAATACTTTGTAATGTTCAAGGGTCCTTGATAAACTCGATAAGACATATTTAAAGTGACTAAAAATCACCTCGACGAAAAATATCATTCATTACATATGTACATGTTTGTTTAAGATTTTAAATTCAAACTGAAAAAATCTCCAGACCACCAAAAGACGACAAAATTCGGTGGTGTAAACATAGCGATAATGATATAAAATTTAAAATAACTTTGATTATTCCACGTATTGTGTAACTAATTGTGACACGTGTTTCGCCTCTTTCAGAGGCATACGTGGAATAATCAAAGTTATTTTAAATTTTATATTAAAATGAACTTCCACAAAGTTACCGCCGAAACCATCGAAAATATAGCGATAATGATTGAACAAATTATTTTATATTTTAAATAGATAAGATATGTAACATAAACCTTTTTTTCACTTTGACATTTTGCTATCACGACATTAAGTCCGTGTCGTCAAGTCGACAGTATTTTGTTCGTGCTATTTATCCTAGTACACATTAAAAAAAATTCAACATTTTCTTACTAATTTATTGTTTTTTATCTTAAACGTAAAATCTGTGAAAAAACTGAAATCGATGATTTCCACTTATAGTTTCAAAGTCTTTCTAAACGAGATTTTTTTTAACAATAAAGATTTTCTTAAAATAAAGAAAACACTTTTGGTCAAGTATTTTTTTCAGAAATTATATACTGATATACTTGGTTAAAATAAGCACTAAGCATGCGAACGACGTGGAACGTTGGGCAAAAAGATTTAAAAAAAATATATTACACACATAAAATATTAATTCTTCAATGCTCATTCTGTGGTATATAATATATACCTTAACTGAATTCTTATTATGAAGTATTCTCTTACATATTTACACCCGATCCTCTTTTTGCACAAGGGACACTCTTTAGGGACCTATGTGCAAAAAAAAAACCTCCGTGCTAAAAATACATACATAAATAACATAAAATGATGAGATAGGTAACATTATTCTTCTAAACAACTGACAACACATTGTTTCGTATTTAATGTATGCATTATCATATTTAAGATTTTAAATAATTTACATGTTTTTCAAAAAAGGTTAAACTGTATCATATTAAAAATAATATAAATAATGATCAAGCTAGCCCAACCTTTATAAAATTCCTAAATCCATTAATTTCTTTGCCAGGGCGGTCTCGTGAACATATTTTAGGGCTCATATTTGGTATATGTATTATTAATAATTTTACAATTCACGTGTCTTTAGATAGTTATTTTTTTATGATAAAAATACTTAAGAATACTGTTTACCAAGTTTTTATTTATTTAACACGTGTTAGCCGGACGTCTCGCTCTAAATGTCTCTTATCTCTTTCACGCCCTGAGTGTACGAGAGTGCATGGTAGTTCATAAAAAATTCGATGGGCCATAAATAATGGCTTATCTTGCGTGACGTTTAACGGTCGTTTTGCAACGTTTTGGCTACCTACAGGAACCTCTTTTTTTTCGTACGATCAGTAAGAGATTTGAGAGCAGGGAGAGAGCACTCGCTTGCCAGATAAGTCTTACAGTTGTGGTAAGCGCTGGAAGTGGCCTGCAAGCTCCTAATCCTCTCCCTAAGAATTAAATTTGAGTCAAATTCCTGATATCTTCTTCGCTATCGTAATATTTGTGTGTTGTATAACGTCTGTGTAAATTCTTAACGATTAAATAATGGGTGCTACCGCACCCATATAACGCTTTGAGATCGTGTTTTGTTTTAAAGAGTTCCATGTTTCTCCTACTCCGTTCACAAAATCCCTCTTCCTGAGTGTCGGATAGGAGGCTCCTTCTCGATTTACGAGGGAGCCGAATCAAGGTCGTCTATACAAAAATTTTAATGAATGATAAATATTTTAGAATATCTGAAACTACTCGAGTATACTCCATTACACGACTATTTCCAACTATTCGATACTCGAGTAGTTGATATGTCGAGTAATTGGAGTCTCTAGTTACATATATTGCTCTTCTAGACTATTTTTTTTTTTTGAAACTATTGAAGCAATCAAGCAGTTTTTTCCAACCCATTGATTTGAGTATAGAATCAAGTTAATATGAGAGATTGATTGAACATAAAGGATACTAACCATTAACGTCGAGACACCCAGATTGCTTTTTCATGACATGCGGTATTTATCTGACACATGTAGCACCCACGGTCTGTCTCCTTTAGCTGGCGAATGTGCAAGTTCCAGGTGTGGGAACTGTCATGACTCACGCTGATTCGAGTGTTGTGAGTCACCACTTTGCTGTCGAGACTCAGGATGGTCTGGTCTTCAACCCTCAGCCACCCGACCTGATAAAATAGTAATAAAATAATTATTCCCATCGGTGATAACTGTGATAACTTTATATTGTCACTTGTCTATTCGACGCCTTATTTTGAAAATGTTGTAACTGCTTTTGACACTGTTTTGAGATATGAGCGATGAAGTTTCGGTTGATTAAAATTCACTTGTAACAATTAGCAAGTAAAAATGATTCAAATTACTTATGTTAACCATATTTTTTCACAGCTCTTGATGAGAAATAATGATCTTAAAGATCTAATGGTGGAAATAATGATAACAATCTTAGAACTTTGTTGAATAAATTTAGTAAAAAAAGGGTGGAGATGCAGTGCAACTTTGAAATTTTGAAATTCAATCATAAATAATTCTGAAATTTGCATATTTGATAGAATGCGGTATTTTTTTTCCAATTTATAGGTCATTTTATGTGAACATGTCAATTGGAACCTTTTCAAAGTAAGGTAACGACTTGTCACATCATTTTTTTTATTTAAAAACGTATTATTTGATTAAATATTAAATCAGTGAAAATATCTTCATGTCAGCAGTCACCAAACTATGGCACAACAAAGATTTTCTTCCGGTCCTTTCATGTCATTTCATGATTTGGTTGTGAATTCACGTAAACTGTTCATTTCAAATATTCATCTGTGATAAAATAGAATCAAGTTGTGGACCCAAAATGAAATAAACTAGGTATAAAAATGTTTTGTTGTAGACGACCAGATTTTTTCTTGGATAATCTCATTTATTGAACCTCTAAGAATGTAGTGCACATATAAATTAATATTCTAACTGGATTCCAGTTACAAATATTTGTCGTCCAGCTACCCAAGCTTAAAAAAAATGTATTTTTTTTTTGAGAAACGGGCGACCTCTGATCTCACTTATGGACGGAATACTTTTTAAAATCGATATACTCTCCCAATGTTGAGCATACGGCATCCCAATGGCATTATAAAAACTTTTTTTCTGCGAGAACTGTTTGTTACTCAGTGGCTCAATCTCTCGAGTGTAAGCTAGCTAGTTATTCTCACTACTAGTTATACTTGCCAATAGAATTGGATGGATGGGAAATAATTTTCAGACAGCATTTTATCGAATGCTGCATACATTTTTGAAAATTAATGCTGCAATAATTTCATCATTAATTTTCGAATGTTCCTTGTACTGGGACTTGATCCCGTGAGGCCCGTCACGGAAGCCAACGATGTTGACCACTTCATCACGGAATACTAATACAGAATCATAATAATTATTAAACAACCTTAACTTTGTTTAAGAAGATTTAAATTAATTAAGTGACTAACTGCTGCTAATGTCGTATAAAACTTTATATTCTATCACAGTGTTTTTTTCTTAGCAAAATTTATTTAATTAATAGAATCAAGTGAATAAATATCCCCAACTGTCTGGGCTGGATGGAACACCAGTAGCGTCCTATTATTTTTAAATATAATTATTAACTCCACCAAAAATCCAATTCTAATTTCAGAGATTATATCAAAAAGGAATAAAAATAAGCACATTAGAGCAACCATCTTCTGTTTTTCAGTTCTCAATTATATATTCATAGCTTATGAAGTTTCAAAGTAACAACTAACTAATTAATCGTGATTTGTTTAATTAAAAAACGGGTATTTCAACTATTCCCTGTGAATTTACACTTAAACAAACGCAGACGCATATGTGGCGACCTGCATCACAAAAACGTTATTCACCGTGAAAATAGAAAGCATTGACGGTAAAAAAAAATCTATGTTCAATTCGATGATTTTTTTTCGTATTTACGAAATCATGATTAAAATAGTTTTTCGACGTTCTGAGTAACAATCAGTAGTTTCTTGCAAACTATGCAATATGAAACAAAAACAGTTACCAACAATGTATGTACCTACATACATTACATTTTTAAAACGCAAGCCAATGATTGACGATTATCAAAAAGTGTTGCATTGCTATTTTTTTAATATTTTCTGAAAACGTTAGGGAAATTTTGATTGAACAATAGAAATTTGCTGATATTTATCAAATATTGTCAGTATTTGGGGGTATAAATCGTGTGGAGAAATAGTGCGGTTAGTTTTTCAAAATTAATTTTGGATGCTTCATTTTAGATTATCTTATCAATTGAAAAATGTACTGTTTTAGCACACCCATTTTGCTCATATTAGACGTGATTTGGAGGCTCAAGGAAAAGACTTGAGTGTCTTGACACTTGACCTTGGCTTGCCAGTTTATCACCGGACATGGAAAGCTCAACAGCAAACTATTTGGATTGTTGATTGGATTGACCAAGTTGGTCGAAAGGTTGGATTGCACTTGTAGACACAACTCTGCTCCGAGATGAATGCTGAACGAGCAGGGCTGTCTGCAGCGGTCTGTCCTCATAAGGGCTCAATGGACCGCGCTGACTTGATCTCGACCAAGGCCTATTTTGAAGCATTTGATAAATTTGCAACATCATATAGTGAACGAGATACTCTTCCTCTTCAACGCGAAGTAGATTAAACTCCACTGCAACGACGGATTCTGAACTTCTAACTTTTGCCTGGATAAGGGTGAAACAGTCAACCACCACTGTTACTTACATAATCTTAAATATCTATCTTAATTTTAGCGATACAATGTGTAAACTTGTGTACTTTTGGTATTCTTAAATCATTATTTTTTGCATCTTTTGCAGTAAACCAATATGATTTTGATAGACTTGTTTCGTCGCAATTAAATAAAAAAGAAAATAAGTCAGATTATTACTGGCCGAAAACCATTTATAGTATCGCTACATATTGCCAGGATTAAAACTTCACTGCGCATACGCGATAAGACAACGTTATCTTATCCCAAACGCGCGTCTTTCAACGAACATTGCAAATCAAATGGATGCTTTTTACTTTAAAAGGTGTAAATAAGAAGTCGCATTCGCGGTTCGCATCGCCAGTCTAGAATAAACAAGAACACAAGCAGGTTGTCTCATTCATGCGCGACTTAAAATATGAATATCTCTAAGAAAATTATCGATTTTCATATTATAGAACGATGTATAAAGATACGTGAAAAAAAAACATCATTTTTTTTTATTGCAGTTTATGCCAATAAGACTATTATACCACTGGGGTGTTTTTTAGACCCCCCTTCGGCCTACGAGCTATTTTTCAAGGACAGTCTTTCGAAGGTTAATATCACTCTAACAAAGTGGCTAAGTCACGTTTTCTTTTTTTTCTTTTCTATTTTTCATTTCTTGGAGCAGAGTATAGTTAGAATATCAAAAGTGTGCAGCTCTGTATCGGGCCAAGTAGGTGAGGAGTAAATTCGTTTATTTTTTTGATAGTATACCGTTATGGAAAGCGGCTGTGAACAACGCCTGCACATACATAACGAGAGGTGGTGAGACAGACAATTTATTAACCCAAAATATACTGTTTTCGTTATTGTGTAAACAATCACTGGAATTCTTTTATATTATTTAAGTCTTATCAATGAGCCATTTAACAATTACTTTCAGTCATAGATATCACTGTCATAGAATATCAGGCTCACACACTTAATCAATGCGACAGTTCGAATCCGTCAAGATATCTCTGAGCAGATTTACCGTCAAACGGGGTGAAAAGAGACAAAAACAACGATTAAATTTTAGCACAACTTATCTAAGTATCCAATGTTATCATTATGGCTAAGTAATATTTTTCACAATGATTATAATACTATCTCTCGAATGACAAAACCAAACCATCTAATTGACTGGCAAAAATTGAAACAAACGTGTTTAAGTGCAATGCCTGTGCATGTTTACTTTATGACTCCTCATAAAATTCTCTTTTTAGTTAATTACTACAGTAAAACGGGGTGAATAGAGACTCATACAATAGAGGTTCATGTATTCCAATCATAACAATCTGTTGTTTTGTCTCTATTCGCGTGCCTAGTTTCTATTCCTCCTCTTTTGTCTCTTTTCATCCCAATTCAATGTGAATAGAGACAAAATTGACTGTGTCTTAATAAAGATAGTGAATAATTAAAAAATATTGTCATGAATGTGTAGTAGGACCATAAAAACACGTTTCAAGCCATTCATATTTGAAATATGTGGCGTAGGTATGAAGATACATAGTCGTGAAGGGTAAAAAGTGTCTCTTTTCACCCCGTTTTACGGCTCGTTGTTTTATTTCAATGATAATCCATTATGCCGTAAATATATTGAAATTTTTTATCATGTGCACCTCAAAAACTTTTCAAAGTATCTGCAAAGCTGTGGAAAAGTATTTTAAGACGTTTTCTCAGAAATGCTAATGAAAATGTTTTACCAAAACATTGCCTCACTAATTTTGCCTTTGTTTAAGCAAACCACAAACATGGTGAAATATTGTACGATAAATATTACATTTAATTTATGTTTAGCTACGAAGCCCTTCAAGCGGCAGAAATTGTTAACCTCATTTTCCAATAACATTTTGCTTTTTTAATAAAACTTTAATGAAAAATGATTTCTTTTGAACGATGAAGTGGTCAAATTATGCCAATAGTTTTTTGAAAAATACGAAAGTTCGATAAACCATTGATATACATAAAATTGTGCTTATATAATATTCATTTACATATTAAGAATTTTTTAGATTAATAAGTTTATTTGCTTGGTGCTATGAATCATTTCTGTATAAAATCTATCTTACCTATATCTCTATCTCGGGTTATATATTTCCAGACAAATATTTACAACTAATCACTACATATTATTCCAAGGTTCTTCAAATACCTCGTGAAAAGTTCTGGATTCCTCATATCTAACAATTGTTAATTAAAATTTTCTAACCTTCGGTATTTGGCTTAAATGATCACTGTATTGGGCTTAAATTTCTCGAAGAATTCAATTTCAGAACAGATGAAAATCTTTTAGTTTTCATTAGTCTTCTTTTAGTTCAGCAATATTTAAAAAATATAGCCATTGCAAAAATGCCTATTAGTATTCAACTCAATTGCGTATAGTAACTGAAGGATATATTTATGTGTTGATAATTTGACAAAGTACTTTTAGTAAAATTATACGACATCACAAAAATGTGTTTTTCTGGTGGTTGCATAAGTTGAAATGACAAAATCTCGAAAATCAACATATCGAATCGTCAATTTATTTATATGAAAATCTTATAAAATAAAATATTTTTCGCTTAAGACTAACTCAGGGGCTAAAATAATTTCCAAAAAAAAATGCCAAACTAATTTGGCCTTCTTTTATATTGCTATGTATTCATAAATCGTGACGGGCAAAAGAAATGGGCGGCTTTTTGTCGGCGAGGCAAATAAAATTATAAATTTCCAGCATGACAGCTGTTCAAACATTGAGATAAATATTTTTATGAGAATAAAGCGGGAGGACGAAATGATGAAAGGAATCTTGTAATCACTTTCGCGGCGAACTTTGTCAACGAGGCGGGAAAACGGCGGCCATTTTGCAAACGAACAGCCATCTTGGGGGATATTAAAAAAAATGAACGAAACAAGGAATAGCTAACAATAAATTCAGTAATGTTTTGTTCTGATGAAATATCTCAGATATTTGATTTAATGCTTCTTTCGTATTTTTTTAAACTCTGAAATGAATAAAATGACTCATAAATCTTATTGTAAAACTCATTATACCAAAAACACCGAGTATTAAATATTTTTTAACAGTTAACTTTTAAACATGTTTGTCTCCAAGGATGGCGAAACAAAACATTGGCCTTTTACATAAGTGAAAAACCAACTTATCCTGATATTGAGAAATAATTATACTGAACGAACGAATGGTAAATAAAACAAAAATTTAAAGCCATTTTTTTTTCTCTTAGGTTGTCAAAACTACTGACATGAATACTTGTTGATATTAAATAGCTCGATTAAAAATATACAATTAAACAAAAAAAAAAACACTATTTTATTACATTATTATTTTGAGGCCTTCCGTAACACTAGAATAGTCGACATGTGCCATCAGAAGACCATTGCCTTGTACGAAAATTCTGACGATGATGTGATCCCTAAATTGATAGTCAACTATAACTGGAATCTGACACTTTTTAAAAAATTTAATTTTATCCAAATTCAATGCAAATAAAAATAAATGACTCTAGGTAAAATCAATTATATTGAAAGGGATCTATTTATGTTATACGCAAAAAAACTCACAATGAGTACTTTCCTACTCTTTTCTTTTTATAAATATTTTAACGCATTTTATTCAGGTATCAATATATATTTATTATTAATGTACTAAAATACTGATTAAGAAAGATTTAAAGTAAACTTTATCGGAACTCGCCTGGTAGACTTCTTTATCATATTGTCACTTCTTCATATATTTATAATTTAATAATATTAATAACTTTTCTGAAACTAATCTGTACAGTAACAGTTCCCACCAAATTGTTACTCCATATGGAACTGAAGAGAGGTCGCTTATGGCTAAAAATATGCAAAGATTTTGGTATAAACGCCATCTATATTACTTAACTTCTTGAATATTTATGTACATATTTGCTTTGCTATTTTTTATCTAATTAAAATGACTTTCTAACGTGTACATCTCAACTCGGTGAATAGTGTATGCATTTATTTTATTTGAAAAGGTTCAATTATATTACAGGAAATTCGGAGTAGGAGGAGTACGAATAATGGTCGGTTTACATGATTTATTCGTTATATTATTTTTCCACTGTACCATTTCGTATATTTTATCTCACGGCATTTTCAGATTTATTCGAATTAATAAGATGTCCCAACGCGGCAAAACAGGTTCGCCTCCTGGGGAAATTAATCATTCTCATTTGAATAGAACCATAAATTAAATACGATCATTTCAAAGTGCGCTATACTTTGCATTATCAAAACGCCTCCCAGTTTACCATAAAATCGTACTCGACTAAAGTGACGTTCAGGAGACATTTGTAGGATAATTATTGCGAATGAAAAACAATGTTACATACCAGTTATTCAATATTGTGCGAAGTAATTAATGCAATACTAAATATTTTGTCAGATTTAAATCTGTTTGCTTCGAATATAAATAGGATTCTCTCTTCGACGATTTGTATATGGTGTGTGAAACCAATTTTTGATTATTCATGTTTTCTAGTTTTAAACAACTCGAAATGTGTGGGTTATTTCTTTATTACATTCTTTATGATACTCAACGTGGCACCCAGACAATAGCAGGCCGACAGCAGCAATCAATATAATATTATTTTTCATCGTTGATTTTTATTTAAATAAATTTATTTCCCTAAGATAACTTAATTAAAAATAATTGATACTTTTACAAACATGTCCAAGAAAATTTTATCGATTGTAGATAAGGACATTCCGCCAACTGATTTTTTTTAAATTTTATTGAAAATACATATGTTTTATAAGCGTTTATTTACTTAGGATAAGTTAACGACAATTGGTAGAAAGAATCTCTAGTAATATTGAAATTTAATTGGTCTCTAACGTATGTTTTATACTGTTTATATTTGCCATTTTTTTTTTTTAAGATTTGTTTTAAATTTATGTTAAGCTTGTTCGGTGTTATTTTAAAGGGTTTTGTTTTTATTATTTTTTTTCATGTATTTCTTAAAAAAAATTGTGTTTTAAGTAAATTTTAAAATTAGGATAAGGCTCTAACGCCAGACTTTTTGTAAAGCGGACGCATTGAATTTTTTAAAAACTTGGCGGACCGTATGAGTAATAAATTCGTATTGAAATCCAATTATAATATTAATTTATATGTTCTAATATAATTATATAATGTAAAAACATGTTATTACTATTGGATTTTATAATAGGAAATATTTATTATATTTTATGGTTTCATGCCTTGTTGTATCTTAAATGTACTCATCGATGATTTGAAAAAAATAGTTGTAAGTTCATAATCAAATCATGAACTTAAAAAAAAATATATTTTTGCCAGATTCGGCCCGTGGGCCGTATTTTAGTGACCGTTGCCCTAACGTATTGACTGGAAACTTGGCCTGATTATTAAACTTTATGTTTCATTTAGAAATAACAAATATACACAAATATGATCAGTTAACAACAAAAAATAACAATATTCACTAATATTCTTACTAAAATACTATTAATATTCTCGATCTCTACGACAGTGGTGATTTTTAAGAACATATTTTCATTCTTGGACATGCATTTTTATTTCAAAGCGCCACTGTAAAAAATGTACAAATAGAGTCGGGCGTAAAGGTCGCAATGTAAATATGTAACGATATTTATTAGTATCGGCACAGTAGCTTTGAAAGACTGCTCTAGTAAATCTTCGGTAATACCTTTATGTTAATTCAAATATTATTGCAACCAGGCTTGAGGATTATTTATTTTTAGTCGAACCACTATTATATCTGTGTTCCAGTCTATACTGAAAGCTGTCTTTGTAGGCGAGCTTTCAAAGCTCTACCCAACCAATCGGTGGGACAATCCACAGGATGATCCACGTTACCACATAAATATTTAGTATGTCCTTTTTTTCTATTTGAGAATGTCGACTTTTTTTCTCATAATATCCTAAAAATGGTTGTATCGATTAAAAAATAATAATAAAATATTGCACCTATTCAACTTTTAATGTATCGAGATCAGGACCGGTTTGACTCATCGCAAGCATCACGGAAATATATTACGTTATTTTCACAGAAATCCATTTATCCAGCCCGATCTTTATAATTTGTATTTAAAAGTCGTACTAAAAAAGGATTTATTTATTTATAATATATTTTTTTTTGTTCTTATTCTACAATTTATTCGTAAAAAAACGGCTCTAACAGCTTGGCAAACTAGATGGTCTGCATCCACCAAAGGACGTCAAACATATCTTTTCTTCCCAGGCGTGACCTGGAGGCTCAAGGTGAAGAGTCTAGCGCTTGGACACTGGACTTACCAGTTTATAACTGGACATGGCAAGTTCAATGGCAAACTATTTGAGTTGGGCAAGTTGGTCGAAAGGCCGGATTGCATTTGTGGACACGACTACCAGGACGCTAATCACGTACTGTGGGACTGCTCCGAGATGAATGCCGAACGAGCTGAGCTGTTTGCTGCGGTCCGTCCTCATATGGGCCCAATATGCCACGCCGACTTGTTCTCAACCAAAGCCAATTTTGAGGCATTCGATAAATTTGCAACAGCATATGGGGAACGGGATACTTTTGATTCCTCATCAGAATCAAGCTTATCAAGTTTATCAAGCTCCACTGATTTTCAGTATACAGATACATAAATATAATACTTAATATCACTCTAACAAAGTGGCTGAGTAAGTCACTTTTTCTTTTTTTTGTCCTTTCTTTTTTTCTTCTCTTTACGCACCTTAGTGCATGGTTAAAAGATCAGTCCCATACAGCTCTGTCTCGGGCCAAGTAAGTGAGGAGTTAATTCGATTCTTTTCTTGATCGTATAGCGTTATGGAAGGCGGCTGTGAAAAATGGCTGCACATACATAACGGAAGGGTGGTGGGAGAACCAACTTGTTCACCCAAATATATAATCAATTATTATATAAATTTCTAAAGATGTGGACCAGTTTTCTTTATCAGTTGGAAATTCTCGCGAACAAAAATGGTTATATTATTTATTAATATAATGTCTTTCCAGTTAGAATTGACATACCTTAAAATTTAGAAATAGATATGTCCATTAAAAATCTTCCTGTTCACCATATTTTATTAAGTTACATGCAAATAGGATCTGTTTGATGAAATTTCTCATTTTTTTCTCTTAGCTGAAAAATATGTCATAAAATTTACTTTGTTTGCGGAGTTTTTCCGAAATTGTCTTAAACAGATACTTAAGGTATGAACTTTAACTTTATGCAATTTGATGCCGTGGGATCTTCTTTATACAATACCGAAATTATCTACCATATTTTTACGGCATACAAATATATATCTGTGACCTGAAAAAGGCATGCGTGACGAGAACTTTTAAAGTTTAGATTTGGATAGAGCTTAATTGGATCAACGATTTTAATCGTACCAATAAAGTTAATATCAGGGCTCTGAGCAGCCAAATTTTAATGAAACAATCCGATGAATTAAAAAGAGTCGAGTCGCGCAGATGACCGATCACTTGAAATTAATAAATCACACCATTACTAAGGTTTCCAACCCGAGTCAAAATTTTGATGCCGATATTTCAGGATTGCAATAAGTTGATTCCGGGAATTCCGGTACTTGTCCCGGTATTTGAGACCAAGCTCCATTTTTGCATTTTTATCGTCAGCATTCTATGAAAACTAGATTTTTTGGGCGCTGGGTGGGAAAACTGAAGCCGTTGTTTCTCCCTGCAGGCTCAAACGCACCCCTCCAGAACACCAGTTTCACGAAATAAGTTTTAAAAATTCCCCACATTACTTTCTACATCAGGAAGGGGCAAACTTTTTCGGATGGAGGGCCAATTCCGAGAATTCAAAATGAGCAGCGGGCCGCAAGTAAAATACCATTTTAGATATACAATCGATCGTTTTTTACGTGATACATTGGATTCAAAAAGTGGCGCACCTAAAAAAATCGCGGAAATAATTATCCAAAATACAAAAAAAACAATTTTCTTTTCTAATTCGACCTAAAAAAATATTTTTGCACAAAAATATACCTAAAACATTCCCATTTTCATTCAAAAATAATATTTCTATATTCAGTTCGTATTTTTTATTGTGCATTTTAAATATTTGGAAGTCTGAAGTGCATTTATTTGACATAGTAACTCTCTGTGATAAAATTTACGACCGGGAATCGTGCTATTCAACGAATTTTATAAATGCATTGAGTTTGCGCACCATTTTGTCTGAAAAAAGAAAAATCGCCCACCTAAGAATAAATCACGGTGCCGTTCAAAAAAATCACATGAAATCGAACTCACTGAAAAAAACGTTTAAAAAGAGGACCGGGGGAGTACTCTATTTATTATCACGAAAAATGATTTTTTCAAAAAAAAATATAAGAATGAAGCTGTTTCAAAGATTGCAATTTAACATTTTTTTAAATTCATGTGCTCATTTTGTATTTGATATTTTAAAAACTGCTTGTGAATGGTCATAGAAGAAGATGGAATCAGAATTGAGCTGAGGTTTATGATCGAAAATGTCTGCATTAAGATGATTGTAAAATTTGCAGATTTCGTCACGACGGTGTAATTCTCTTAAATCAGTGTTACATTGCAGATCAATAATCTCAAGTTGTAGATCTTTCAATACAGTTTATGCAGAAAATGGATCGCTTACTAGCAGCAGAAATCCGTCATTCAGAGCGTTCATAACACGGAGTTAATAGTATTTAAGTGTGGCACGATGTCCAGAGTAAATGCAAAATCACAAATCCCTTATCATCAGTATCTGGAAAGTCCGTAACATTCTTCATTTCCAAAAATAAAATTATAATATTTTTTATATCCAAAACTCTTTGAAGCACTTTTTCCAAGCAAAGCCATCGAATTTGACTGTGAAAGGAAAATCTGTAGACTCACTCAATATTTTAAAGAGTTTTTATTTGATTTTAAAAATATTCTTACTTAGAATTAGGATTTATGATGAGGGGCCGCAGAAAACACTCGGCGGGCCGCAGTTTGCCCATGCTTGTTCTACATAGTCTACTTGGTAAGTTTTCCTCCGAAAACTGCTTCATTTTATCATAATTTTGTCAGACGCTTAAGCGACTAAATCTGGCTCAGTACTGTTGAAGCTTTCAAAACTCGCTTGTTATTCAAAATATGGCTATTTGTTTTTTTTTACAATTGGATGAAAAGAAATGGAAATTGGTAAAGATTTCAAGGTAATATTCGCAAACAAATGAAATTGTGAAGGGTGCGCGGACTTCTTTTGCCGTGACTCTAGTTGTTAAATAGATATAATTCTTACTCGAAATTGATTTCACAATGTGATTTTTAATATTCGTTACATTCATCGATGCGTAACACAGCAAAGATTTTAACTACCCACGAGCATCCGTTGTTGCAAAAATTATAAGCGCAATTACACGAAATATTACGATTTCATACATAATTCGGTTATGCTATAAATCGATCCCAGAAATTTTGAGATTCTTTTTTTCCAATCCCAGGACTCATCAAGTCTGGGATACGGTATCACAGAATTGGAAACCCTAATCATTACTAGTCGACATACATATGTATAAGCCGAATGAGCAACAATAACTTTCTTGCTTTTCTATATATAATATATATATATTTATATTGTCTAAAAGAGTATTCCACTAACTATCTCCCAAGTTGAGTCATTCACTATAAAACGATGAATTGCGTAGCATTTACCAACAACCTGTAAACAAAAATATTTTTAAATAATATTAGGAGTAAACAATGAAAAAATCATTCTTGATATACAATATAACGATCCTGCGATTTAATAACAAAAAGTATCGTTCACAATTTTCGAAAAATTGTCTTTTAAAACGTTTAGTTCTAGTAAAACACCTTTTAATTTTTAAAAACATACCAAAAAAGTACGTAAAAGAGATCGATTTTTAAAATTGACTTATTTAATTAGTATAAAAATAAAAATGGAAAATAGAAAAAAAGTAAGCATTTGAGTTTCTGGATTTTATTTTTTGTGTTCATTTTTTTTGTTTGAATTTAGATAATGGTCTAAACACTCTAAACCAGTGCTCCGCAAACGGTGTGTCGAGGCACACTGGTATGCCGCGAGATGATCCTAAGTGTTTCTCAGGCACACGGAAAAACAAATAACTCATCGACAGTATAAAATATTTCGTGAAGATGCGATCCTGGGGAATTAGAAATAATAATTTCTTCATTGCAATAATATGTCATACAAATATTATAAACACAATCCATAATTTCTTATATAAAATTTCTAATTATTGTCGAATAAAACTACCAAATTCGCCATCCAAATATTTTCGATGAAAATCAATAATTTCAAGGCTTCCATTTGGCATGAAGGTTTCCAAAGAGTCACTGAAGCCAGATACAGTTCTTGCAAAGTCTTGGTATATTTCGTTTAAATCCAATTATATTCAAAAACACTGCTTAAATTCTTATTTTCTCAAATTTCCCTAATATTTGTAGTAATAATGAAAAACTTATTAAACTGTTATTATTCTGATATATTTAAAATTACTCATGTAAAAAACATGTTCGCATCGGCAATCGGATCAGCTTTTAATGCTCGTGTTTAAATAACATTTTTCGTTGATTGAGTGTTTCTACTGAAGCTGCTTGATGGAATTTCAATATCAAATTTTAATCGTTTAAATTTTGAACTTTTCCATGTGTTTCGATCCAGGTTTCGCCATTCGACATCTTCAACAATTTCAAGCGTACTAAGTATGCTACTTTCACCAATAATTCTTTTTATGAGAATCACTCATTAAACGTGGATGAATGGGTTAAAATCTTACATCAAACCACGGGTGATCATAAATATTAAATAAAAAACTATTTTACCATAAAAATATTAAAAATAAATATGGCACAGTTAAATGGATTCCCGATTTTAAATGAGCAACTTAATCTTTCGAGCTCTCTCTCCAATTTGAAAAAATATATCATTGAAATTTAATTATTTATTTTATAAAATGTCGCATAAAACCCTTATTTTTTTTTTAATTAGTAGGTATTTACATGCAATAACTGTATATATTTTTTACAATACCACATTTAAAATACCTTATGATTGTTTGATTTACACACAATTTTATACTCACGTCATTGAAAGTTATTGGCATCAAGACATTCGATAATTCATCCAGATTGCAGACCAAATTTAATTCTTATACAACCAGACTTCTTTTTACGTGAAGCAAAACGCGATTTTAATGGACAGCACCGTTACTATATTTTACACGTTTTACATGTTGTGACACGACTTTTTTTTCCAAGGTTTTTGACAACGATCTACTAGGCGCGTTTACATTTTATACTGCATGATGAACTACACGGATATTCAGATTCAAACAAAATTCAATTCTTTCGTTCAAAAAATTTAAAACGATTATATTTGCGAACCGACAGCGACAGCGACAGAAACGAATAACTTCTAAAAAGCCAAAAAAATTGCACGTCTACATACTCATCTGATTCTCATTGTAATTTTATAATTAATAAAGAAATTAAATGTTAAATAAAAAATATTTTTTTACGCAAATTTAAATAATAAATTCAGTTCTTTCATAAATATTTGATTCTTTTTTACGCGATATGTTGATTTCTGGAAGCAATTTACTAAATTATATGAAAATCAGGTTTTTATACGTGCCACTTTCTGGATGTATCGCGTAAAAAATTAATCCAGGTGTATATTATATTTAAAAGCAATACAAATTATTTACAACTCTGCAGTTGATGAAATTGATGAAATAAGTCAATTTAATTTTACAAAAATAATGCATTATTTGTACTCATTCCAGTTTCGCTCATCGCAAGCATTTTCAAATTGTAAGTTAACAATCCTGATCGTAATAAATTTAATGTGGAATAAGTATAAGAATTTCTTAAAGCTTTTTATTATCATGCCATTCCACCAATTATTGAAAGTAAATTCAATACCATTTTATTGAATAAAAGAGATCATATATTCACTGAACACTGAATATTTTTTCCTTTTTGGTATACAATTAAGAGAGCTGTTTCAAAGACAAAAAAAAGTAAATATATGGATTAGTTCCATTATTGCGAGTTTTAATGAAAAATACGAAGTTATGTATTTCTTTTACGCATTTTCATAAATATTGACTTGAGGTGTGCCGTGAAAATTTGGAAAACTCGTTGGTGTATCGTGGACGAAAAAAGGTTGCGGAGCACTGCTCTAAACCATATATGGGCATCTACCGGCCCTTATACGTCTGGCAAAATAATTGAAAAATAAATTAATAGTTCCAGGGAGGATTTTTTTTTTAAACCATTTTCCTAGTCTATCAGCTCATGCAAACAACACATATACAGTCGTGGCAATAGAAATCTGCGCACCCTTCACAATTCTATTCGTTTGCGAAAATTTCCTCGAAATCTTTACTGATTTCCATTTTTTTCCTTTCCGATTGTAAAGTAAATTAATGGCCATATTTTGAAAAGCATGTGAGATTTAAAGGCTCAACGGCTGTTTCGGACTTCTTTTGGCGCGACTGTAATTCTTATGGAGATGAACTGAAGGCACTAATAGAGCAATATTATACAAGGCTTGCTGAGTTTTAAAACAAAGACTCCACATTCGCTATATTTGCTCGTCCGATAGATTCAGGTGTAAAAAATGTGCCAGCAAATTTGCAGATGGAACTTATTGAGCTTTAGGGGGATTTATTGCTAAAACCACAATTTAACAACATTGCTTTGACAGATTTTTATAAATTTTATTTGGTGGATGAAAAATATACAAATGTACGCGCATTTGCAAGAAAAATCATTTGTATTTTCGGCAGCACATATACGTGCGATAAGTTTTTTTCGAGGATGAAACACACTTAATCAAAAATTCGAACGAGGACAACAAATGAAAATCTCGAAAATTCTATGCGATTATCCATAAGCAATATCATCGCCAATATAGAGTCTTGTAATTCAAGTACAAGGCCAATCTTACTTCCACACTCAGCAACACAAATTTTTGTAATCAATAATATTAATATTATGTCGTTCATTATATAAATAAAAAATATATAAGATGTAGCAACGTGTTTTATTGAATTAAATATTACTTATGTATAGTAATTTGGTCCGGCCCTTGACTCGAAGACGGAATGACAATCCGGCCCCAGACCAAGGAAAGGTTGCCCATGCCTGGTCTAAGCCATGGGTGGCCAACGCGGGACCCGCGGAGCATATGCACACGTTTTTTCTTTTAGTGTACATAAAACCAATTTTCTAAGAGAGTAAATTTCTCAAAAATAAGCCTGTATCGTCAAACTATGACTAGGCGTGTCGACGACATTTGAAACCATATTGAAGATAATTGGAGAAATCGAATATCCAAGTTCATATTTTATGCTCTAGCATTAGATGAAATCACAGACCTACCAGATACCACCCAAGTATGGATTTATAAGGGGTGTTGATGTTTATCTGAACAAAATAGAAGAATTAGCGGCACTGTATCCACTTAAGGACACAACGTGTTCACGAGATTTTTTAGGAGCTTTTACATCGACATTGCATCGCTTTTCGTTATAACTTAATGACCTATCGGTCTTAACAACACATGGTGCTCCGGCAATGGCTGAGAAACATGAATTTTTAGTAAAATTGATTGAAAATGAGGCCTGCAAAGTTGTTAATACTTCGATGATGCTAAATGTTAATTACATTTTTCATCAGGAGAATTATGTTCCAAGTCTCTTAAAATCGATCATGTCATGAAGGTGATCATCAAAACAGTGAACTTTATTAATTAGAAGGGGTTGAATTACCGTCAGTAGAAACCGC
This sequence comes from Himalopsyche kuldschensis, assembly GCA_028554975.1. Classification (NCBI taxonomy): domain Eukaryota; kingdom Metazoa; phylum Arthropoda; class Insecta; order Trichoptera; family Rhyacophilidae; genus Himalopsyche; species Himalopsyche kuldschensis. The sequence continues at coordinate 16,362,454 of JAHFWI010000014.1, forward strand.
CGCAAAATTAATAATATAAAAGCGTATAGATGTTAACTGCCAACCAATAACTCCCACCTCATTTGACGAGGTGGAAAGTCTAATAAAAAACCTTCCTGACAAGAAAGCTCTGGGTAACGACGAAATCGGCAACAAGGCTCTCATGCAGTTACCGCAAAAGGGTATTACCTCATTAGTAAATATTATAAATGCGTGTTTAAGGTTATAATATTTTCCCTCCCGATGGAAGGAAGCGGATATTATTTTGATTCCAAAACCAGGAAAAGATCACATTCTTCCAGTGAACCACCGGCCAATAAGTCTGCTTCCTGCAATGAGCAAAGTCTAAGAGCGAGTGATTAAAACTAGACTACAAGAAATGGTTGACGAGAAAAAGATCATTCCCGACACCCAACACGGGTTTCGGGTGAATTACTCGACAAACCATCAACTTCTTCGAGTGGTGGAATTTATCACGAGCGGATTCATTCAAAAAGAGGTCACAGCTGGCCTCTTCTTAGATATTGCAAAAGCCTTCGACAGGGTGTGAGTTGAAGGGCTTGTATTGAAAATTTCGAAGGCTGGAATTGGATTACCACTTATTAAGATCCTTAACTCATTTGTGACATGTAGAGGTTTCCAGGTCAAAATGAATGTAATCCGGGAATGAACACTTGCGGGGGTTCCACCAGGCTCTGTCTTAGGACCCATACTGTATAATATATACACCTATGACATTCCCGCCGGTGGAGAAAGTGGTACAATTATAGCCCAGAACGCAGATGATACATCCATCTTGGCTAAATCTCGTAATCGGCAAAGCGCAGTTGCACACGGCCAAAAAATTGTCGATACCATTGCGGACTGGTGTGAAGAGCGTGGCAATAATGTTTTCTAAAGGCTTCATTAGAAAACATAACTTCAATTGCATTAGAATACACAATGCAGAGACCAAATGGTCTAATACAGTCAAGTATCTTGGACTTACCTTAGATAAGAGACTGAAGCTTAACGAGCACACCGCGATTAAAAAGCGCCAAGCTAATGCTAAAAAAGCGAAATTGTACTTTATGCTTAATGCTAGGAGCAAACTATCCATAAAAAGTAAACTTCTCCTTATGGAGTGTGGGCGTTTGCTCACCAAAAGCACCTGAAGACTCTCCAGGTTGTTCAGAATAAGTCATTGAGGCAAGTTTGTGATGCTCCATGGTTCGTGCGTGGTTCGCTGTTACACAGAGATTTAAGTGTGCCCACTATTCGCGAATTCGTGCGTGAAACCTCTAAAAAGTTTCATATTCAGGCTGTGGGCCTTCACGATAACCCAACAATCTTTTGCTTGCAGAATTATGACGAGAAGGCCTCAGAGAATCGATATAGGCCGATAGCTATTCTTCTTGATGACCCTCCCTAGGTAGAGACGCAATATTAAACTGACTTCTCAACTGTAGCGATCGCGCATTCCTGTCGGAAGCGATGGGAAGGGAATTTCAACAAATAAAATTCAAGAGTTAAAACATGTAGAGATGAAGGAGACTGGAAAAACTTTGGCGTTAGCACGCCTTAGAAATTGATGCTCCGTCAAACTGACATCCAAAAAAAAAAAAAAGTCAGTTCCAAGAGTTTCTCAAATCTTTTGATTCACAGTATAATGAGGATACAATTTATGCAGAAGTAAGATAGCCGACGCATGCCAAAATGTTGAAAATAGTGTTTGATTTGAAGCAAGAAATACAATCATTCTTCGCAAGCAAGTCGAGTAGTAAGTGGTGGGTTAGCGACTTTGCATTTCTGGTCGATATAGTTAGTGACCTAAATGTTGTTAATACTCGTCTACAAGGCAAAGATCAACATATCAATTACACGTATGATCTTATTTCCGCATTCCAAATGAAACTTGGGCTTTGGGAACAACGGTTATGGACAAAAATCTTCACTCACTTTCCTACATCGTTATTGCAGCCAGACGTCACACAAATAGTGGCAGATAAATACGCTTCGATGATATACGACTTAAACCTGGATTTTGAAACCGATTTCAAGATTTTAAGAAGCACCGTGTGCTTTTTGCTGCATTTGCAACGCCATTCTCTGTAGACGTGAAATTATAGCCAGGAATTTTACAAATGGAACATTTTGAAATGTGTTGTGATGCATGCAAAGAAGATATTCAATCAGGTTGGTTTGGAATAGTTTTACAAAACATATTTAGACAAGGAGAAATATCCTGCATTTTACAAACATGCTCTATCGATGATTTCGCTTTTTGGAAACACTTACACGTGTGGACTGCTTTTTAGTCGAATGAAGCATATTAAATCTCAAATGAGAACACGAATCACTGATGAGCATTTGGAGAATTTTTACGTGTAGCAACAACATCAATCGTTATGAACATTGATCAACCTAAACAAAATCAGACGACTCACTAAAATTTATTATATTTTGAGAATTTTTTTTACATTGTGTAACTTTAATCTAATAAATATGTTTGATTCTCGTTTTTGTAATATCTTCTTAAAAAAACTATTTATTTCCTGTTTGCTATGAATAAAAAAAAATATTTTGTTGTGTGGCCCGGTAGGAAATCTCATTTCTAAAATTTGGCCCGGCTGCTGAAATGGTTGGCCACCCATGGTCTAAACGTATTATTTTTTATACGATTTTGTGTAAGGTCCCATTTTTCGTAATAAATATTTTTTTCAATGAAATTGCGTTAAAAAAGAATCTTTGCCATACATTTAAATCTTGTTAAAAAAGAACTAGGTGTATATGTTACAGTGAAACTGTATTCTCAGTGAAAATGTATTATTCTCCAAGCTGTCATTGAAATTAAATTTGACTACCCTATCTTCAGCCCTATGTTTTTCTGTTTTTTTATTTTGCTTCATTGAAGCAAACCAAAATTTTAGGCCGACAAATCATCGACTTGGGCCAATAATTACAATGATCATGACCAGTGAAATGATGTTGTCATACAAATCTATTACATACTTGATACATTTTCACTGTAACATATATACATACAGTCAGAAATGTTTATATTGTTCTTTCTCGTCAGTCAACTTGAATCATAAGTTGTTTAATTATAAAATATCAAATATTTCGATATCGGATTTGATTTCCATCATATTTTAATGAGCTGAATTTCTTAACAATGACAATATACCGATAGTTTTCTCCTTCTTAGTCTCCTTCTTGTGGAAGAGTATGCGTGGGAGCATGTTGATTTAATTTTGACATGAGACACTGCCATCTGGTGTATGATATCACTATTATTTAAATATTGTTCTCAATGTTTCCAAATGTTCAGTCAATGTCTAGATACTACAGATAGATAGTATGTTAATTTATTGTTTAAAAAGCTTTAGAAGCTTATTTCGATTCCTCTACCACGTCAATCGTGAACTGTCTAGTATTTTTTACTCGATAAAACACAAAAAACTTCCTTTAAAGTTTAAAAGGCCAACGCGAAATTTGACGCTACAATGTTTGCGTTACCGTTATAGAACTCGATAAGATCCAAATTGCCTTTCAATTTGCTGAAGCGTTGAACATTAAATTCTCTTTGAAATTTACTTCAGAAATTTTTTGAAACAAATCCTTTCCAAGCCCAAAGAAAATATTTACATCAATGTATCTAATAAGACGGGAGAGGAGTTTAGTTTTTAGATGAAATAAAAACAATACATCAATCAACAATACATCAATAAAAAAAATGATATTTTTTATCATATTTTCTTTTTTCATTTATATTAACTCCTTTTTTCTGTTTTTCTATATTACCAAGTTTAACAACCATTTCAAAGGCCTGGGGTGAATTCATCCTTGATATACAATTTGGAAGCCTTCTGGGGTTTGGATATTATTCCGAAATAGGAAGTAAAAAGAGTTTATTCATAGATATGAAAATATGATATGAACAATGTGAAAATTGTATGATGGCTTAAGTAATTCAAAATATTGTTTATTCAATGAAATACTCTTAACGTTAAATTCTGCAGATCGCATTACATTAATTTAGTTTGAATTAATAAATGTATAAGTGCCAAAAAATATAAGAATACGATCTTTTGAAACTGTATAGAGCATTTTAATTCACCTCTTTTTCTAGCTTGGCTGCATACTAAGTTTTTATATTTCTTTTTCACCAGTGCTAAAATTTTGTTCTGATTTTCTTTGGATTTTATCAGCTGAAGGTTAGGGAAAATAATTTAAGAAAATTCCTGTCAATCATGATATCCAAAAACAAAAATGTATTGTTATATATTCATCTTGCTCAGTATCTTATATCAGCTCCAGATATCATCATGACGTTGAATTTGTGATTACGTATTCGGTTTCGGAAACATAAAACAACTCTCTGTCATTATTAATAATGTGAAATTTTCTTTGAGAAAATCTTTTGTATCCTCTTATCGATTCAATTTCTCGTAAAAACTCTCATTTATTTCTTCTCTCTGTTCATCTGATAAAGTTATTTCAAACGAAATTAATAGAATATTAATTTTTACATCTTTACGTTGTACTCGTCGTCTTAACTTTTGACTGGTCACTCACTAACGTTCTGTGTCAATTTCACTAAATTAAACCACTCGCCACCCGACTTAGTAACTGGCACAATCTGACCAAGCTAAATAATTTAGTGAGAAAGTGACTTGAGCACATCGATTTTCTGCCAGAAGGTTGGACAATATTTTCACTACTTTCTCTTCCGGCATTTCTTTGAGAAATAATTTGCGTATCGATATTTTAGACCAACACCTGCGCTGTTGAAGAAACTTGTATTACTAAGAACAATTGTTTTTGCTGGAACAACGAGATATTATATATTTAAACATACTGCCTTACCTATGTTAAAAGCCTTCAACTCAAAAATTGATTTTAGTAAAATATTTAGCTTAGTCATTTCAATAAGTTATTTGACACTTTGTTTTAAAGAAAAGGCTTACTTGCTAAATAAAAAAACAGCGTGATTTAAAAAATAATACACCTTCTAACCTTTATTGGAAAAAGAGTAGTGTTTAACGTTGTCATCTTTTAGGATTATCATTAAATGTCGTTGATTGTAAGTTAGCATGTTTACCTTCGACCAAATTACGTAGCCCGGTTTTCTGGGTAGTGGAAATCGAACAATTTAAACTTCGCTTCATATATTTCGTTCGATACATGTAACAGCACCCGTTCTTTTTGTCATATGAATTTAATTTTAAAATCTAAAAGTCTACAGCCTTTCGAGCATGCCCATAAATGTACGCCCAAGTACATTTATTGTCATTTATTATCTGTTGTCATTCTCATATTTTAAACTACATCAAATTTCAAACGTTTAAATTTTGTATTTTCGGAGTATTTTCATGAACAATCCGGGTTTTAGCTTTCGGCATCTTCAGACATTTGAAGTGCACGAGTGGTCCCCAGACATATTTATCAGTTATTTTTGAAGTCATATTATTTGTTTTAAGTGAAGAAAAGAATTTTGTAAAAAGGTTGATATTTATAGACAAATCTGTAGCCATATAATAAAGCTTAAAGATTGACTCCTACCTGGAATCAATGTCAATATAGAACCACTCATCCGCAGATGAACACAATAAATATCGAAAGCTGATTTGGAAGTCAAAGTTTCTAGATTTTGTAAGCTATAATTAATTATTTCATTTACATTTTAACTACGTAAAATATCAAAAAAATATTTACACTTGATTTAAATCTGGCTATCGATGTTAGTCACGGCTCAGGGTATCAATCTTCAAATTAAAAAATGTCATAAATGGACTTCTGTTCACAAATAATTGGTTTGAATGATTAAATTATCAACCCGTTCTTTCTAAGAGTACGTTCACTTTATTATATACATATGAACAGTCTCACATTTTATTATAATTATACACATATATTTACATCAAACGGTTTCTAAAGCACTAAGAAGATTTGTTCGGACGCAAGGTTTCAACTATAGGTTTAATTTGACATACGAAATAACAATAATCCAGCGACCTGCTTCATTAACAGCAATAAGCTGATGTGCTGTGAAACGGTTTGACGTTATAAGCAAATGTCATTTCAAACACATCGCAAGTGGCTTGATCCTAATTGACAGACATCAAAGCAGACGTCAAAATAGATTCACACATACCACGAAAGGTGATACTACGCCTCGTAAGTAGCTTCCTAGTGCCAGTTCATTGGAATCGAACAACAAAATATCACTAAAATAGTTTTCAAAACCCGTCAAAAGGGCACCACCTCAGACTAAAACACCACGTATAAGATTTCAATAATGTTAAATAAATGGAATTCATTTGTAAAAATACATATGTTAAACAAGCACTTACATACATATAAAAGACTTCAATCGATGCCGGTTAAAATACTAGACCCAATTTCGAAAAAATGTGCTAAAATCTATGCAAAAATCTTAACATCATACATTGTCAAAAATAGCTTGAATATACATATCTTTTTACAGGTGAAAATTCAAAATTCATATATGAAAAATCTTATTTATAGTGAAAAAGTTACTGATAGTCGTTATGCCAGGTTATGCGTCGCGAACCAACGACCGTGAATGAGATAAACTATAACAAATGGCACGAAACCTGATCATTCATCAAGGGAAAATCCTTTATTCCAGCAATATATTTGATAATCGAGGCATTATATTATTAGAGTTTATCCAGAAATATAACGGCTAGTTTTTGAACTAAAAAAAATGCATTTTATTCAAGAGAATCGCTCCAAAATGGCAGCGCGTATATCGCACATCACGATAATGTGAAAGTGAAGCGCGTACTTGTCTCATCACGGGCCTCTGAAAGGTTAATAAATAATCAAAATCAACTAGTTTAAGTAGCAATTGATTACCTCAAATCGAGATTTTCAGACGTAGCGTGGGTTGACATTCAACGAACAGGTGATCAAAGAACACTGCTGATAAAGATCGCTGCTGACTAAATAAATTTTGACTAGGTTCAATATGCTTGAGAACTTTTCAATTTCGTTCAAAAGACGTCGTTAGCGTTTTGTCTCCACCTCTTCCAATATTTTCCTCATCTTTGAAGGCTTGGTTGCAAGTAGTTTGAGTAAAATTCTTCGGCCGCATTCTCAGGTGAAATTGGTGCAGGAATACTAGACTTTGAAATGTATATTCACTATTTTTACTTATTCACTACTAGGTATCGCATATTCATAAAATCAGTGTTACATGATGAAGATTTCTCTTCATTAGTGCAAAACATTTATTAATTATTATTTTATATTTTATTCAATCAACTATACTATATACTCTGTCCTAAAATTTGATGCTACTAACTTATTTATTATTATATTAGTTATTGGAAAATCTTTATATACTATGTATAAATAAGTATTGTGTTGAAATAAAATTAAGATTTCATCTGCTTCACTTCACGGAACGTATAAATTTATTGAAATATTTGTTATGAATTAAAAATACAGTACTATTTATTGTAAAAAAATGGAAACAAGAATACATAACAAATTAACTAACACCAATACGCAATATGTTTGGCAAATATATTTATCGTATATGTAAGAAAACATTATTTTATTCTTGCCCGTTGCATAGTCCCATAAAATATCTAAGGAATGTTGGTTTGGATATCGAGATATCGACAATCTATCGGATGCAGCAGGAAATCATCAACGTCAGAAAGTACTTTTATTAATAACATTCACTGTCGATCTATTTTCGAAAAATGTAATTTAAAAAACCGTTTTTTCAATTAAAAATTTAAATTGCTTCGTGAAAATATTTCATTTCAAGCTTCAAAATTAAAGAGATGGAATTTTTTATAGGTCATTTGATGAGTTTAAATGAAGCAATTTTAACCATTTCAAACTTTATATTGGAACAAGATAATCTATGTAGTAAATAAAATAATCACTTACGTACATATTCGCGAAGGGACACTTTGCAAATCCGAAAATTTTACACTTGGCTATTTTTTTAGATTGGTTCATTTCTGTATATTTTTATTTTTTTCAAGCCGTTTTTTACAGATTCAAGATCAATATTTATTAACACGGCTAACCGTCAATCTTGGCAACTGTCGTTAAACTTAAAAGACTTGTCAGCTCAGCTGGCGAGAAAAGATGGTCATCCGTCTGTACCTAGATGCTTGGCGTCATAAAAAATACTGGAGCCTTATCATCACTCGCCTATTTATTGTAAGTATAAAATATTTAAATGTGTTGTATTGAGTAAACCTATCCAAATTATCACGGAACACATATTCAGGTTCAGTGGAACACTGGCATTCTATCGAACATAGTTTGGGAAGCTCTGCTCTAGTGTATTCTCATTACTCGATTGTGCGTCTAAGCGCACAAATCTTCGAATGTAATATTTGATTCATCTATGTTTGATTGAGTTCATGGATATTTGGACCCTTAGTCATGGATATTTGGGTCGTGTTTATTCATTCTACTCGATATTAAAAACAAGATAAATACAAAGTGATTAAATCACTGTCAGTCGTTTCCCTGCCTAGTATTTTTTAACGTTTTAATACCCCAAAACAGATCCTTACGTCCGACGTTGGGAAGAGATTTGGAAAAAATAGAGCGTTAAATGAAAAATGTAGAAGACAATTTTCCGTTGAATGAAATGAATGTTTTTAAATAAATACAATCCTACCATCCCTCTTGACGCCCTTTTTTCACATGGATGGCTTTATGAATGATGGTCTTCTTTTGTAAATAGCTTGATAAATCCCGAAAATATTTATTATAAAACGAAAAATAAAACAACACAACATAAATATTCAACCCTTTTAAATGCCGGAGGGTTGAAAAGGATAAACGATCAAAGGGAAACTTTCAAAGCTTCCAAATTATATTATAATCTTAATCACGCTTAAACACGTCTGATTAATACAGACAAATATCTCTAAAATTAAATATTTTACCCAGACCTCTCGGATCAAATTAATTTTATTCGTACGACATTGTATATTACACGTCTTTCCTTTGTGCCGTTTTCATATTAGTTAAATATGTTAGTCACTGTGTATAAAGTTTGAGACTAGAGTTTTAATGGCAGTGGTTTTAAGTTACCTTCTGTCAATGCAACACTTTAAACTGGTGCATTAGCCATGCAGTACTTTAATCAAAAACTTCATAGACGGCTGTCGACAACGCGCTCTTTGAGCAATATCATATCACTTGTATTTACATTAAAATGTACACCTAATACATCTTTACGCTACCATGGACTCGAAGATGATTAAATAAATTAAAAAGTTGGATTTAATTAATTTTAATAACTTTGTGGAATTTATGTAATAAATTATACATTTGTGTATACTACGACTGCACATTATGTTAGAAATATCTGAAAATTTTGATTACAGAAAAGCACACTTACGAAAAGTTCTGATTTTATAAAATTTAATTAATATAATTCTATATAGCATTGATTTCACGTTTCGGTTGTCACTTTTTGAATTTATTATCCTAAACAAGCGTATACATTCAGTTTCTCAAATGAACTCCGTTCCGCCACTTTCGACGTAAGCCAGGAATTCAAAAAAAGTATGTAGTCCAATTTTGACATTATATGGGTCAATCGCGACCAAATATTTTATAAAATATTTGGCTGTAACTGGAGTTTTTTTTCATTATTCATATTCATTCTTAATTCAAAAATCGTCGTTAATCGAGAACTAACTGTAAATATATGCATCTGGTTGACGGCGGTCCGCGAAATATTTTTACAATTCTCACCAGTCCGCGGATGTAAAAATATTGAAGAACACTGTGCCAAACGACTATGACCTAATTTATAATTATTGATAATCACATAATGATGAAAGGTTTATGAAAACAGACAAAATCGCACCATCTGGGATATTTGTCCTTTCTTTTATGTAAACCTTTGAAGTTTTAGACCCCTTGATATTCAGTGTTCCATTTTCAAATCTCATCGCTATCTTCGTCGTTCTATACAATATCACCTTATGGACCTCAAGTAGAAAGAAAGAAAAGAGTATTTCTATTTCCTAAGGGGTTTCCTTCATTGAAGTAAAACTCTTTGTGCCATTTTCCATTTCCGTTGATTTTCACGACTACTGCTAAAATGCAGTAGTCGCGAGACTTCCTCCATTCCTCTATATTCAGGGCCACCGGAAAAATAAAAAAAAACAGTTGTTTCATTATCTGATAATCAGATTATAAATATTTTCTTATGAAGAGATCAGTGACTCTAGTGAAAATATTTCATTTATTATGCAAAAGATTACTAATTCGTCACGTATTTTGTGAATTTAATTCTTGCTTAAAAATAGATTTAATTTTGTAAGAAAATTCGATTCTTATGGACGCGAAATTCGTAAAATATGTGAATAGATGCTATAATAATAATTAACTTTAAAATTATTCTAATTAACTAATATCTTCACTTTTTTAGACATTTAATAGAACAATTGAGTGGTGTCCCGTCAATATTGTGGATGGTGACACTATTTTTGTAAATATAAAATAATTCTCAAAAAGAACCTATGCTTCATGATTTTCAAGAAATTTTTATTTGATATTCATGTTTTTTAACTGCATTTATTTTTTAATTATTATGTTGTCTTTAAATTTTATATAATTTTTAGTAAAATTCATCGAAACTCATTTATTATTTGAAATTAAGCTATTCATAAAAATATATGCAAAATTTACGCTAAAATTGATAAATTCAATTCCCTAAATCGCTATAATTCGAAAATGTCAAAATTTACTTAAATAGATGCACAAAATACGCATCTATTACTAATACGGAATAAACATAAGTATATACGTATCGTTTATTATGTATAACTGAAGATATCGCATACAGTTTTAAAAGTTTGGCTTCTCCTGGCAATTTTGAAAGTGCTTGAAATAATTCCATAAGCAAACAAATAATAACTACGAAACAAACCTAAAGGGAACCGATAAATCTTGAAGATAAAAACACGTATTGAAAGAAATAGTTCTTTTTTGTGCGGCGGAACTTTTACATGTAATTACACACCCTCCATTCAATTCAATATTATCTTTGGAAAATTGTTGTTCATATCCACTTCAGTGTGTATTTTTTAATTAATATTGCATAATATTTTATGGTATTGATGATTCTTTAAGCATTGTCATCGGGTCCCACTATAAAAGCTCGAATACCGTTATCAGCCTCAAAGCATTGTGCTCGTATTATATTAGACTGAGTTAACGATCCTCAAGATTATATTCTTACAAAGACATTCCTCATATATGTAAAGGGTTTTTCATTAAGGGCGCTCAATTTTTTTTTTTAAATAAAACAAAAACGAATGAAGATATCTAAAAAAAATTATTATGTTTTGAAGTACATTTAGTGGCAATTATGTATGAAATTCAATTTCCCTCGCATGACCACCGCGGGCACGTTTGCAGAAGTTCAATCGTTGAATCCAATTTTCCACCACTTTTTCACATAATTCGGCCCGAATCGCACCAATTTCACGTTCAATATTTTCTCTTAGCTCTTGTAACGTCGCCGGCTTGTTGGTATAGACCAAAGATTTAACATAGCCCCAAAGAAAATTGTCCAATGGTGTTAAATCGCATGATCTAGGCGGCCATTGAACTGGTCCATTTCGCGAAAAAACACGCTCACCAAATTTGGTTTTCAATAAGTCAATTGCTGCGTGTGCCGTGTGACTGGTAGCGCCGTCTTGTTGAAACCACATATTGGCCATTACCTTGCAATTGAGGCCAAAAATAATCAGTTATCATGGAGCGATAACGATTACCATTCACAGTAACATGACGATTAGCATCATCAACAAAAAAATATGGTCCAATGACACCTCCGGCATGTAATCCACACCAAACAGTGATTTTTCCGGGATGCAATTGTGTTTCGTGAAGCACGTGTGGATTGGTGCCTGCCCAATAACGCATATTTTGCTTGTTTACATATCCATTGAGCCAAAAATGAGCTTCGTCGCTAAAGATGATTTTTCGATGGAATTCAGCATCATTTTCAAATTGTTGTGCAGCCCAATTGAGGAATTGGCGACGCTTCAAATGGTCAAGCGGCTTTAGTTCTTGTGTCAACTGGATCTTGTATGGATGTAGGCCAAGATCTTTTCGCAAAATTCGCCACAATGACGTCACAGAAATGCCCAATTGTTGAGAACGTCGTGTCAGTGACTCATTTGGGTCATCAAGAACAGATGCTCTAGCGGCGGCAATATTTTCCTCATTTCGTGCATTTCTTTGTCTCACTGGCACTGGAACATTGTGTAGCGACAATGTGCTTTCAAATTTTTGCACCAAACGTTGAATTGTTGATGTGGCAGGCAAGTGATGACGACGATAAAATGGTCGTAATGCTCTTAAAGTTGCGGTGAGCGAACGCGAATTTTGGTAGTAGATTTGAATAATTTGCAAGCGTTGCTCCGGTGTGTACTGCTCCATGATGATTTTCCAACTAAGTACGAGTGTTAACCTCAAAAGTTTGAGCGTCCTTATTGAAAAACCCTTTACATACATATATATATGTACGTGGCCGGTGGATCATATATTTTCTCTAAGAGCGTTTTTGTCTCGGTTATCATATGCGTCACCAGATGTATGTAAAGAAGGTTCCCAATATGTATTCCAATAAATTCATCATTTTTTAAATTTTAGAATATTTGATAAATTATTTATTCATATTATCATTATAAATGTAATCATATGGTTACCAACAACTGTCATTTCATGATACATTATATTAAGATAAATATTTTTTAAATTTATGTGATGCTTAAAATACAACGCAATTTATTTGTGCAAAAATAGCAAACTTATTTTTGATTAAAAAAAATTCGAATTGAATACGCAAACGAATGAAACGAAATCTAGTCAACCCTTCCAACACTTTCCTGCTTTACAGTGTTTTTCTATAGCGTTTGCTGCAGACATCGGGCAAATTATATGTTTCGGAAATATAGAATATTGTACAGATATATGTGCATTCGAAAAATATTTATAAGTAGCTGTTCATCCCTTTACTTTGGATAAAATCTTGGTGCTGCAGGAGGATTGACTGTAACTTTAGATTGTGATAAAATGTGTGTAAAAGCCTGATCCTCGCGTCATTTCACTATCTGAGTGCTTTTTTAAATTAAAAGACGAAATTATGCGTTAAAAAACACAAAACTATCAATTGAATAAAACACAATCAAAATTTCCAATTTCAATCCTTGACTACGAATTCAAGTCAGACGATATGACTAAAGAATTACCACTCGAACCATTTCAGCAAATAGCTTTAATAAACCTAATTAAGTTTTTGGTAACTGTTGAATGGAAGTAAAAATAAAGATTCTCGTATTGGAACTTATCCCAACATAAATATTTATTCGTGAAATAATTTTTACTCCATTGCTTAGCTTCTCTTTTTTTGAAGAGAGCAGAGATAGAAAAATTAAGCTAGAGCAGGATTAGTGTAAGTTAATCGCTCCGACTATGTCCGTTTGTAGAATCGAATGCGAGGATTGGAGTTTTTGTAGAATATGCTTTCTGTGTTTTCGAATTAAAACATTAAATCGTTTGAAAACCAATGTATAAAACTTTTCGCACGTACTGGATCTTTTGCCCGATAGCTCCGCATTCATGGCCATTGACTTTACCACTCGACCACGGATAATAAAATTACTCTTGCCGATTTCATAATCAAAATATTTCACTTTAACTCATCAACAAAGTGTTCCTCAATGGACATGTCGTGGAATGGCATTATTATAATATAAATAATATCACATGTTTAGTACTTATTCTAAATTGGATTATTAAGATCAGAACAGATTTCGCTCATAGTGAGCATTATCTTTAATTGATAATGCTCGTAATGAGCAAAACCAGTCCTGATCAAAAAAATCTAATGTTGAACAAGTACTAAAAATGTTTTATTTTTTTTATCAAACAAAACATATTTACATATTTCTCAGAAAATAAATGAGCCATCCATTTTAATAGATTGGTATAAGCCAGTGGTCTCCAAACTCAGTAAGGACGAGAGCTACTTTCAGAAATTGAAATTTTCTGATGAGCTACTTATATATGAAGGCTTTACAAGTAAAGTTTGCTTTCTTCGAATAAGCAATTTGGAAGTAAGGAACAAAAACTATTTTCATGTAGTCCAGTTCAATGCAGAATTTTGATTTCCCAAAGTAATGGTCAGGAATCATCACACTTTACATCTTCATTTCTTTACCTACATATGTAAAAATAGAGCAATAAAGTTAATATGTATCCAGTCATTTGCCCACACTTATTTAGATATTTAAATTATAAATGTTGATTTGCTTAAAAAATTTCTAGACTGCTGTTTTTGCGCCCAAACGATTGATAAAATTTTATCCTAGGCAAATTTATAAATATAGTACAATATCCTACGCGCGCTACTGAAAATGCCTCCGCGAGCTACCGGTAGCTCGCGAGCGACCGTTTGGCGATCACTAGTATAAGTTAAGCTTTGTATTAAATAATTGTGGGCTGAAAGTATTTACTTTTCAAAAAAAGACGTGTAATAATTATTATATCCTTTTAAAAGAAAAGAATTTCTTTACGATAATTCAGTATTTATTTTCTTTTAAAACGTTAACATTTAAAGCGGGTCCATTACTTGCTAATGTAGAGCTTTCAATGTTACGAGTAACAAAACAAAGAAGCCAGAAATTTTCTTTTGAAAAAATTCTCAAGCAGAAAAGGTATAAGGCATTCAATACATATTTTGTACATAAAATATTTACGATAAAACCTCTTTGCAAAAAGATCTATCATGGAATACACAATTTGATGAATAATTTACTGATAATGTTAATCTTATATATAAAACCGAAACAGCGTATGTATGTCTGTGGGTCTGTAATTCCCTTTTGCATTGTTGGTCATTAAGTTGCCATAGAAACGAATATGAAAGAAAATATGTTTGAATTTTTATCGGCGAAGACATTTGATCAAAATGTAATAAACTAGTATTCTACTGAACTTTTCCCGGCTTTTATTATGAATAATAATGTTTATTATTTACGTGAGGGTATTATTTGACATTTCTTTGACAGCAAATTAGATTTTTTCCTTGAATTTTAATGGGCGAGAATGGGGCCAAATTAAATAAAGTTTGTGATTTTATATTAACTATATTTTGGATATTAGATTTTGTGATATAATTATGTCGAATGATATAACATTAAATAATTATTGGTCGCTTAGTCCGAGAGACGCCGGGTAGCAATACTAGTTAATTGATAATACCAAATATATACATTAATAATAACATTATATTAAGAATACTGCTACTTCAGGTGGATGAGTTTAAGTCATATTGAAGCTAGAGCCAGCAATCGGCGTGGGAAGGCGAAGATCTGAACGGAAAGGATTGAATTTATCCAGGCAAAAAAACCTTATCTTAGACCTTAAACTATAGCGCCCAAAATAGCAAGAATTCATATTTGTAATTAGTATATTCTTGGTAGTCTTTTGTTATATGAAAGTAAATAATGTGCAGTACTATATGTATATTATGTAGTTATCAGCTGAACTATATTTTTAAGACGTTCTGTTATAAAATATATATATTTTTAACATAATATAAACTTTTTAATTTTACATATATAAACTTTCAAATGAATCGTATAGTATCAAAAGCAGAACTATCTACTTTTCTACTTTTTGAGAAAAACACGAAGCATATAAAAGCGTGAAACTTAAAATTATGCAAAATCATAGTTCTACGATTAGTAGAAAGTATGATTGACCAAACCATTATACTTTTGTTTCCAAAGTCGTGAACCGTTCGGATTTTGACACAAACTATCATTTTCTTTTACGTTTTTATACCACATGTCACAACATGATTTGTATACAAATAATTTATTGAGAGCTATATAAACACTATGACCAGAAAAATAATGTGATAGCATTAGTTCAGTGTCGAAAAATATTGGATAGTTCTACTTTTGATCCTATGCGACTCAAATGTTCATTCAAATTTCTTCATGGATATTTAGGAAAAAACGGTTCGAGCTATGATCGGTTATTTTTTTGTGTGGGCTTTGATTACATGCCCGGTTCGTGGTGTAGTGGTCAACGTTGTTAGCTTCCGTAACGAACCGCCCGGGTTCGATTCCTGGTACGAGCAGATTTCAGTCAATTTAACGAATCCATTCGTAGGCAATGGATGTTTGTATTGTTAAATATCCTTTCCCACCCTTCCGATCCCAAAAATTGGCGCGCGATTAGTTAAACACTAGTCCTGTGTTAGTCTTCGTATCCTTTCAATCCCTACTGTAATTAAAAATAATAGCACATTTTTAATACTTATTCCACATTGAATTTATAAAGATCAGGCCCGGTTTCGCTCATCACGAGCATTATCAACTGATGTTATCTACTATTCTCATCAGTTGATGATGCTCGTGATGAGCGAAACCGATTCTGATCTCAATAAACTCAATGTGGAATATGTACTAAAAATGTGTTATTATTTTTATTATAATGCCATTCCACCAAGCATTCATTGACAGTGAATACCTTAGTGAAGTAAATTCCAACTATCTTTGAAAAAAAAAGTTGACAAACTGAGTAAAAAACAGTTCTCGTAGAAAAAATTATGTGGAGACAAACGCCGTGGTATGCTCCATGTTGGGAGCGGACATGGTAAAAAAAATGTTTAGAAATAAGATCTTTCAAGCTCTTTCAAAAATGATTCAAGAAAAACTATCAAGCTTATTTCTATAGTAGACTTACTAGAAAAAATAGATTACATTCAATAAATATATATTCTACGGCCATAATCTCTGTGAAAAATGATAAACTATCAAATACTGTCGTCGGTAGTATTAGGGATTCGAGCGGTATAGGCGTATATTATTTTTCCGCATCGCCTGCTACGAACGGGGCTCTACGCCGCAGCTTACGGCAGTTGCCTACGATCGATACGCCGTAGGCCTAATAAACCTCTTCCATAATACGACTAGCCTATAACTCAAAATGTATCGATGATCGGCAATCGGCGGGGTGATAGATTGCACATATTACTGGATACCAGAGCAACCCGCGAGGGAATTGAACAAAGTTTACTTGACCCGATTATTCTCAGAATATTCCTGCCAGTGGGTTTGCCTGTATAAATATTTAATATATTGGAACTATTATGACGCTAGTGTGCGGTGATTGTTATAGCTGTTAAAAACCAATAAAACTGTGTCGAGAAAATTTCTTAGTTAGTCATATTTAGATTATTTATATTTAAAATTATCCGTTTCAAATATGAATTATGAAAAAAAAGATGGCTGTTAATAAGTTCTTACCGGTTTTGCAGTTGATTATTGTATGTGGAAACTATGAAAAAGAATTTTATACGGACGTATACAATTAAATTTAGAAACTGACTTCAGTGTTTCTATCAATGATTTAAATCTAACGTAAATGTTGCTTTGGTGAACGAACTTTGAAAAGTTTTATTACTCAGCTACCGTCTATTTATGTTACTTTTTGGGTTTTTTTCAATATGAATATGTTTCCGTAATAATGGATGCCTATTTCATTGCAATTCCAACGTGATTTATGTTACAAGGAAATCATTGATAGGTAAAGCGCTGCACGTTTGAAAAAAAGAACAATAATTGTTATGCTCGGCTTCTTTTAAAAAGGTCGGTTGGATAAAGTCTATCTTTCTATTAAATAGCAGAACTCTTATTTGGCCGCACACCACCGGATGAACTACGTGTTCAAGTGAATTTGTCGCAGGGCATTTAATTCTTTAATATAACACTCTACTTTGTATTTATAAAACAAAATGTTTTTTATTTTAAATTTCTTTAGATGTAATCACAGACAGGCGCATGTCGGTGGAAGCGTGATGGAGCGGGCGATGTTAAAATAAATTAAATTTTATAGGAATATATTTACAATAAACAATATTTATCATACGAGACTCGTTATATAATAGCCACGCCTTGTTCTTTACGAAACGAGTAACAATTTCAGACATGACATCAAATAATTTTGTCCTGTCACGCAATCTTCCAATGACGTAATAAGGAACTATTTACCGACGCTTGCCATTACGGTGGAGTCCGAAGTAATAAAACACTGTATATTATTAGAATGATCACATAATTGTTTATAGTTGAATAGCAACACGATGTTTTTTCTAAATGTCTAAGTATATTGTTTTTGAAAGACAGCAGAAACCTGCATCGGTTTTGTTACGTCGGATATACTCCAATGCATCAATGTATTCGAAAAACAACAACAAACAATTTCCTTTTGAAAAACATGAGAAACCCAGCATTCTTGTAAGAATTAACAAATATGTGAATACGATGTAAATTGATTTTTTATGTCTGAACCACAACTAAGCAGTGTAAAAAATTACATTTATGACCAAATCTAAAGCAAACAAAACGTTTGTTTGTCGATTCATCTTTACATATGAATTGAAAAAAAATACGATAAATTAAAATGCCTGCTCATGTTACATAAGTGATTGTAAGTTTTTTTGTATATTTATTTGTTGGCGCTTAATGTTCAAAGGCGCGTTACCGCGTCGTCTCTAAGCTTAGTTTTTATATTCAAGTTTCATAAATTTCCCATCGCTGCTGACATGAGGGCGCGATTGCTATTGTTTAGGAGGACAGCTTACTTTTTCTTTTTACCTATGGAAGGTCACCGAGAAGAATGGCTCTACAATAATAAGCAGACACTCGCAGGAAATTTATTTATAGACGTTGCCCAACTATAATTTATATTCTAGTAAAATTATAAAAATAATAAAAGTCTAGGCTTATATTTTACTTAAAATACCTGAAGATACCGAAAGGAAAAATCCGAGTCGTGAGCGATAAAGCTCATGGAAAAATCTAAAATTAAACTCTTCAAATTTCATATGTTTGCATTTGAAGAAAACAATGTTGTTATCAGCTAAGCTAGTGTCATGGTGAAAAAAAAATACTGTAACTTCACTGTATCTTGAAATTAAAAACTATTAGACAAAATTTAAGTTGAATCTTGTAAAAATTCTCATATAAAATATTTTACGAATTTATTTTCATTACTTTTCGTAATTATTGATACAGATCAAAAAAATCCAAATTTTTTCAGCCAATATCATGAATATTATATCGTTATGCGCATGTATCACATAGCAACTACTATTCACAAATTAAGGAGAGAAAAACTTGTTAGTGTCGGAAAAAGGTTGATCGATTATCTTCCGCTTTGGAAAGTTTCATTGTCAGATACTCAGATACCCTACCACAAAGAGTGTGCTTAAAGAAACTGATACTTAGTGATTTATTAACGACATATTCAGTTATTCTTATCGCACTGGATCGTCGATCGACTTAATCTTACCTAAAAATGATTAAAAAATATTTGCTTGGTTTCTTTAACCCATACAAAATCCAATATAAAAAATCATACATAAGCCTACCTTTTTAGTCCTTGTTTTTCATTTTCACATTTTTCACGTTTTTTGAGATATCTATAAGATGTAGCTTCAATACGGTAAGAAAAAAACCAATGTATTTTAGTTCTACATAAAGTTCTACCAAGTAAATGCCTACTCAATCAATAATGTAGCTTCAAGTTCTGAGGCGCGCTAGCGACAAACTTCTTCCCGTCCCCTTCATCTCTAAATTTTGTTTTAATATTTAAGTTGCGTTTCCTTCCCATCGTTACTGACAGGAGGGAACGATCGTTGTAGGGATGAGCAATAAATTATGAACATTTCAATGATTAATTAAAAATCTTCGAGGACCTATACAGTTGAATACTCTGGAAAAGCGAAACAACTTTTATAAGAAACAAGCTTTAGACCATCAATATTATCGCATTCAAAGATGTGGAACAAGCAAGAGCTTTAAAAAAAAATGAACGTAGCACGCGAGCTAAAACGCAGAATGACAACTTATGACAAGCATTTAATTAAATTGAGTGACATTTAAATTTGAGAATATTCCTTGCAATAAGTCGCAATTGGAGAGAATACAAAAAAAATGTCTGCGTTTCTGCTAATTATTTTAAGAAATAAAATAACCACCAAACCATGTTTCTTTAGGACTGGTGATCACGTTTTTAACTTCTGTATGATCTTTTATTTCATCGTTAATCAATCTGTAACTTCTGTGCTTAATCTTTTATATTGTGCTAAATTCTGTGTCTATCTTTTCTTTGTTTTAAATTGTAACTTTCTAAATTAATCTGTGTCAAATAAATTCGCTCACTCTGATCTAGAGTGTCAGTATTAGAGACTCCAATTCGATTATCGAGTACTCAATACTCGAGTATACTCTTCCATTTTTCAAGTACCCGATTCTTGAGTATTTTGAAAAATACTTGAGTAATACTCGTCCGTCTCTATTCAAAATTTACTTATTTAAAAAATATATACAATATTTTACCATTGCATAGCCGAACACGTGGATCAGGTAATATGTAAAACGGTTCTCCGTTTTGTTGCAGATGCAGATGTGACAAAATAAATTTGGAGAATGTTGCATGCCTTTACTGGTAATCATTGACCTACTCGCTGTAAAAAGTTAGCCATCCCTGTTACAGTTTTAGTTGCCCTGTTTATGAATTGTACTAATCCGTCAGTGGAAATTAAGATCGAACAGATGGTGAGGTCTATGTTGACAAAAACAAAATAGAACATTAAAAAAAAATCTTTTGTCGCGAAAAGATTCAGCTGACATAATAAATTCAAAATTTTTACATGCCTTTACTCGTTATATCATATTTCTTAGACATTTATAACAGCCACGTATCAGGGGTGATAAGGTTAATTTTTAATTAATATATTAGTTGTGTTAAATTATTAGTTTATTCCGATAAATATAAAAATGATAGTATTATAGTCAATAAAAAAAACAATCCTGTAATTCTACCGTGGCAAACGGTGGTGTGAAACGGATAAATAGGAAAGCATGTAAGAAGCAGTGTGCATATATTAATCTCGTAGATAAACAAAGTTATAGTGCAAATTTTAACCCTTTGAGTGGTGAGTTATTTTGAATTAAATTAGGCTTTTTTAAATAAGCTTCAAAAACCATTAATGACGTGCAAAAAAACATATTTTTTCTGTTATTCGTAAATCTGAGAAGAATATTTTTAATTATTTGAGAAATTGATATTTTTTTCAGAATTTTAAAACGCAAATTTAAAATTTTAATTGAAATAATTGGTTTTAACTTTCAAATAATTATCGAGAAGCTTTTACTTCCAATTCGGGCCGGGACCTTTATTGCATTCATCTGTGGAGTGTAGTTCACCCTATTGATGTTAATTCCAGGAAGCGTATCGAACCGAAATGATTTTTTATGCACAATAATATATGACCACAGATTTGTTCCCAAATAGTAACCTTTTTATAAAATTCATTTCCTTATTTGAAACATATATCAAAAATAATTTGACAACCCAATTACTGAAAGTTTCTGTGCCGTTTTGTGTTTTGTGATTCCCTAGATTTTTATAATCAATATAAGGTAAGCTAATTGAAAATTAATTGATAAAAAAAAAACTATTGTACAACGTACCTATATTTTATACATTACATATAAATTAGATACACTCTTCAATTCATTGCTAACGACAAAACCAACGTCCTCTGCTAACCAGTTTTTTTAACTGCGGGAACAATTATAACTAAAATTCGATTAAATTTGAAACATTTATTTCTCTGTTATTTTTAAAATATGTGTTACGTTAAGTGTTAAGTGCGTTAAAATGAATTAAATTTGTGAATGAAATGAAATAACCTTATTGATTTATTTATCACCTATTTATTTTGGAGTCCCTAGTCAGTATTAAGCCATTGAGACCTTTATATATCCAGAGCAACCCCTCTATCTTTCCTTCCCTAATATTCCTCTCTAAACGTCTAGGATGGAAGCGGTCTCCCAATATCTTAGGGAGACGAGAGTCAGGGTCATCTCACATGCCATTAGATTTTGCCTTCGTGGTCGCGGCCAAAACCAAACATATTTTTTACCAAAACTTATTTGTCCTATAGTTCATTTGAGTTCATAGTTCATTATGTACTGTCTTGATTATATATTTTATCAAATGCATGGCGCACTGACGTCAGCTGTAATTTTATGTATTTTATTTTTTCCGAATAAATAATAATATCAGTAAACGAAAAATAATACTGGATCATTGTATTAACTACGCATGCGTACTTTTGGGGTTGAACTGTAATCAATTGAAAGTAAATTTAAGCATCGTATTTTTACGTGTAATCTATCAATGTTGGGCAGATCGATCCTTACACATAATTTCATCAAGAAGTTCTGTTTCTCAGAAAAAGTATGGAAATACGCATGCGGTTAGGAATCGTCTATCTCTCTCTGCACCACGTTTCAGTATAGGAATTGGGATGGATCACACATTCTTACATTTTGAGTTAAATTCTTTTATTTTTAAATTAACACTCAGCCAACCGCACTTAGTGGGCCGAAGATATCTGTTAAACCGTACATTTTTGCGATTTTGCTGTTACTAGCGGCATCGAGAATTATGCTTAGCTTTTTACACAGTCGAGCAAATTTGATAAAAAAAAAAACAGTTATTATATTATGTAGTGTATGTTGTAAAATCTAAATTTTACAGACTAACAATTGACCGTCAACTAAATATAATTAAATAATATCATGTTTGTATTCATATAATATATTAAAGCAATTTACTTTATATTATGAGACGCTTCATTTTCAAAGACACCCCACCGCTTTTACCGTCTTTCCCCGAATACAGTCTACGAACTGATTCTCACCAAAAATAAATACGGCGTGACGTTGATTTGGATGGCAAACCGCCACAGGTCGAGGGACAGCGGAAAATAGGCTCTCATCATCCATAACTATTATAATATGGTATGAAAATCACCATGAAGAGAGCGATTAAATAACCTTTCCGGCTTGGGAAAGGTTTTTGAATTTTGGTCAAAATATTATGATGTCATTACATATTTCGTTTTTTGGAACTATGTAGACCGGGTAGAGCGGGCGCTCGGTTCTGTTACTGGTTATGTATTCAGAACCAGTGGCGTAACTTATTTTACCGGTTGTTCAGATCTGCAGTGTTTATGTCAGGAGTGAATGATCAAGGCTTCAATCTCTTTTTTAATGTGTTCACTGTCATTACTTGGTGGAAAGGCATTATAATAAAACATTTTTAGTACTTTTCCCACATAAAATTTATTGGATCAGGACCGGTTTCGCTCATGGCGAGCATTGTCAACTGATAATCAATACAGTGAAACCCCGATTCTACGTTTTTCAAGGGACCATATAAAACAAACGATTAATGCGGGAAACGTTGAATGCGGAAAAGTTTTATATATGAACTAAATGCTAGGAAAATGAACGCACCACGCGGGAAAACGTATAATGCGAGAACGTAAGATCGGGGTTCTACAGTACAATGAATCAGTGATATTTATACAAACGTTAAGTAAGCCTTGTATTTCTTACTTAACTTTTGTATAAATATCACTGTTTCATTGTATTTCTAATCAGTTGACGATGCTCGTCATGAGTGAAACCAGTCCTGATCCAATAAATTTTATGTGGAAAAAGTACTAAAAATATTTTATTATTTTTATTTCAATCTCTTTATATAAACGCCAAGTTTAAGAGATCTACAAATCTACGTATAATACCATACATTTTTAATTTTACCGTGATATCCACCAATTTAGCGTAGTTGATCGGCCCAATTGAAACGATCGACTGTGAAAGAACTTGTATACGATTAGTTCAGCATTCAGTATTAACCTTTCCTTTAACGTACTAAAAAAATGTCTGCTCCGGTGGTGTGTCGTCATTACACATCATATTAAGATGTTGTTTATAGTGATGTAATGCATGTACATTTGTAACGGAAAATATAAATTAACCGGATGGCTGCCATTGACGTCTTAAGACGTGAAATTTCAGTGAACGGCACGACAATCATACAAAAAATGACATCTTTGGACGCTAGCTTTAAGCGATATTTTACTAACTAAAATCAATTGTTACTGATGAGTCATAAATATTAATTTTTTTTTTATTATTTTAAATACATATTTCGCATTACAGCCAATGTGAATGCGCCAATCGATTAGCTCGATGATAAATTATGAATCAGTCGTGAACTCAACGATAAATTACATACAGCCAGCCCAAGATCTCTTTTTCGATTGAAAAAACCTGACCTTGCCGGGAATTGAACGCGGGTTCATCTGATCGCTAGGAGAAAGCTCTTGCCAATACACCACAGGGACTGACAATTTAATTTTGTTATTATGGATAAATGACGGCACAATCGCATCGTAATCGGCAAGTTTTTACAAATAAACATTTAAAAAAGATATATTTAGAACGTTTTATTTTGATATAAAAATTCGTGGCGTGCGAGGTACCACCATACATGCACATGCTGGCAGTTAAAATATTAAGTAAAAAAAAATATAAGTGGCTTCAACCAATTCAAGCAGAAGTCGAAAAGTAGGATAATTGCAAATTAATTTCCTGAATACATGACAAACGTGAGTAAAGGACCAAATAATCCAACTCAAACGAAGGCCAGAGAGTTTCTGAACTCCACATATCATACTTCATCGAATGAATGTGCGCGTGTCATTGTCACGGCGTGATACACGAATGAGACTTTCTTTCTACCGCGTTGACATTCGCATGTGATCAAACGTTCGGCTATAAATGTGAACGGCCATTTCCCAGAGAGAGTAGGAACAATTCACAATGCATATTATATATAACACACACTTGATTCCCGAATTTCGATAAAATCTCCGCGCTGCGTCCGATGAGTGGTTATTATTATTACTGCTATAATTTTATTCTATCTTTTAATGTATACGGGAAAAATACATTAAATTTACGTCCATAAATTCTTACATTTAAATAAAAAATTTTTTTTTAGAAGCTATGAGAATTAACTAAACATCTTAGTAATAGAACTGTTAAAGCAACAAATTTCCTTGCATGTCTATATACTAAAAAAAAATCTTTTACAAATCCGTGAATGCTATTCTAGGTCTATGGACGAGTGGTCTTAATCGTCGCCTTAGATTTCAATGCTCACAGGTTCGATTCTTAGTACTAATTGCTTAATACAGTAAATAATCAATCGATTTAAGGATTTCTGTTTTTAGCCTCGGGCTTAAAATACGTTGCACCGATATTGAATAACTTGTTTTGTTCCAGTTTTTTGGTCCCTACTATTTTCGAAAGAATAGTAGTAGCAATCAGTCCTGGTATAAAAAAACTTCATCGAATTTAATCCCATATACTCCCTATTAGGATCACACTTTATAATAATAATCTTTCATTATTTCGGTACACTTCAGTGCATTTTACTCATGGCAATCATTGGAAAGTGTTTAACGCTGCTTTATAATGGGTGGTTATCTGCAAAGAGTGGTGGCGAATACAAGTCCAATGTTCAATATACCGTTTGTCTATGACTCTTAACCGCTCTAGTTCCATTCGAAAAA
Source organism: Himalopsyche kuldschensis (assembly GCA_028554975.1). NCBI lineage: Eukaryota > Metazoa > Arthropoda > Insecta > Trichoptera > Rhyacophilidae > Himalopsyche > Himalopsyche kuldschensis. Next base: position 16,387,964 of record JAHFWI010000014.1, read on the forward strand.
AAATTGAACGTAATAAACAAAATATTTCTTCGTCGACAACGTATATTGTCCGTCTCGACCACAAATCAATACGCTTCTCTTGGCTTGGTATTTATAATAAAATTTCTTTGCATTATTCTTACACCGATACCACCGTAGTTGATCCAGTGCACAGTAGACGGGATAACTTCGATATAGAAAATGCTTTATGAAATTCTTTGCCAGTATTTTTTCAAATGGAATTTATGTGTGTTGTTAAAGGAAATTTATTATTACGATGCATTCTGAACGTTTATCGATCGTGGAATAGTTATATCCCTCACAATAAGTTTCCAAGTGAATACATTTAATCATACGTGAATATTTGATGAGTGTCTAATTAATCTGTATGCTAAATATATTAAACTTACTTAATCTATCATTTAATAAAAAAATACAGTATCATGTGTGCTCTGTTGCCAAATTAAGCTGCACGTATACTTTTGGTGGGTTCGGCGTAGGGACTCCAATTACTCGATATCTCAACTACTCGAGTATCGAGTAGTACAATTTAAAAATACTCGAGTACTCGAGTATACTCGAGTAGTTTCAGATATACCAAAAGATATATTATTTGTTCAAATTTGTGTATATCAATAGATGATAAACAAATAAATAAGCTTCTTTTATTTCATTAAAGTTATTTCAATTTATGAAACCTATATATTTCACAAATAATACATAATGATTAAACGTCTCAAATTTGGTTCGAAGTTTTGCTTTTTTACTCCCGCAGTAGAAAGAACTCTTTGTTGCTGTGGACAACGGTTTAAAAGTTAACAATCAATTAATTAGTGCTATCTAGTTTTTCTGTCCGCTGCTTAAAAAAAATTAAATATAGAAATAAGCCTTCATTTATAAATTACGAGTATTACTCGAGTATTTTTCAAATTACTCGAGTATCGAGTGCTTGAAAAATGGACGAGTATACTCGAGTATCGAGTACTCGATACTCGAATTGGAGTCTCTAGTTCGGCGGTATCTTTTTAGAAGCTCATTTTTATTTTAAAATATAAAATTACGTTATTTATTCCACGTATGAATCAATCTCAACCGCATTACTAAAGAAATTTTGCGATAGTTCGCTTGATGAAGTGTGATATGCGAAGTTCATTAACGCTCTGGTCTTCGTTTGAGTTGGATTATTCTGTCAATCGCTGATGTTTTTTACGTTTTCAGGAAATTAAACTACAATTACATTAAGACATCAACATGCATTGATTAAGGCTACGTTGATACGTTGATACTCGGAAAAAAACCATTACGCTTCGTAATGACTACACATCACCGGAGCAGACGTTTTTAGTATCGTAAACTAAAAGTAAATGAAACGAAACATGTGACAATATAATAATAGTCTTTTAAGTATCTGGCTAAACTTTTCATTAATATAACGAAATTCTTTGCAAAAGTTGACATTACCAAACCAAACCAAGCTGCTGAAAAATATTCATTGAACGTTGATGATTTTTCACTCTCGATGCTTTTCAATTGCTGGAGTAAACGAGAGAGGGAACAAGCTAGAAAACGAGCATGCTTATGCTCTCTGCGTAAATAAGTATCGAATTATCTTCATACAGTTGTATAATTACATTTAATTATGCGCCACTATCACTATTATACGCTTTGAATATTATTAACCATCTGTGTGTCTGAATAACGTTCATTAAAAAATAGCCATATGTGAGCCATTTGGCAAAATCTGGGTAGTATTGATGTGACCCAGGGGGACCTGTCTGGTTCCACACACTATTTTTCACTGCAAAGAATGTTGTGTATTTGGTGTCAGAAATGTATGAATGAGTACAGGTAGTTCTAGACTTACGACCAAGATATGTTCTTAGTTGTTTTTTAAATAAATCTTTGCTTGAGCATATTATTTTCCTTCAATTTCAGGTTTTCAAAAAGGCTCCACGCTTTTGCCCATAATTTGGATTCGTTTTCATACCAAATCTTCCATCCAAATCACCAATAGTTTTTCCATTTCGTAGATAGACCTTTCACTTTTATTATTTTTATTGTAGATTTTATAGATGCTGTTCCTATATCAGCTTCACTGATTCTTACTTTATTCTTCAAAATTGAAGAGATTGTTGTAGATTGAGGTCCATTTCCTTCACTTTTTTACCACTTTTTAATGGTTAATGGTTAAAAAAATTATTTCTATATCAACTAAATCACTATTTATAATAAATCAACTAAATCACTGTTTACTGTTTAGTGGTTAAAAGTTTTATTTCTAAATCAATATATTAGAATTGCAACAGAAATTTTTCTTTTTTTATCAAAACTACTCCATTTACATTCGTCATTATCGGCGAGATTTGACTTTCGATTTGAATTCGAAAATAATAATTTAATTCAAATACAATTACTTAATAAATTTATAATTAAATGCCCACGGTCGTAGATGCAATTATTTTTTTAAAAATGCACTTTTTTCGACTATTAATAAATTTATGTGTTTAATTATTGTGTGTCATATGTTTTGTATTATTGTGTGTAAGATATTTTTTGTTTGAGCTTATTTGAAAAACATTTAATTGCATCTCCCTATGCTTTCAAGGATTTCATAAAACATTTGAACGTTTCAAAGCTCTGTCCATTCAAATAATCTGGAATGTGGCTTAAATGTCAAACAACATGACAGACGTCTATTGTTTAAATATAAATGAACGAATAAGCATTCCGTACAAAGTCAACAAACGAATGAAATATTTTTTCCAACACAATATACGATTCATAGTACTATGGGTTTTTATATAAATAACAGCATATTTAAGAAAAAATATTTTGCCAGTAAAAAAGTTTTATTTCAATGTATGTGATATTATTAACGTCTTATGAATTAAATATAGAATGTAATATGGATTTATTAATAAAAAAACACACTTTTTTGGTGTCGTACATATTCTGTAAGGATTGCGATCGGTTTATCTCATCGCCTTTAAAAAAAATTATGTGGAAGCAGAATCATGAATATGCATTTTTATAATAAATACACCTGATCAATATAAAATTTAAAATAACTTTGATTATTCCACGTATTGTGCTACTAACTGTGACACGTGTTTCGCCTCTTTCAGAAACGAAGACAGGTAGAAACATTAATATTAGAATTAAAGAACATATAAGATGTCTAAAAAGTAATATTTTTTCTGAGTTTGCCAATCATTTAATACAAAATGATCATAATTTTAATCAGACTAGTAATTTAGAAATACTCCACCCAGTAAATAAAAAAGGCTTAAAGATGAATAGTCTAGAATTTTTATAAATAAATAAAACTCTTAATAAAAAAGAAATAATATTCTTAATAGGAAAGGTTGCTCGCCATTACTTACATTGTTTCCAATTAATAGAGTAATCACTTGATTGATTGCAGCTCATTAGTTTATTAGTTTAATAGTTTGTAATGTTTAAAGTTATTAGAAATATGTTTATTTGTTTGTATGTTTCGATTCTATAACCCCCTCTTTTGCTTCCCTTATAAGGAAAAAATCCCAATCTGATTGATTGCAGCTCAATAGTATCATTATCTGATTGCATTGTTTCGACTCTATCACTCCTTCCTTGTTAAATTTAGAAAGAAAATAACCCGAAATCCATTTTGTAATTTCATAATTTAAAGTGTTAGAATCAATCTTGCTTCATTACTTAAGCAAACTTTGCGATAGTAAGTCTGAAGATGCATCTGAAAGAGGCGAAACACGTGTCACAGTTAGTAGCACAATACGTGGAATAATCAAAGTTATTTTAAATTTTATATTAAAATGAACTTCCACAAAGTTACCGCCGAAACCATCGAAACACCTGATCAACTTTTGGCACGGGGTATGTGTTTTAAAGACTACCGTGTAAAAAAGATATGGTACCTAAACAAAAATGATAGATCGGCTCCATTGCTTGAAATCAATTCGAAATCAATTTTTTTCTCATTTATGTATAAAAATATTTTGAAAAGCTATAAAAGTTATAAATTTACATGGTTTTCATAAAGTAGAGGAATATATTCATTCAGTGTCGCTACTTGAGAATAAACGTGCCCGTTCACTTCTTTTTTTCAAGCAATGTTAAAGCAAAGAAAAATATAAAATATAATCAGTACTTTTTGAAAAACCGGGCAAAAAGAGGATCGGGTTGTATATTTATTTATATAAAGATAATGTTTTTAAGAGTAAATATTAAACTAAACCAGTCATCGGAGTTAATGGCCGAATGTAATAGTGAATTGCGAAAAGAAGTCGATTTTTTGTATCCCGTGCCGTCAATTTAGAAATGTGAAAAAAACAATTTCTTTGTAGTTTAATTAATAAGCCAAGCTATAGACAAATATTGACAAGGGTATCATTTTGTGAGCAGGCCACGCTTTTGGCACTTCGGTGCTATCAAATCTATATGCGGTCACAGTGAAGGGTGAAATTTTTCAACTGCTATTGGCGTCCCGGCAGCGATTTTCCTCATTTTCCTCGCCCGGTTGGCGTCGTCAATCGTAGAGGTTCTTTCTTTGGCATCTCATTTCCTTCGGCAAATATCATTGAGGCTTTTGACTTCGCCATTTCTTGTGATCTCAAGGAAATCTGAGGCATAATCAGTTCAACTATTTTGCACTGCCAACCGACCAGGAAATGAGCATCTTTTATTTAAATCAAATCATTTCGAACGACTTCTTTTAAAAGTGATTTATTTTATTCTGAGGCGAGTGAGTGTAGATACCACGAACATGAAATAGTTCACATTTTAAGCACTGACTGTCACGCCAGTTCTTCGGCCGAGTGGTCGACATGCTTATAAGTTTGACTTGTTTGTTTGCGGTGCCCGAGGGCTCGAATATTTCAAAGAAAACTTCGTAATTTAATCATAAATAATAAATCATGTTTTATGGAAAATAAACATTAGCATTGAGACGTCTTTGATTCGGCTCCCTCTTAAATCGAGAAGGAGCCTCCTATCCGACACTCAGGAAGAGGAATTTTGGGAACGGAGTAGGAGAAACATGGTGCTCTTATAAACAAAAGACGATCTCAAAGCGTTATGTGGGTTAGCGTTATATTAGCACCCATTATTTAATTGTTTGAATTTTCACAGACTTTACACACGAATTTAACACAGATAGATTTACAATACACGTTACGTTCTAAAATACATAATACACGACTATTATAATTGCGAAGGCGATATCAGGAATTTACTAAACTTTATCCTTAAGGAGAGGATTAGGAGCTTGCAGGCTACTTCCAGGGCTTACAGTTGGAAGAAGTTCCTCAGCCACGACAGTAAGACTTATCTGGCAAGCACGTCCACACTCAACGCTCTCCAATCTCTAACTAACTCATTGTATGAAAAAAAAGCGGTTCCTTTAGGTAGCAAAGCCGTTACATAGAAACCGTTACACAGTCCGCCCGATAACCCACTATTTATGGTATATCGAACTTTGCATGAAATACCTCGTATCTCATGCACTCAGGGCGTGAAAGAGTCAGAAACATTTAGAGCGAGACGTCCGCAATACCATTCCGGAACGTCAGCATAAATGTCTCTTTTACAAATTTGAAATTACTCTATATTGAATCGCTATTGATTTCAATATAGAGTATTATTAAAATGAATTTATTTCCTCATATTGACTTATACTCATAGACTGAGGTGAAAAATAGATCGTTCGAGAGAGTTCTGATGACCTACCATTTAGGGCGGTATCAGCATGAATAATCCGAAACAAAATCCTTGAGCGATGGCTTGCAAAACCATATAGGCGAATAAAACCCATGTAATCACATTTAAATATTGTATAATAATTGTTTGAATTGGCATTTACTTGGTAGAACTCCATTATAAGACGGTGAAAAAATAAATGTCAGTTTTACAAAAGTTATATAATTTAAAGTTGGTATTTATTTCACCTTACGCCCTCGTCAGAGCTATTAACGATTATATAATAATGTTGCGACACAAAAAAATGTTAAATAAAACACTTTTATTCTTTAATTGTGCTTATTTATTTACAGAAGTTTTTTTCAGAGTCAGAGAACTGCATGTAATTCAGTCACTTGCCATCACCACTCTCAAATATATGGACTCCTCTCGGAGTTTACCTCCACAAGGTTTTTCTACGAGAACTGCTTGTTACTTAGTTGCTCAACCGCTCTTTTTCGAAGATTTATGGATGGCAAGGATACGGCTAGTGGTTAACTAGTCGCTACGCGCCACTTTTTGGAATCGAAAGGAATTTTTAACAACACAAACACTCATTGCCTTCGAATAGAATAGAAAAATCGACTGTAAAAATTTGCTCTACCCCGGGCGGTCTGTGACAAAAACTAACGACGCTGACCACTGCACTACACACCGGGCGAATCTTTTTAAAAATATTTAAAAAATACAAGATATCATACACCCAACTTTTTGTACCGCAGTGTTTTAAGTATCCGCGTATGTTATATTTGACGTTGTGAAAACATTTTCCAAACAAAATGAGATCTCAATAAAAAAAACTGCGCAGAACCGCTGATCTAGATTTAGTTACCAGACCATTGCGGTATATGTATATTATCGGACATAAAACGCGCGGGGTTGTGTTAGGTTACGGTTTTTTTTTTTTCTTTTGATAACGTCCCTTATCGGAAGTTGCCCACCGTTAGGGGTTTTTGCAGTCCGAAACAGTTTAGCAAAGCTGTTGTGCCCCTAACAAAGTCGGAGTTTTTTTGCCCATAGAAAGCGTCGTCATACCTTTTGAGCCATTGATTCTCTCCATAGGGGATATTGTATAATACAACACATAAGTTATTTTTCACCCTTTCTCACATATTTAGAAGCCTTACATTGTTTTTCCAATAACTCATAATGTACTTTGTATGCGGTATAGAGGACAATTTTAAAGAAATTGTAATTGAATAAATAAATCTTAGGTTTACTCCCGCATATACTTTTTAGTATTGGACAGGTTTCACTAATCGTGTGCATTATCAGACAAGTTATTTATATCAAATTGAGAAATTCAATGAGAATGTATAATAAACGCTGATAAGAATTTATATATAATCTTCACTTAAAGAAATAGATCTGCCAATAAATAAAAAATATGAAATAAAGTAAAAGGACACTAATCAGGAATCAAAAAATTGTTCTACATAAATTTGCCAAAAATTTGGTACGTTCAAATAAATTCTAAGAATATTATTAGCAAATATTCTTTTTACAATAAAACTCAGAACCACTTAACATCACGTAATTACCTGATCTTTCAGAAATCAAAGGTGATTTAACAAGAATTATAAAAAATGATAGTATTTATTATATGTCTGTCATGAGATTAATTACAATCACAAGTGACAGCTGTACAATATAAAGTTTAATATAAAAACGGCATCCGGCTTTATTTTGTGAATGGCTGAAATTTTTTCAGGAAAGGCATGCATTGCACAATGCTGAAGTTTTACGATGTGCTGTTGAGTTGGATGCATTTGCGAATTCGTATCCTGTTGGTAACTAACAGATTCTAATTAGAAAAACAACAAACCCTGAAAAAAGTTAAAACCGGGTAGCTTGTACAAGTCAAAGTATAAAACTATTGTGTGGGCTTTCAGTCGGCGAGTCACGATCTACAGAAGAGGCGATAAGTGATAAAGACTCATTGTGTTGTCAGCTTTACCTTTTTCTTTTTCCTATTGATGTTTATCGAAAGAGGCAACACTCTATTTGGTAAATTATTTATATGTGGCGTGAGTGTGATCAAGTCTTTCATACGTATTCAGAATCTATTTTCATTACTAGCCACTTAAAAAATTTTAACTGTAAATTTTTGATGAAAGAGCATTTTATTTAAATAAATTAACTTCTTCAACATACATATTTTAAAGATATGTGTCTTAAATAAATATTATGTCAGTCAAAATAAGAAACCCCTTTACAAATAGTAATAATAAGCAGTAAATTACATCAGGAACTGTACACCTTTTACTTCATTTACTCTATCGACCAAGAATAATTGAGATTGGATATCTTTTTATGTTTTTAAATCTTTACAGTTTGGTAGATCACAAACCTTAAGAATCGAGATTCCGTGCACTTCAAGTATTATATTGGAAATAAAAATAACTCATTTTTTGAACTACTTCAACAGTAATCACGACGCTGATCTCTCGAACTTTTCTTTTCCTTGAGGGAAAGTATCTTTTCAAAGATTATAAAAACAATATCAAAAATTCACACACTAATGTTGTGAAAAATCCGACGTTTTCTTTTACCTATCTATGTATGAATTTTGGATTTGGTTACCTGAACGCACGCTAAAATCTTTTTCGTTCAACTCATACAAGTAGGCAGACTTCTATAGTTATTAGACTAACTTTCACCACCCAAAATTACAATTTTTTTAGAATTCCCGATTCGAATTTTTTAAAAGGTTAACAAATTTTCTGGTTATTACAATACGGTGTATATAATTAAGAATTTCAGCTGAGGTTTCTTGATGGAATTTCAATATCAAATTTGAATTGTTTGAATTTTGTACTTTTGTACTTTTCCATGGGTTTTGTCGCAAACGACCCGGGTTTTGCCTTTCGGTCAGTTCAAATTCATCCTTGCACTTGAAATGCCTCTATTGCTGAAAGGCGAAACCCGGGTCGTTAATGACAAAACTTATGGAAAAGTACAATACTCAAACAATTTAAATTTGACGGTGTATATAGTCTAAAAAGTTAAGGAATCTGTGCATGATAATCTTAATGACACGATTTTAATTTAAACTTTCTTTACAAATATATTCCAAACTATAGAATAAAAATTGGTTAAAGTTCTGTAACAAAAGTAACTAATTGACTAAATTGTTAACTTACTTTTCTTAGAGTTTTGCTAATTTTATTTGACTGGATTTTAGTTCAATATCTGATTTCAGTCCTTCCTACTGAGGCTTTTAAGCCACATAAACTCTTCAATGAGCGAAAATATATATTGCCTTCTCTAAGAAAATGTCAAAAAATATCGATATCGGAGTCAAATACTTTTCTAGATATATTTACTCGGTAGAGTATTTGAGCAAAGTGTAAATAGTCTTGCCTGGATAAATTTCGCTTCACAGTGCATCGAATAATTATAAAATGATAAAACTAATTATTTTATCTCAAAAATCGTCATTATAGTTGAATATCATGAACATTCAAAAAGTAGAAATTTTTTAAGACCTAAATTATTTAAAAAAAAAATATGTATACATGCCGATAAATGATATTATATTAAAAACATTTACATAGGAAATCGATATGATTTTATTTTATATATCAGGCTTAACCCAACGATTGCTAAGTATTTTATTTATATTAAATATTTATTATTTTTAAGGTGTTCACTGTCAATACTTGGTAGAATGGCATTATCTTAAAAAAATATTTTTGGAAAATGAAAAATAGGAAAGTGAAAAAATATATCAAAAGTGTAAGATTTTAAAAAAAATTCCAAGGATATTTACGATAATAAGGTGCAAGCCTTAGTGTCATCTGTTAGCTTAACCTCAAATAAAATAAAAAAAGGGCTCAACGTATATAATATTTTAACAATCACATTGCCTTGAAATAATATGTCTGCAATAAGTTTGATTAAAAAATACGATATCTTTTCATAAATAAACTCGCAGTGGCCGTGGCGTATAAACGGTTAAGTTAGATCCACAAAAAAAACGAAGAAAATGCGTGATTGAACCAAAAAGTTTCACTTTATTTAGATTCATATATAAGTTTATGCATGCGTATGGGTATGATATAATGGAAAGTGATATCCAATATATATATTTTCCATCGACATCGCATGAGCTCTTAAACTGGCTTCACTGTGGATTGCTCACCACTTCGGCGGTCGCACCCTTCTGTCAGCAACGGTGGAAATGGAATACAAATTGAATATGAAAACTTAGCTCAGAGGCACGAAAACCTTTGACGATAACGTGCTTTAGGAATCGAGGCCCTATCAAATAAATATTTTAAAAACATCGCCATAGATGTTTAAACCATTATACAATTTTTTCATCCGAAATCCTTATTTAACGCTTCTATTTAATATTTTTTGCGAAATGTGCTTTTTCCTAGCGCCACGTTCTGACCACCTACTTATCATATTCCACCCTGCGAGCACACCCCATCAAGGGTAGATTTTGAAATATTCGTACGTTATATCATTCTCAACACATTTGGCGCAAACATCCTTCCGGACCGCGCTGCACGTTCCGTTTGTTTTGAATGCCGTGGGGAGTCGACTTTGGTCATTTCACAAAATAAAAGTTCTGTAATACAATATAGAGTCATCATACGCTTTTATTTATCATATAAACAATTTGGTGAATGAATAATCAGGCATTCGTTCAAAAATATTACGTTTGACCACATTTTAGAAAATACTTTCAGACATCACTTACTGTGGAGTCATTTATGAAACATGACTCCGACTCCAAATCAATTTGACATGGACCGAAAACTCGACTCCGACTAGAAAAGCTCCAGCTAAAAAAAGTAAAACTTTTCAAGATTTTTTCCTAACTTTACTATTTATCTGTATTTATTTATTGAAAAAATGGAATACATGGAATCACAGCTGACACCAATGCGCCATGGTTTAAGAAAATAAGTATGTTACACAACATTTAAAAAATATGTTACAAGAACATTTTAATTACGTGAAAAGAAATTTAAAAAAAGCACCAATTAACTAATTATATTTTAGGTAAACCAGCCAATCCGGCCAATAGCCAATTTTTTCATGTGATACATGTTTTATGTATAAATAACTATAAAACAAGTTCAAGCTTTCGATGGCTTCGGCAGTAACTTTGTGGAGGTTCATTTTAATATAAAATTTAAAATAACTTTGATTAAAAAATTCCAAACTCCTTTTTGTAATTTCATCATTATGAAATGTTAGAATCAATCTTGCTTCATTACTTAAGCAAACTTTGCGATAGTAAGTCTCAAGATGCCTCAGAAAGAGGCGAAACACGTGTCACAGTAGTTAGTAGCATAATATATGAAATAATCAAAGTTATTTTAAATTTTCAAGCTTGGTCAAAAGTTGTTCACGACTCCGGCCAAAACACCACGACTCCACGTCTACGACTCTGATTCCACAGCCCTGCTTTTTAAGTATTCTCTTTCAATACTTTCTAGAATGATATTATATTTACAAAAATATATTATATTTTTTTATTTATTCCACATTAAAACTATTAGGATCAAAACAGTTTCGCTCTTCACGAACATTTTCAGCTGATCAGAAATAAAAAATCCACCGTATTTTATACAAAAATTAAGCAAAACTAGCAAAGAACTCACTAACGATTGGTAATAGAAAAATAAAAATAATTGAAAAAAAATAATAGAAAATATGCAAAATTGATATTAAATAGACTATAATTAAAAGTTTAAGAACTTTTACAAATTGAAGCCAGACGTGTTTGAAGATGAATGAAATATCAATACACATTAATACAGTGGATGTTGGGCGTCTAATCTCTTATGAAGCGTCTCAACATAACTTTATTTTACTAGAACTGGTTTTTAGTCACTCCAGTTAGTGCCTCTTTTTCATGACCAGATAGAATGTTTGAGTAGGAATATATAAAATACTCACACCTTTCATAAAAGTTTGTCAATTGATTTAAAATCGAACGTATGAAGTCTTTTTTGCCGGAAAACTCACTGAAGTCATCTTTTACTATGTTTAAATTCATAATATTTTACCTTTTCAACGCAGCATAACCATTATTTTTTCAGGTTAATAATAAAAATACCTTCGCATGCAAAACACAATTCATATGCTTGAAATCTGCAACTAAAGAATGAATTTATGTACGGAATTGCAATTTCTATGAAAAAAAATACGGATATGGGAATACGGAAAGTGACAAGTGGAAAAAGTTTGCACGAATTTCATTTTCAAGACGTTGGCGTGACACATTTTTCAAATTTCCACTTCACCTACCGAAACACGAATTTAAATCCAGCTGACGAAAATTATTTTAGATTACGTCACTTCAAATGCATTGGTTCTATTATAAATTCAATATTTTCTGAAAATAGTGTACCTTAAATATATTTAACACTCCGCAGCCCTGATTTATTTTCACAAAAATGAATTTGTAAAATCCATAAATATGCAGATTTTATTGATAATTAAAATAAAAACTACAAGAATCCGAAGAAATAATTTCAAACAACCGCTATTCTATAATAGTGGTTCATATGTGCGGCCACCAGAAGCTTTTGCTGCGGCCACCAACAGCTTCAGAGAGATTATTGATATTTTTAAAAATAAGCTTTTAAAAGTTAATTTGACAAAAAAGGCTCTGAAAATTGAATATTTCGTATGCATTTTATTGTACATCAAAAGTGTCCATAAAAATGTTATGAAATGCATAGAAGATGTAGAATAAACAGTGAGAATATAATTCAATTCAATGAATAGCAGTAGTAAATTGTCAAACAAAAATTTGGTCCGGCCACTTACACGCCACGACATTTCCGTAGGACTGCTTATATTTTCAATGCGGCCACAGCATAATTATACGTGAGAACTACTATTCTATAGCATACAATATAATACGTCGGATAAAACCCACCTAATTAATTAGTAGGTTTCACATCTAATAATATCCTAATAATATTGTAAATTACCAATGCTAAGTACGTTAAAAAATCATTGAATCTCATATACATCAAAACACTCGCTAATTCATCATGATTGTGATATTAACAATTGAATTTGTTGACTTACTTTATTATATGCGTCAGTCCAAGTTCATTCGTGCACTTTAAATTGCCTAAAGATGCTGAATGGTGAAACCCGGGTCGTTAGCGACAAAACCCTTTAAAAAATACAAAAAGCAAACGCATATTTAGGTATGTTGCCCAAATAATTATTTTACGATATAATAGAGTTTTTTAGAATGTCTGTTTTTTAGATTGATAAATCATAAATTGAACAGTGCACACTTATGAAAATTCAATTCTTAGAACTTTAGTCAGTAAAGAGTAAGACACTTTTTCTCAGTCTTAAATATTATATTCAATGTTCAATTTTTCAGTGAAATAAATTTACAAAATAAAGTAATTAGCTTATTTTTCTGCCGTCAGCTTTAGGCTACAAAGAATTAAAGTACTTTTGACTCGCTCGTTTGAGTAGCTTGAATTGTGTCCTTTTCCATAAGTTTTGTCACTAACGACCAGGGCTGAGAGTCAGTAAAAAAAATTAAGACTCCGACTACGACTCTAGCATTTACCAAAAACACGACTCCGATTAAAAAAAGTATAATTTCGTCACGTTTTTTTCTACCTTTCATATTTTTGTGTATTATTCAATTATTTATCAACCTATCCTACTAATAGCAACATTTTACATATTATATGTAAAAATAAAATGTTCAAACTTTTGAACTCCGACTCCGGCCAAAAAACCCCGTCTCTACGACTCCGACTCCACTGCCCTGCTAACGACACTACAATTTCAAGCATGTAAAGTCCACGAATTAACTTGAACTGACGCGAAGTGAATAGCTCGTAGCGTTAAAAAATAAAAGTGGTATGACTATGCTTAAAATGTCTTCTTTGAAAGCTCAATGAAAATTGATTCGTTAATATCCCCAAAAACGGTTTTTCAGTCTAGACAGCTTTACAACGTGAACAGTGCAATTAAAACTTCATTTCCTTTTCATCGCTCGGCCTTTATTTGTTCCAGCCTATATATTTTAGACTGAAGAATTCTAGGGTTGGTCATTTGAAAGAGAACAAGTAAATTATTTGAAGTGTTCCATGAATTGATTTGGCATTGAACAAAAACAAATCTATACTGTCTACCTTAACTTGGTAATTATTATGTGTGTGGTGTGCATTGTGTAAGAATTGGCTAATCTATTATAATGTATCCATATACATTTTTCACAACACCCGTGTTGTAAATTACTAACCAGGAAATACTGGAAATAAATAGGGCACAGCTAAATTGATTGGCAATTTTGAGCAACATATTCTTCCTATTTCACCCTAGTGGTAAATATATACATCATAAATTATATATTAAAACAACCGAAATAAACCAATTATTGAATAATACGTCGGAAAACCCCACCTATTAAATTAGTAGGAGTTTTCGTGCTATGTGGTTATTAATTTTAGCGACATCACATTTACAAATATGAAAATTGTTATTAACATATACAATTACTTATTCAATTCATTGAAACCAATTGACAATCGCAAATTCATCCAGATTGGGATAGTAACAAGTAATCTTTGTGATCTACTTGTATATAGGCGATACAAACTCTTTACTGCGAATCTATTCAAGTTCATTCGTGCGCTTGTAGTGCCCGAAGATGCCGAAATGAGAAACCAAGATCAATCGCGATAAAACTCATAGAAAATAACAAAAATTTTAGTATATTTAAGTTATATGTTGGCACTCGACGATGAGTGGACGTCATGAATCGCTTTGTCAGAATAATCATTTTTCTTGCTAGAAAGAAAAGATTGAGATCGTTTCTGCAACTTTCAATGACTTGAGTGGTTTTGAGCGCACGTTAGTAAGTTTATCGAAGTCTCCCAAGTCCTTGTAAATTCACGATATGAAATTTCTGCTATATAATAAATATTTGTTATACGATTAATATATTATTTGGTTCACCGAACGATTGTTACTGGACATAAATGGACTACAACGTAAGCCTTTCACGAAATTAAGCTAAAGCTAATTGCTTCAAATTTGCAAAATACATTACAAAGTAATAATAATTGTTTAGTACTTTTTCCTCATAAAATTTATTTGATCAGGACCGGTTTCGCTCATGGCGAGCATTGTCAACTGATAAGGAATGCAATAAAACAGTGATATTTATACAAAAGTTAAGTATGAAAAACAAGGTATGGCAAACAATTGGTAAAACGACTAAGCAAATGAATTGAAGCAAATTACAAGAAAAATAGACTTTATTTAGAAATAGATTTTATTTATGATTGAAAATATTGAAAGTACAGTTGGATTGGAATGAATATTTTAAAAATACTAGATTAAATTTAGGACTTGATTTTTTCCAAGCTAAAAATTTGCTGATGAAGTAAAGATTTTTAATCGTTGATTTAAGGCAGTATTTAGGCTGAAATTTTAGGTGATTTTGCAAGTGCTATAGAAAAAAAGTAATAACAATGTTGGCGTCCATTTTTTTACCAGATATTTATTAATATTAAAAAAATATTAAAAAAATATTCAAACCAAAAAACTAATAACCTAAAAAGTTACAGGCTGGTAAAGTAGGAGGTCTCAAAAAAATTACGCTCCATAGTTGCCACGATTCCAACATTTCTAGTCACCTAAAATATAATTAATATATCCTTAATTGGTAAAGATGTCATTTTCGCGCATATAAGAGAAATGTAAAAATATTTATTTTTCGCAAAATGGCAGAGGTTTGAAAAGAAAATCGTTTTTTTCCTGGTTTTTTGAGACTTCCGAATTTTTTTAAAATAGTAAAAATTGTTTTTTTTTATATAATCTTAATATGCGCTAAAACTGGATGTATTAAAAAGGTTCACACCAAATTTCATGTATATCTGTTCAGTAAAACTTGAGATATCAAAGCAACTATTTTTAAAAAAGTAGTTTCGGGAGAAACGTGTTTAAAGTTTTGGGCGAAGTTTCAAGCAGTCTAAGTCATATAATGGTACTTTACACTTACATTTATTTAATCCGCAATTCCTGCTCCATACAATGGGCCTTGCTCTTCTTCAAACTAATCATTTTCAGATGTTCTTTCTATGTTCATCGGTTTTTAAATAAATATTAAGAATAAATATTTTTTTTACAAGGGAACCCGAGCTCAGGTAGTCCGCCCAGACCCGTTAGATACTACGTCACTAAAGTAGCTGTATCTCTGAAAATGCTTGTAATATCGAAAAGTCCTTGATAGGGCATATTCTGAAATATTTGAACTTTGAAAATATGCAAAAAAAAATAACTGCTTTGTGAATCCGCCCTCTTTAAGAAAATTAGTCAAAAGTATATTTGAAAACTTTTATCTTCGATCATTATCTATCACGCCAAATGAATTACGTGAATGAACAAACGTGTTGCTTCACCGTTGCCACTCTTAACTGATATAGCAATACCACACTGTGCACAAATCAACTCGGCATTCTTTCAGAAAAAATGTGAAACGAAATTACTCCATCAATCTATAAGATCGATTTTTATTAAACTTCTGTGTCTATCATGGGAAGGCTACTTAACACGGAACTTATCTCTATTCACTCTGGTTTCGGATTCCTTTTTTATATATCTCTGTCAAACAAGCCCCGATTTTCTGCCACCCCTTTCACCTACTTGGAGTTCGGCATCCGCTCCGTTAGCTACATTAATGGCTAGATTGTACAAAGGACCCACTAGAAGTATTTTTTTCAAACATGGCTATTTCCCCCAGCTGACATATAAACTTCAACTGTGTGTCGCAATCAAACTATAAATTGAACGGTTGAGTTCACACGTAAAAATATTTTGTAGCATTAGTGTTATTTATGTCGTCAGTATAAACAAGACTCATGCGTTCTGAGCAAATTTTTAACGATGCATGAGCGAATAAAAACGGCAGCATTACTTTTTATGCGACATTAATATAATTTAATACAAATTAAACGTGTTTTGGAGCCAGCTATATTAATATTTGCTGACTGACTGTTTTTTAAAATATTTCACATATCATTTTCGTTATTTTTTGTGTCTTATTATGTTTTATTTTGGAACGAATGGATGGCAGAAATCCCGTTTACAAGACATTTATGTATTTATTTATTTATATACATAACAATTAACATTATAAATATCACACATAATATGCTGATTGCTTTTTCGATATGAAAAATGATTTAAGCATTGTGAGATGAATAACAGGTTAAAAAATCAATGAACCGAGCATGTTCCGACAAAATCAACTTTAATACATAAAAAATAATATACTCGTCTAAAATTTTGATATACTAAGTAACTAAGCGATACCGTTTAATATTTGTTAACCTCTTTTCAGTGGCATCCCCATTGGCAAGCTGGTTCAACAAATTGTAAAAACAAACTATTCAGATGCAAGATTCATCAAAAAAATATCAGTATCATTAAGTTTGATATTCTCAAGAATATTGGATTTCTAATTGCTTTGTATAAACTTATAAAAATACATATTTTCCATCCAGGAACAGGGACAAAATATTGAACGTGAGCATGCTATTAAAAAAATCACTTAGATTATTATATAAACCGAAGTATAAGAATATATAAATAACACATTATTTACGCTTTAATTATTTTCCAAAACGCCAGAAATAAATGTAACAAAATATCTACACCATATTTCAGATACTCAATGAACCATAAACAATGTTTGAATCGGAATTTTCAGAAGTTTGTTTATTAGCAAAAGAGCGCATACGAGGAATAATATCATATATTGATTGAGTAGAAATTTACTTGGTAGAACTCCATTTTAATACGGTAAGAAAAATAACAATGTATCATAGTTCTACATAAATTATTGTATATATTTGTTGATAGCTATTTCGGTTTACGCCTTCGTCAGATCTGTTCTGTAAGCCGAAATAGCTATCAACAAATATATAAAATAATTTATGTAGAACTAAATTACATTGCTATTTTTCTTACCGTATAATAATATCATAGATAATAATTTCCTCAATGAAAGAAATTTCATAACGAAATTGAATGTTTTCAAGAAAGAAGACTTAAAATGTTTTTTTAAGCGCTTAGATTTTTATTATTTGATTAAATGTGAGGTAGCAACATTAAATTGACATACTTATTATCTTAGAAAATTTTGTATTTGACTAGAAATTGACTTGAGATTTTGCATTGTTTTCTGCCATATATTTTTATCATTTTGCACTAGATTGTAAAAGGCTGTCTAAAATAATGTTCAATATTATTTATGTATTCATATTTTTTAATAACTAACATATTTGTTACGTTTCGTATACCTAGTGTATAAAAAAAAACAATGATACAGATCACTAAAATATGTTTTTAAACTCAAGACCACCCGGATAACATTTGACAACAATCAATTATAATTAACAATAATGATAGTTTTTAACATAAAAAATTCAATCAATATATTATATACCGCCCATTACTTCAAATTGCCTTCTCTAAGCAATGAATTACTCACTCGGACAGCCCGTACAACTGTCATAATATATGACCAATGAGGACAACTTTAAATTAACAAAAGTTCAGATTATATAGTTTTGGTTGCGTTGATAGAAAATGGGATTATTAAAAAAAACAGTTTTGGAAACTTAAGTACTTAACAAGTCTTTATAGAAGATGATATAAATTATTTAGAAACGAAAGAATTCCCAAAAGAAATTCAATTGTGTTGTCTTAATATTGCATGTATACATAAACTTTGAGAGTCATAGAAAACATCCTAGCAAACGAACCAGCTCTTCAGAAATAAAGGATACAAAATAGGCTTTTAACATTCCTCTCGTGAAACTCTTTCTCATTAATATAAATACGAAACAATAAATATCAAACTTTCTCTCCTCTGGACCACTACTTCTTTTTATATGCCTTCCCCTCATGCAGGAATGGAACAAATTACACATCCAAGTGTTCTTCGCTACAAACGGAAACTGGGAAAACTTTTCTACTAAACGAATGCTCTCCGTGGAACCAGATAATAAAAATAATCCCGTTTTTTTTGTGGTTTTCAGTTGCTCCTAATCTACCATTTAATGTAAGCAAATCACATAGAAACAATGTATTGGTTCAAATAATTACAATGAAATCGAATATAGTTTATAATATACATCACTGGTTTAAAATATTTAATATTTTTTGAAACATTTTTACCTTTATATTTCCCATAAAATATAAATGAAAAAATCAATAATATAAAATTTATACTTATTTTCGTTTCAAAGTATCAATGAAAAATTAAGATACTGCAATATGAAAATATATTTGAAACCTACGCATACAATATTTACTTTTTTTTTACAAAAATACCATTTGGCTCACTTTGGTTTTCACGGGCTCATATGTTTGTATGTATGTATACATATATCAATAAATAAGTTTAAAAAATTATGAAAAAAGTTACCCAAGACCTACTTTAAACTTTTTGAATTTGTGTTTTTGTTAGTGGTTTCTCTTCAAACATAGTTCATATATAAAATAGCATCTGAAAAATCGAGTTTTTTATTTAATTAAAAACAGTTATATCCTTTCATGTATATTAAGTATAGTTTTTAAAGTAAAACATGACTATGATAAATGAATAAAAAACCAATTTATTGACAAACAAAGTTCGCCACATTCGCCCAGCTGCCATACCATTTACAATTAGCGTAATAGTAGTGAATAACGAATAGTGGTGTTTATAACGAATAGCTTTCAAATCAACTGATGTATTTCCGAGATTCTAGTGAATCAGATTTAATACATATGTAACAAGCCATTTTTCTCATTAATAGATTGTGCTGTCAAAGAAAACCACATTAACAAAAAGCCATGTCAATTAAATGAAAAAAAAATCCATCTTTCATTTAATCCCACCAGGGTATAGAGACGTGTAATTATCACGTTTGATAATATTACAGAAATGTATGCAAACTGTTTAAAGGGATATAATTGTTTGCTTCAAAAAATCCTTTTATCTCTTTATCACCCTTGAAGCAACATTTTTAGGCTTAGGAATATGGCAAATGACACTAAACCTTATATGCGGGTAGTTGCTCAGCCCACATGTTCTTTTGTAAGGGTTATTTTGAAGAGGTTTATGGCTAGAGGTGATCTGCTACGGGTTTGCATCGGCTTAAATGCTGGTAAATCAAGTAATTTTGGTTCGTAAAGCCGATAATCCAAAAGTCGTCGAGAATAACATTAATTAATACAAAAAGGGTTCCGAAATCTGAACGCATTCCAAATTTGAAAATTTGAAAAAATATCAATGTATTTTAATTCTATTAAACTATTACGACATACGCCCTGAAATAGCTATCGACTATATAATATATAATTTTGGCGTTTAAATAATCGGTCAGTATCTTATTCAAATTTTTATCAGTAAATTAAATAAATGGTCAGTAATACGTCAAAATGTTCAGTAAATATTATTACCGGTTATTACTGTTATGAAATGAAGCGGTCAGTAGTTCATGTAAATCGGTGATTATTTGAATTAAATAGCCAGTCATTTTGAATAAATAACTAGTTTAAGTATGACATCTTCAAATATGGTCGTAAAAAGCAAACAGTCTAAGGCTCACGATTTTTTCAAAATATTTAATTATAACCTTACCCAAACTTAGCCAAATCGTTTTACCAATACGTTTTGTATTTATTTGACCATTTCTTTCATATTTACTTATTTGACCATTTTATTTATTTTTTGTTTATTTATTTCTTTCATATTTACTGACCGCTTATGGAATAAGATACTGACCATAAAAGTAGTTACCTTAAATATTTGTAGAGCTTAAATACACTATATTTTTAATGTGTTTTATCAGATTTCTTCCTAGTAAATGCCAATTCAATCAAATGTGATGTTGTAACAAAAGTGATGGATATAATTTCATTAAAACAATAGCAAAATGACGTAACCATATATTCCAATACCCGTATCCTATAATTTAAATTGCAGTAATTAGAAAGTTACATCTATTTAATTACTGACTAACAAGCAGTTCGCGTAGAATAAAAACATATGTTGAGATAATCCAGGCAAAAACTGCACATGTCCCACATTGGGAGTGCACATGTTTGAAAACTTTCTTGTATAATATCCTTACATAAAATTGGTGGCGCCCGCCGCCCTCATTTTTTTTAAATGCGTTCTCGGGTTCAATATGGTTGGGGACAACTGTTCTAGCAGTCAAATAAGTAGATATTCCTATCTTTTTTTTATTCGTTAACAGAGACATATGGGTTTTAATGATTGCCTGCTATTCACACAAAAAAATATGTTGTCTTCTATGTGCGAGCCGGTGAATATACAATGTCTTCATATCAAAAATTTACACAAAAAGCTATCTTTCAAAGTAACAAAACGACGTATAATGAAAATAAGAAACCGTTCACACAAAATGTGTATCTACATATCTTCCATGACTAACAAAAAAATGTGTATAAATGTGGTTGAATGGTAATACCATAAGGCTTTTGATCCGAATACATTTTCCATACTCTACTTACATTGTTGAAAGATCTTTAAGATTATAATTGTATACTTGTCTTTCGTGGAGTTTGATAATATGCTATTATATTATATATAGACAGAGCTTTTTTCCACTAAGCGCGGTAGAACGGCGTTCCAGCACCTTTTTTCACAGTTAATTTTCAAAATTTTAAAATCTTTTAGACGAAATAATGTTTGCGCTTACGTAATTACTATCTAAGTACATATATTTATATAATTCGTCAAAATGATAAACTATAGTATTGTAATGAACCGGATGAGGATAGATTCAAAATTGGCGCTCTCCTGTGGCGACAAGGGAGAAGGGGACTTGTCCATGTTCCCATTGGTCACTCGTGCTCAAGTGCTGATAACAGCTAGTAACGTCTGTCGTTTGTGATTTTCAATGTGCGGAACATTTAATTTACTCACTTTTACATACATTTTGATAAATTTGAGTTCTGGCACTTTTTTTTTTCAAAAAAGCCCTATATGTAGATATGAGCCTTTTAGAAGTGAGGTAAGTGGCATTTTTGTAAAAAATATGTTAGATGCAGTATCATATTCTCCATGTCTTAAAATATTCTACAAGCGAAGTGAGATTATAAAAAAACACTGAAATAGTGTTTTTTTCATTCAATTAAATTATGCTCTGAGATAATACAAGAATTTTGCTTCTTGGCTCACGTTTATTGATGAACTAATCTCACCCTTTTTATATCACAAGCTCGATCATTAATCCTCTTATATACATATTTTTTACTGTTAATTTATGTAGTAAGCTTCCACGTAATAAAATTGTAAAGATAGTTCCACGAAAAAGTAAAAACGTTATTGAACTTGAAAGTCCAATAGAACGTTTCATCATTTTTTTACTTGGCTTTATTCACTTATCAAGGGCTCTTATCAAGGGCTTCACGTTTGAGTGATTTTTTTCAAATAACGACATCAATAATTGAATTAAAATATTCTTCAGAATATGAAAGCTTCAATATCTCAAAACCTCACAAATTGAGTGATAGGTGAATTTGAATTGTATTTAAATTAAATATAAAAAATTGTTTCAGTACAATAATATTTACGGAAAATATTGCCGAGAACGCTTTGGACAAAAAAAATAACTTTCATTCACGGTTGAATGAACAAAAATAAAAGCAAATTTTTCCTCGACGGATAATAATAATAATTATAACGATTAGCATGCTTTTGTTTTTGGACCGCATTGTTCCATAAAAACCCGCTCTTAAGAAGACGAAAGCTATCTCATGCGTAACTCTATGGAGTTGTCCCTTTTCGTACAATGATATCCGATTTTACGCTCGTATTAGTCATGATAAATGAACAAATGTTGTTTTATTTTTATTTCACGACATAATGGAAGCGCTTGAGGGGAATTATAATAAATGTTTATGTGTCTTTGGCTGACAAAGGGAAAAAATGAGGAAAAAAATGTTTTTATGTATCGAATTGTAGGCTTTCATTAATAATTTTAAGTGACGAGCAAACAATGATGGTTTTTTAAAAATTTATCGGTCGAGTTTTAATTGAAAATCACGATGAATATAAATGTCAACTCAAATCTTCGTAGTAAAAATAATAACGCACTTTGTGTATTTATTACACATTAAATTTGTAAAAATCATGTCCGGCTTCGCTCATCTAAGCCGGTCCTGATCTAATGTGGGATAAGTACGAAAAATATGTTATTATTTTTTTAATATATACCATTCCACCAAGTTTTGACAGTGAACACCAAAGTGATCAAATCTTCGTATTAACATAATACTCTCCATGTTAAGCTTGGTCAGTTGCTGGATCTCGATTCATCTATTGATTTTATACCAAAAAATCCTGAAAACAAACACAGCACACGTCTAAACTTTAATGTGTCCTGTTTACCAGGACATTAGAGGGCGATAAACTAAAAGCCTTGGACTATGGATGAAAAGATTTTCTTAATATCTGATCCTTTATCAAGTGGTCAGCGTCGTTGCCTTCGGTTGTGGTAGAATTCCATTCTCGTTTATTTATGAATTTCTGTTAAAAATAAAAATACCTCACTCTACTCCTATTATAAAACGTGATCAAGCGAAAGCAATAAGCTAGCTAGATTGAGCAACTGATAACGAGAAGTTCACGTTTAAAAGCTTTTGCTTAGATAAGCTCCATTATGATTCCATTACGGGGCTGAAATGAGAATTTCACCATTCTTGAGAATTTAAAATTGAATGTTCCTGATTTTTTTTTAATGAGTCGGAAACATGAGTTGTTTGTTTCTCCAAGCGGTATAACCAGACTGTCAATAGGGATGCCACTGGGATAGCCTCAACAATTTTAAACGGCATAACGGATGTCGTCATATTTCACATTGACATGATTGAGATCAGACGAACACTATTTTTATGAATAAAAGTTCATTTTGTCGGAACTCACTTTTTTGACAGTTTCCAATGTGTTTTTTTCTCTATTCTGATGACTCCAATGTATTCATCTTTATATTACATAGCAAGCACAATAAACTATAATGATTTGTAATGTTTGTTATTTATACACCGGTATGTCTGTTTATATATATATTTATATTTGTCAAATGTATGTCGAATTGACGTCAGCTGTAATGTCATGTTTTGTATTTTCTTCAATAAATTAATAAAAGGACAAATATAAACAGTATTCAAATTCAAGTAGACAATTTTTCTTAATTGAGCTACTTTATTTTTTTAAGTCATATCTCTTTTCAGTATAGATTATCTCAGTAGAATTATTGAATCCTTAATTAATCTATTTTGATTCAATCCTGATATACGTCATAATAATAGCAGAGTATTAAATTACTCCAAAGCAATCCTTCTCGAACTCGCTAAAAGTTCTCTTTTATATTTACTAAATAAACTTTAATTATTCGAAACCTCTGAAGATTTTTCTCAAAGAGGTAAAGCACGAGTCACAATTAGTAACACAACCGTTGGAAAAAACGAAGCTATCAGTTTTTAATTTTATTACAGTATTGAATTTCCACAAAGTCACCGCAAAGGCAAACTCTTGGAAAATAATGTTATTTTATCGTCAACACTAGCAACTTCTTGTTACTAAAAATAAAATTATTAAAGAACACGCGTTGCATTTATGGTGTAAATATAGTATTATTCGTATGGTAGTATGAACTTAATTTTTGTATGACATACTGTAAAATCACGATGTTGATTTGATAAAAATGATAAAAAATATTTAAAACTCTTTCTTTCAGTTACATCTTATTGATACTTAGTAATTCATCATGATATATATCTCTTAAGTTCATTCATAATATGATATCTCTTAAGGGTATTTTTATAGGGAACATATGGACTCTTAGTAGAATTTGTCTCAGCAAAAGATTTCTACGTAAAGTGTTGGTTTCTCAGTTGCTCAAAATCTATTTTTGAAGATTGTTCTATCCATATAGAAATGCTAGGACTAGAACAGGTCAACAGGCTTACTTTATTTTATGTACTGCAAACGATGGGTGTGAAAGTAAATATAATATATATCACTCATGCATGTATTCGGTCAGAAATCAATAATTCGATTGGAAAATAAAAGGGACTGACTGTATTCGAACCCGTGGTATCCGCAACTGAAGTCAACGACGTTACCACTAGACCACGTGCTAGAATACAGTAGCATAATTATATTTTTCAACGCTGGGAAAATACATGGTCATTACCAAAACCGATAAGAAAAAAGTAAATTTTGGAAGGTTGGTCTCGATCAAAGATAAAATCTCTGTAACATGTTCGAAAAAACATGTTAGGAGGTTTTATAAAAGGTTTTCAGAAGAAGTTCTATCCGATTTCTCACAAATTCGTTTTTGGAATCAACGCGAAAATAAAAACGATTGTTTTTCAACCTCTCGTAAAAAATATATCCTTTGACATTTTTTCCGAATCGTACTTAATGCTTTTGTTTGTATAGAATCGGCTTCGGTGACGGCTTTCCAAAGTACCACGGTAGGTAGGAAAACTAAATATGTATATAATTCTCTTACGTATGTTGCTTTTTCTAAACACTTTCTTGATCTGTCGTCTGTATGCTCAGATGTGATGTAGTTATCTTTATTATAAATACTAACGCATCATATCAATTTCTTTAATTCTTTTCTATCTACGACGACTTGTATTGACAATATTATATTACAATTTAATTGTTGATGATAAATGAGTATAATGACAAAGCACATTTTTTGTACTACATCCAAGTATCAAGACCATTTTCGCTTACCGCAAACTAATGGCATTTGTTGCAAATTGATCAGTCTAAAATGCTGGCCATGAGCAAAACTGGTCACGAACTTTACGATATACGTGGTAGTAGTACAAAAAAAGGTTTTATTGATTTAAATATATTATCTCTCCGTTTTAAGATGTCTACTTTCAATGCTTGGTGGAACAGCAAAATATTAAAATAATATAAGGCAATATTTTGAATATATTCCGAAGTAAATTTATTTGCTTGCAACCTGAATAAATAAGCTAAAATTTTGATATTTATAAGGTTCAATTAATTGAATTAATAAAAACATAGATACATTACATGTTCGGTAGGTTTTTTTAATGTGACATAAAATAAAAAAACATGTTTTGTACTTCTCCCGTTTCTCTCATCGCGAGCATTTTCAACAGTATTTGTTGTTATATTTAAATCCTTTAAATTTTGTACTTATCCATGAGTTTTGTTGACAACGAGCAGGTTTTCGCCTTTGGGCACCTTTAGAAAATTCAAGTGTGAAACAAATGAACTTGAACTCAGGGTCCCCGGGTCTTATCGACAAAACCCACGCAAAAGTACTATTTTTTTTTGTTAAATTCCATCTAGCATCATGAGTCGAAATCCTCAAATGTATTTATTTTATTTCTTTACAGTTGAAAATGCTCGCGATGAGTGAACCCAGTTCTGATATAAATATATATATTGTGGGGTAAGTACAAAAAAGTATTTTTTAACCCATTGTTTACGGTGTGCACAAATTTGTGCGTAATTTGTATGGTATTTAAAAATCCCCGTAAACAAAGTGTAGATATTGCGTTTCCACCAATAATTGAAAGTAAACACCTGTAAAGTGAATAAAGAAAAAGACGATAGCAGTATAATTACTCATCAGGCTGATTTGGTAGATGACAGGCATGTCATAATAGTGGTTTGACTTAACCATTAAAAAAAAAGTTATGAAAATGTATAGAATAGTGCGGCAGTTAAGGTTTCAGTCAGACTTTACTTAAAATTCAGTTAACCTTTTACATCAAGTATGTATAAAGATATCAATATGATACCTTCGATACGAAGAATTTGATGACAATGCATGGGCTTTCGTGTTATAATGATCCCAGGCGATTAAGTTAAGTTCTCTTCGAGTAAATAGATTAACTCTGTAACCCATTTTTCTCGTATAACACTGTTTTATCAACACTACGGCAATACATTAAAAAAACTTACATGTAACCTATAACACCAGAATCAACAAAAAAAAGATCATTTACATGAGAGCGCAGAAGGAAATCATGTGCACTTAATCTCAGTAAACAATCCAAAAATCGCAGGTTTCATTCTCGCATTTCTGGCTAAATCCAGTTCATTGAAAATTTTCAGATTACATGATTTAAATTTGGAATCAACGAAAAATATTATTTCAACTCTTTGTTTTTCAGTTACCTACATAGTTCGAGAATTGAACACATAAATGTTTTAATTCAAAGATATGGCATCTGTCATTTTTCAACACATTCTACCCTACTCAGCTTGAGAACGGGGCAAAGTTGGTAACCATTAAAAATAAAGGAAAACAAGTCCATACTATGAAATATTTATGTGTTATTTCATTTCATTTCAGTTGCATTTAATGGTAAATAAAATTTTCCACTGATATATATTTTCGTTCAATGCAAAAAATACTTTTAAGGTGTTCACTGTCAATACTTGATGGAAAGGCATTATAATAAAAATAATAATACATTTTTAGTACTTTTTCCACATAAAATTTATTTGATCAGGACCGGTTTCGCTCATGGCGAGCATTTCGAGCATCTGTTGACAATGCTCGCCATGAGCGAAACCAGTCCTGATCAAATAAATTGTATGTGGAAAAAGTACTAAAAATGTATTATTCCTTTGTAATATATTTTGCAAATTTGAAGCAATTAGCTATAGCTTAATGTCGAGAAAGGCTTACGTTGTAGTCCATTTATGTCCAGTAAAAATCGTTCGGTGAACCAAATAATATATTAAAAATATTTATTACATAGCAGAAATTTCATATCGTGAATTTACAATGACTTGGGAGACTTCGATAAACTTACTAACGTGCGCTCAAAACCACAAAATACTGTTTGTACAATAAGTGTAGTGCTATGATTATGAAATTAAATCAATTCAAATTATCAGTTTTAATTTATACCACTTAAGCTACAATTATTTACTATGCTAAACAAATAAAAAAAAAATTAACATGTCCGCTCCCAACATGAAGCATATGGACAGCTCACGTAATTGATCTCAACATCTTTTTTTTCGACGAAATCTTTTTTCTCTACTAGTTACTTAACCTCTCTTGATTCGAAGAGAGTAGAGATTGAAAGGATATGAGGACATGGACAGGAATAGTGGTTAGCTCATCGCTCTCGCTACATGCCATTTTTTGAGATCGGAAAGGTTGGAAGGAATTTTTATATTTTATTTATTGAATTGGTATTTACTTGGTAGAACTCCATTGTGACCCGGTGATAACTAATTTACTTTAAATTAAACAATCAAAACTCTCAAATGTTGCATATAAAGTAAATCAAAATTTAGGACCACACATCTGAAGGAAGCGTTACCTACATACATATATGATGCCATGTGGCTCGTACAATTCGAAATACATAGTACAGGCAGGCAGAATATATTAAGTCATTTAACAGGCAAAAGATTCCATCTTATAAATAAATCACATAGCATTAATTTTAATTCAGTACTCATATTTTTATTGTAAGCTGTATTGGAAAAAATTTAAATTAAAAGGTGCAATCAATTGAATGACATTCTTAATGAGCAAATAAACATTTATCCATCACCGTTACTCAGAACAGTACAGAAATCGAATTCCATTTTAACTAGATCAACTTAATGCACAGCTAATATACATCCAATCTCACTCAATAAAAACCCAGATTACCCATCACTTCAAGAAATACAAAAAAACAATTTGTCAAATTTAATAATATAATATTTCATGATATAATTAGGATGTTAAAATAGAACCAAAAATGTATTGCAAACCTTTTCTCTGCCAGTATATATAGCTTATGTTCATATGTTTATGTTTGTTCTTCTTCTATGCGATTATCCTTAAACAATATCAACACCTATATTGATAGTCTCGTAATTCAAGTAAAAGTCCAGTATCAGTAAATAATGTTAATATTATGTCGTTCATTACAAAAATAATAAAAATATATATATAAGAAGTAGCAACGTGCTTTATTGAATTAAATTTGACTTAATTATGTTAAATAATTTGGTCCGGCCCTTGACTCAGAGACAAAATGATAATTTGGCTCCAGACCTAGGAAAGGTTGCCCATGGCTGATCTAAGCTATTTTATATTCATATAAAAATGAACTTCCATTCAGTTACCGCATACTTTATTGAAAGAAGAATACGTAACTTTAAAAATATTATAATTATTAGGTGGGTGGTATCATCACTATTGCTTTCAATATCATTTTCGTTAGGTTTTTTAATGTACCACTACCGTTTACTTTTTTACCAAATATATTTATATGGAGAAAGTACCTACTAATCTTAATAAGGGATATAGCGTAATGGAGTGCCACCCTCAGGGACGAGAGCAAAGACGTAAAGATATGAAGCGCATACGCTTTGCTTATAAATTGTGAATTAAGTAGCTAGAGCATAACAGGGATAAAATATAAACAGTGCATACTCCTGACGTAAGCTGCAACCATTTCGGTTGAATCTACAGCGATAAAACAGGAAACTTTAGGGGGCTTTTTTCAAAATAGTTTCATTTCTTTTCGAAACATGCAATGGCCCGTATAGACGTGATAAAAACATTACGCTTTGATAGTCACAATGCAAACCCCCAACCAAACTGCTACAACTCAAATATGTACCTATGTATAACAGAGAAAATCAAATTCCTTTCACATTAGATAGGTTTTCATTCAAAATATATGAAAATACTGTGAGAGCTTAACAGAAAAATCTTCAAAATTTGGTTTTGAATTTAAAAAAGGAACTTTGGAGATTAAAAATAAATCAGAATTTTTATTAATATTAACTTATCATCACTTTTTATTGTGTTAGTGTTCATATGTTTATAAAATTACTATGTTATTAAATTCATTCTATGTTATGTGGATGAGGGATGTGGTAGCGACCGATATTTTTTTTTTATTGTAATGAGATAATGAATTGTTGACATTTTTTTACTAACAATATTTTATCCTGTAGCTTAAAGCAGTATTCTTCAACTTTTTTACATCCGCGGACCGGTGAGAAATTGAAAAATATTTCGACGACCGGCGTTAACCAGATGCTCTTATTTACAGTCAATTTTCTATTCAAGTTTATTTGTACTAACGACGGAATATAAATGAATAAAAAAATCACCAGTTTCAGTCAAATTTCAAAAGTCCACGGGTGACCGATGTCAAAATTGAATGTAATCAAATGGATTTGACTTAATTTGAAAACTGGTATAATTTATGACGTCGAATGTTGAAGCGTTGCAAGTCGAGAACTAACTGCACATGTTTGCTTTGGATAATAAATTCAAAAAGCGACTTCTGAAACGTCAAGTAAATGTTAAATATAATTGTATTTATTAAAGTTAATAAAACTACAACTTTTTGCTGCTGCGACAACTGTTGATGTCTTTAAAATTTTCGAAACATGTTTTTTTTTGTGAACCAATGCCGGGCCGCGGATCACTGGTTGAAGAACACTAGTTTAAATTCTACATATTTGGTTCTATTTCGGTTTACTATTTTTGCAATTTTACTGATCGTTTGTCGATCTATTTAATCATAGGCTGTTCGAATATTGGCAGTATGGTAAAGCCCCGTCACTTTGAATCTGAAAAATGTCAAAACGAGCTAAATTGCAAGTACCATGTCAGTATCCATATAATACATGTCAGTGGCTAGCAAACTGGCAACCGTCAAATATCAGCCAGAGGGTAACTTTATACCTACTTCTAGGATCTGTGAAAGAAGAGTATCCAACATTCGAGTTTGAACAATCTCAATCCAAACATGACAGCGTAAAATACTTTACGCTATTCATGGAGAAATTTCAACTACTCTTTTTTGAGAGGAACTCTAACCAGTAAATATATTACCCATATTTAATAAAATCCCAATTACCATTAATATCTCTATTCGTATTAACTAGATTATAGTACACCAATTTTATAAACAAGAATAAAAGCAATTCAATCAGTTTAATTGTTTCCATCGCAATCTGGATGAATTAGCGAATGTGTTGATGTGAATGAGGTTCAGTGTAATCGATAAGTAATTGCATGGTTATGTTAATTCAAAAAGTGATTTAGAAATAAATTGCAAACAGCTGAATAGTTATCGTTGATTTATTTTATGAAAACTTAAGATACGTTTTATATTTTTATAGTATCTTGGGTTGTCTCGGCTCTGAATCTCTAGTATTTATTTAGTGGGCCAATGGTTGGAAGCCACTGTTTTTGTGCTATAATATACGATATATTTAAAAATGTAATGAGAATCTTCTGGCCAAATTTATTGAAGTAAATTGTAAATTCTCTAAAAAGATCAAAAATGTTAATTTACTTGAATTGCAAATTCTCCTTTTCTACATTCTTGCTTTACTTCAATCTACATTATTTTATCTCTAATTTGACATTTTCACTCCACTATTCGCTTTTTCTTTTGTTAAAATGCTAAGTAAGGCGAGGGAGATATTTAGCATTTCGCATACAAAGATTGTATAATTTCATATCTCCAGTGAAATATCCAGTCTGGCGAATTTTCATCTGGATGGTTGAAAATAACTGTAAAACGGAATAAAACAAAACTTTCCTTTTAAGATAAAATATTCCTTTTGGCTAATTTCGTTTCACGAAAATGAGGTTAGACCTGAAAATTATGCCTTAGTAAATTGTAATTAACTTTCATTAAAAAAATGACGCAAAGTATCCATAAACTGAATAAACAATCATTTTATCCATAGATAAAAAAATATGGCACGTATTTAATTCCTTTTCACAATTTGAATGCCGAAACAATCGGATTCTTACAATCGGTCTTTCGTTTCTCTTTCTAAATTTTCATTAGAGGGGGCTTTTTCGTAGTGTTGTCAATGTGAATCATATAGGCCCATTGCATAGTTCAAAAAGAAATTTCCTATGAGAACTGTTGGTTACACAGTTGCTAGCTATTTCTTTCAAAGATATATGACTAGAACAGGACTAGTGGCTAACTAAACGCTTTTACTACGTCACCTTTTTGGGATCGGATGGCGTGAGACGAATTTTTGGACAGTAAAAATAGACGTCTCTTCACAGGAATTATCAATCAAAAAAATTAAACTGCTCTGACTGAGATTCGAGCATTTCAGTTCCACAACAGAAGCCAACGACTTGGATACTCAACCACAGACCCGACTGAGTGGGTATATAGTATATACTCAGTCTTTATATAGCTCTCCCGCTATTATTTAAGCTTATTGTAAAATACTATATTGGCTGTCGGTGATCAGTGAGAATTCTTCAAATATGCATCATTAATATTTTGTAACATAGCATTAGTTTTGTCACTTATGTATGAAGCGATTAAAACATATGACCAAGACATTAAGTTTGAATTGTTTGAATTTTGTACTTTTCCATGAGTTTTGTCGCTAACGGCAAAGTATAAAATTCAAATTCGATATTGAAATTCCATCAAGCACCTTCAGTCAAAATCCTTAATTACAAGACATTGAGGATAATATTACTGTTAATAAATAAACAATCTATCAATTGAAATCTTTTGTAAGTGCAATGTGCTCTCCCGAGTCTCGCTTCAATGTCATCTTTATGTGAAAGACTTAATCTTAAAATAATTTAATCTTCACAAATTCATTATTTCAAACTCCCACAAAATTTGTGAATATTTTCGAACTAAGAGTTTTTATGCATACATGTCAAATCAACGTCAATATAAACGTAGTGGTAAATGATAATTTCACCTAAATTTATATATTCTTAAGGCCATAATATATAAACGATACATTTCGTTTCTCATAGTCAGTTCAATAGAAGTGTCGCTAATGTCAAAACCAATTGTGAAAAAAAAATATTATTAAAATCTGATATTCAAATTCCATCAAGCACCGTAGTTTGATATTTTCAATGGCAGATTGTATTCGTTTTATGATTTCCAGCTTGAGCAGTTCACTTTGATCTACCAATTCCCTAGCTTACTTTCAAAAACGTTTTTGAGTAAATCGGGTATGTAGCCTTATATTTCATTTGACCACACATTCGGTCAAACAAAACTTTTATGAAAATGAAAAACGCAGATATTCAAAACACACAGTTTTTTTTTCTCAGTCAGCTTCATTTAAACACATTCATTGCAAAGTAAAAGGTTATATTAACGCCACTTGAAATATACAGTATATGTTCATTTTAAGGTGTTCTCTGTCAATAACTTTGTGGAATGGCATAATATTAAAAAAATATTTTACATCTTTTTACACATTCCACAAAAAAAAAAAATGATCAGGACCGGTATCGTTCATAGCGAGCATTTTCAACTAATAAAAAATACAACATTGCGGATTTGTTATTATTTTGAATTGTCATGCCATTCCACAAAGTATTGACAGTATCAGGTCCGTGGCGCAGTGGCAACGGTTTTGGCTTGCGTGCCGGATCGCCCGGGCTCGATTCCCGGTACGAGCGGATTTTTTCAGTCGATAAATCTGTTCAATGGCATGGGTATTTGTGTTGTTGAAAATCCCTTTCCACCTTCCCGATCACAAAGAGCGACGCATAGTAACAGCGATTAGCTAATCACTTGTCCTGTCCTAGTCCTCGTATCCTTTCCGTCCCTACTCTCTTCGAAAAGGAGAGGTTTAGCAACTGAGTAACAAGCAGACAGTGAACATTTGTTTTTTACACAAAAACTAAGCAAGATTAATAAACAGTATTTGTGGTACAGAACACTTTCGAATCTTTCCCAGAATAACGAATGCGTGTTTCGTAATAAAGAGAACATTGTTTTATTTTTACTATTCATGTCTTTTGTCTTTGTATCAAATTATAACCCATCAAAGCAATAATAAAAAAACGCAAGCACTCATTCAAAATGAATTGAAAATAATGGTACCGAATAAAAGAAACACGATGTATTTGTTCGTTGAAAGGGATTGCCAGTGCTGGGTCTCATTATTTCCCCGTTTTGTAATCCTCGAGCGTTGGACCGAAAGCTCATGATTGCTGGATAAAAGCTTTAGCTTTGGAAGTTCGCACAGGCCGAGCTCACCTTATCTTTATTGGATATCTGAATTCACGCTTAAGTTTCGATATTTGTGCAAGAGATGTTATCGCCGGATTGAAAAAAGTGTTCTTAAACGTATGACCGTTTCTTTAGTTCATTGAAATATTGTAGAGGCTGAGCGGTCTGATCCGGTGGGTTCTGTGACCTTTTGCGCTGTGATAAGTGAGGTAATGGGGTCTCATTCCACATAAAAACGAGTGGAAAATTAAACCATTAGTATAACAATTATACGGGCTCATTAGGGTTAAGGGTAAACGACTTGATTGTTGATAAGGTTATCATTTTGCTAGCGTTAATTCTAATTACAGAATGTCACTTTGATTATATTGACAACGTTAGTAGCATTTTTTTATTTAAAGTCAGGCTAATTTTACTTCTTAAAATTAACATTTCCACTTTTTGAGAGTTTTTTTTTAATAAATAAAACACACAATATCGTACTATTTCCATGCAGAATATTCTAAACAAGCATTGCCAACTGATGTCAATGCTCGCGATGAGCGAAACCGGTCTTATTCTTTATCAGAATAAATGAGCACTTGGGATGTGAAATAAGCCAAGAGTAAAAATGGTGAAGCATTTATACTGGTCTTTTAAGTTCAATCGCGTGTTTACTCCGTTTTTTGTCGAACTCTCTCAACATTTAGCACTACGTGAAAACTTACTACATATATAAATAGAGTTAAATATTGCAGAGAAATAATGATTTAAATAGTGTTATAAAAAGCGCAAGATTAGTTCGCCGCAAACATATCATTTGAGCCCTAGAGAAGTGAAGTGAGCCAAGTAGTAAAATGATGAATATTTTCTACTAATCCGGAGCATACTTTTATGTAATGAAAAAAACACTATTTCAGAGTGTTTTTAATAATCTCATTTCACTTGTAGGATACTTTAAGACCTGAAGAATATGAAACTGCATCGAAATCATTATTTCGAAAATTCCAATTGACTCACTTAGGGGTATTTGTGGAATAAAATTTAAAAAAATTGCAAACAAGTTTAAAATTGTATCACACTGCATTTATTTGTAAAAAATCTTGCTGCATGTTTGAGATAAGTTATGGGTTTCAATGATGCTATCGCAACAGATCCGTGGCACCATGAATCTTTCGTAAGCCACCAATTGGCGGCTGGTGATTTGTACGACACCTTCGAAAAAGGTGTTCTTAGATAAATAAATATGAACACGTAAAATGCGTCTTGAATAAATAACGTGATTAATATTGACAAACTGCGTGAGTTGCTTTATTTGCGCAATCGTCTGTCAAAAGAGTACAAACACTCGTAAAAATTCAATCAACCCCTCGAGAGACGTCTGGCCCACACAAATCCTGCGAGAAGCAGCTATGGCATCAAACAAAACGCCTGGCGAAAAAACTTTGGTCCCACGCTCTTTTCTTATTTTTAAATTGGGAAAAGAGTCACGTAAACCCGTACTATGTTTATATGTTAATTTATACACTTAGCATTTTTGCTGGTTCATTCAATTATATTGACGATGCGTAATTCAATTTCAGTTAGTGCTGTTGTCGTAAACTTTGCAAAGGGTATACTGTCATTTTACTCCCATTTATATGATTAAAATTTTTGAGTGATGGTGCTTAGTGAAATTTCAATATCAAATTTGTGTCGTTTGAATTGAGTTCTTTTCCACGAGTCTTGTTGCTAACGACCGGAGTTTCGCCTTTCGGCATCTGCATGCATTCAATTGCACGAATGTAATCTTACTGCCGCGTAGTAAATAGTTTGTATCGTTTATATACAAAAATATATAATATAAAAAAAGTAGATCACTAAGTTAAATTGCTATTAACGTATTCTATATAATTTAGAGAAAATTTGATGTACATGAGTTTCAATGAAATAAGCGGGTTTGTTTATAATTATCGGGATATTTGAATGTAGTATCGCAAATACTAATTAGTATTTGCGATACTACTTACTAATAAGTAATTATCCAATAATAACATAGGAATATCGAAAAAAAAATCTAGTTTTTTATCCCAGCTATTATTATTGAATTGATTGATTTCAAGGGTTTAAATTATTAATTAATGATATTTATTTAAAGGGGTATAAAAATGGTGAGCTTGGAAGATTAAGTTGATCGTTTCAAATTGGATATTAGTCTGAGCCCTATATACTACGCGTCAGTTAAAGTAGATCCGTGCACTTGAAATGCCTGAAGATGCCGATAGGCGAAACCGGTATTGGTAGCAACAGAACTCATAGAAAAGTACAAAATTCAAACGATTCATTTTTTCCCATTTATTTATATATTTTTACTCGAAAGGTTTATGCAATTTTAAATAAATCAACTTAATACAATATTAATTTACGTTTGTTGCCACTGAATACTAATTTACGTTCATTCCCACTCAATTAAAGCCCAGATTAGCTTTCAGCTTTGGCTCTTTCGAGAAATATTTGTAATCAATTTTTCACATTTAATAATTTAATATTAAAATACAAAATTAGGATGTTAGAACAGAAGAAAAGAGGTACGGTATAACTTTCCTATACCAGTATATATAGATACAAGTAAATGCATACAAAAACATAATTCTGACGATGGTGTAAGCGGAAGCTATCAACCAAATATCTTATAATTTTTGTCGAACTAAAATACATTGCTATTTTTTCATCGTGCTATAATTGAGTTTTACCAAGTTTATGTAAATTCAATCAATTCAATCCAACAAACACCTTCAGTCAATATCTTTAATTATAAAAGGTATACCATTAAAGATGCGTGACGTATATAAGAACATAATTATGTATATACGGCTTAATAGCCATCGCGATTTAAATATATAATGATGTATAAATAACATATCCGAACGTTCACTGGTGTGAAGTGGTGTGCAAGTTTGACAAACATATGAATAATGCACGTCTACTTTACTATGAAAACTGAAAGCATGTATGTATGTATATCCAACACTTGAAAATTTGTGTATTTGCATTCTATCTTCGGAAGGTGTTTGATTCAAGAAGTTTTGCATAGACTCATCTTGAGTGGTTTCTGAATAGTCTTCGTATTATACGCGTGAAATTATGTAAGTACCATAAGTACCAATGTTCTAATCTTTAGATCAGGGGTTCACTAACTTTTTCGTCAAAGGGACAATATAAAATCAAAATTATTTGCCGGGCCACAAAAACAAATGGTTGTATTTTTTTTTATTTGAAACTAAATATACATTATTAACGGGTTTGTATCTATCATCGTGTAATTCTGTGTTTAACTCTTTCCTTACGGTTATGTTTTGCTTGCAAATGAGACATAAAATAATTACTTCATTTTTTTGAAATGTTCTCTTTACCTCAAATGTTCGAGGTTTATTAACCATTTTATTTTATATATTGAAAAAAATACAAATTGATCATAAGACTCGAGAAACATTAAAAAGTCACGAGGACCACACTTTGTAAGCCCCTGCTTTAGAGCTTTTACGCACGTAATTAAAAGCTAGCTGTGGCAAAATGGAAGCTTACATAAATATTTTAAGCAGAAGTGATGCACCAAACTCTAGAAGTAAATAAATATAAGAAAAAATTAGTCTGCTATTTTTTTTTTATTTTCACGGTAATTCTTAACTAACGGAGCTTTCGTCGGAGGATTAAGGGTGCTTTTATTTTTATTTCATGCCATTCCAAAAAATATTGACAGTGAACACCATAATAGTGCATTTATCAATGTATGTATATATCTATGTTACGAAACATTAAAATTAAGCAGGTAGAGAAATGATATCTAGAACTGCTATAATTTAAAATCAAATGAACGTCGATGCCTGTAATTATGTTTATTAGAAAAACATGCAATGTATGGCATTGCAGCTGACGCCAATGCGCATGCATTTGAAAAATATGATAATGACAACACATTACACATATGTCAATACAACAATCATTCAACGGAGAATGTATTAAAAGACAATATCAAAATTAAAAGAGAAAAAAAATAAAAAACAAAGCACCGTGATCTTTTTTAAATAGTAATATCGCAGATTTTTTCAAGATCTCGCTCCAACTGCTACTTAAAGACATAAGTTTGTTTGAGATCAACGAATGGGTGATGGACTTAAATCTCTTGTGTCCTGTTTTAATTTATAAACTGCTTTCACATGGAGATAAACCGAGAGAATAGTAGATGCAAGAAAAAAGCATCACTGGACAACGATGATTTTTTAAGGACACGAGTAAATTTACAATATTTTTTTTAAAAAAAGTATGAAGATGCAGTGTTTTGAATGTATAATAAAATCAAAAACAATAATCTTTACATAACAAGGCAGGTCTTATAATACGGAATGTAAATCCACTGCCGACGACGGCCAAAATATACTCGACTTGTTCTCTTTGTGAATTTTTAGTTCAACCTGAACTATTTCTTTGAGGTCGTTTTTTAAGTTTTTAATTCACATTACTAAATAATTCTCTCATAAAATTAAACTGTTCTCTCGCTAGCATAAATTTAACCACTCCGCAATCCTTGAACCAGTGCAAGCAGAAGCTCTCGGCATTAGAGATATACATTTGGTGATACTAGCGTATTAGAGCGTCATTATAGACAATTTGAACTTAATCATCATAATAACAGATTTGTGTATAATTTCTGGGATAATGATTTCAATGAAGTGACTGAGAATCAGTCGTTTAACCCAGAAAAAGAGGTTAAAATTTTACATCACAACACGGGTGATCATAAATTATTTTACCAGGGAAAACAGTAAAAAGACTGAATGTACGATCAATTTAAAAGATCAACTTCCAAATTCACCTTTGTTTTATCCTTTTAAATACATTACAAGAATTATCGTATATTACAAATTCAAGCAGCCGAAATAAACCAATTCTTTAAGAATACGCCCGATAAAGTCAACCTTTTAAGTTAGTATGCATTTCCATGCTATAAATGAACGATATCACATTTAAATTTTTAATTTATCCATGCAATTACTTATCTAATTCATTGGACATCATTAGCATCAAATATTTGCTATTTCATCAAGATTGCGACACTAAAAATAAACATAGCGATTTACTTTCATTATATTTAAGCAATAAAAAAATGTATTTAGTGCACGCCAGTTCAAGTTCATTCGTGCACTTGAAATACCTGAAGATTTCGAATGACGAAACCTGGGTCGCTTGATAAAACTCACGGAAAAGTCATAAATAAATGTGTTTTATTTATTTAAGACCCTGCATAGATAAGAAAATATAGTAAGCTGACCTCTAAGGATTACACACCACAACATTCATCACCCGAATGAAACGTTAGTATGAAAACTATACTTAGGTACGATGGCGGGAAGAACTTTGACACTAATGTGCCTCAGAACTTGAAGCTACATCAAATATAAATACAAAAAATTACATTTATACTTTATATATATAAAAGTAAACCACATTAGGTCGAATGTATTTTCAAACACACTTTTTTCTAACAATTAAATGGTTGTGTGACTGGGATTCAAAATATTATCTTAAAAATTACTTTTATACATTCAGGTAAATTCATATATCCCACATTGAACAGTTATGAAGAAAAAATTAAGTGAAATCAAATTTTAAATAATTTTGATTATTCCACGTATTGTATTACACATAGCGGCAAGTGCTTCGCCGGTCGTAAGTAAAAAAAATAAGTGTTTTATGAAACAAAACACCTTAAAAGTGAATATTTAGAAAGCTAAATATGTGGTGCTAAAGTAAATTTTCTCGGAAGCTTTTATTTCTAAGCATGCGGATCCTTACCAAATAGCCTTGTGAGAGGCATGACGAACTAATAATCTCTTGAATCAAGACGGAGCCAAGCGTTCCAACTCAAGTAGAATAATGTAGACTTTCGGTGAATTATTTTCAAAGGAAACGTGGCATGTTAAAATGGCTGAAGAAAATTTACCCTAAAACCCCAATGGAAGGAGAGATTAATTTCTCATGTGATTAGTTAATTATTTGTTGCGAAACCCCAGGCGGTGGATTCAAGGGGCACAAAGCCCTAACGCGGTTCGACCCTCTGCGCTCTAAATTATTTTGACCGCACACCGTTTTTCAAGATAATTTTAGATTTATTATGAATGCCAAGAAAATTATTGATGGCTATGATTAGTTTTGGGACTGTTTCTTGCATTAGCAATATACTGCTACAAATATTTAAAAAAATATATGGTTCCCGGTTCTGTAGCCGTATTTTCAACGTTTTGTAGTTGGTTCTGTTAAATTGCAGTCGACCCCTAAGAAAAAAAGAAGCATAATTCATTATTCTTTACTTTTCAAGTAAGCCGATAGGTTTTACTATAAATCAATTTTACCTATTTTTTAACAGATAGTTTTTTTTTCACTTTCTTTCTTTCTTTAAAGGCAATGTTTTGGATTTCAGATTTATTTGTTAAATATAAAAATAAAAATAATAACACATTTTTTAGTACTTTTTCCACATCTGATTTATTACATATCCAATTTACAATGGAGTTGGGGTTGAATAAAATAAACTTTTTGGATCTAACGATCGAGATTATTAATAATCGGCATTTTTTCAGTATTTTTAGAAAAGATTCATATAGTGATAACATCATTAATAACTCTTCCAGACATCACATCTCGCATAAATTAGCCACCTTTCATTGCTTTATACATCGTCTCCTTTTGATTCCGATGAGTAAAGCAAGTTACGATCTTGAATTAAATACAATAAAACAAATTGCAATGAATAATGGTTATGATGCGGATTTAATTGATCGACTTTTATTTAAAAAATAAAAAATTAGCTCTGTTAAATGTAAGCTCTAGTTTGGTGACTAATGATCCTGCTGTTAATAAACAGTGGGTGAAATTATGTTACTTAGGTAGAGTTTCAGAAAAGATTTCAAGGAAAATTGATAAAAATCTTTTTAATGTAACGTTTTACAATCCTTTCAATCTCAGAAATGTTTTAGTAAATTCCAAAGATAAAATTAATATTCTCAACCAAAGTGGGATCTACCTACTTGATTGCGAATCCTGTGGAGCCAAGTATATTGGTCAAACGGGAAGAACTTTCAATACTAGATTTAAAGAACA
The DNA here is from genome assembly GCA_028554975.1 of Himalopsyche kuldschensis. Taxonomy (NCBI): domain Eukaryota; kingdom Metazoa; phylum Arthropoda; class Insecta; order Trichoptera; family Rhyacophilidae; genus Himalopsyche; species Himalopsyche kuldschensis. Next base: position 16,428,836 of record JAHFWI010000014.1, read on the forward strand.
TCTAGCTTGTTCAATTAAAGGGAATGAAGTATCTTCATTTGGTAACCATCTGTTCCTAAATAAGCATACTTTTGATATCACTAAAAACTTTAAAATCCTGCATATTATTAATAAATCTGTAAAACTAGATAAGTTAGAAATCCTTGAAATAAACCGACATAAATTTATGAATAATTGTAATCTTTTAAATGATCAATTAGTCTTCGTTTCCTCGCCATTACTATACCCAATTCACTAAACCAATTCTTATTGTATTTTTTTTCTACTTTTATTTCTAATTTTTTATTTACCTTTCTTTGATTTTAATTTGTAAGAATTGATATGGCTTTTTATTCTGTTACAGGCACTGACTCATTTGAACTCATTACCGGGACTTCCATCTAATTATGGATGACAGACATTAGCTTTATTTATTTTTATTAAATTCACTTAATATTTGGGCTTTTACTTTGTTAATGTTAAATTCATACTTAATTGATTTTTGATGTGTTAGTTAATGTTAAATTCATACTTAATTGATTTTTGATGTTTTAGTTTTGCATTGCTAAGAGGTCTTGAACATTTTATTTTTAGTCTATTTGTCTTGTAATTTACTTAATTTATTTGCTTAGTTGCATTACCAATTGTTTGTCATACCTTGTTTTCATCCTTAACTTTTGCATAAATACCACTGTCTTATTGTATTTCTTATCAGTTGATAATGCTCGCCATGAGCGAAACCGGTCCTGATGTAATAAATCAGATGTGGAAAAAGTACTAAAAAATGTGTTATTATTTTTATTATAATGCCTTTCCACCAAGTATTGACAGTGAACACCTTAAAAGTGAAATATAAAAATAGTGATTTGTTCTTGTGTGTTGTTTGAAGGCTTAGTGTAGCTTTGAACAATTAAGTGATTTTAATACACATTGAAATGTCTACCTATCCACTTCTCAAAATGATAGTTTGACACATAAAGTAACATATAAAGTTGATTTGTGGCATTCATAATTCGTTTATTTGATCCTTAGGGGCCGCAGTATTAATGAGATGAATAATTTAATAAATTCGAACATTTTATAAACCTTGCTTAAAATGTGTCTGTGATATTTACACTCAGTTCCAAAAAATAATGATCCTAAAAAATCGTGACCTAGGAAGAGCGATTAATTTACTACAAGTTCTTTTTTAACCTCATTGTTACTCGTTCCGATGAAAATAATTTGTATGGATAATAATAAACAATCTTCGTAAAACAATCCTGTTGTGATGCACGATTCGCATTTATTATGTTTCACATTAAGAGAGGGCATGGTTTAAAAAGAGATTAAATAACGCAATAACAAGTAAGCACAGTTTATCAAAATGTAATATTTTACGGTAAATTTATTTAAATTTATTGTTTTCATTGTATGAAAAGGTTTATATTAAAGTATATAGAAAAGGGGTCTAAATTATCAGTCGCAATATTAATACCAGTATAAATATTAATAAGCAGAGCCGTAGGAAAGGTCTACGACAACTTTTATGCAAATAAGATCATGAACCGTTCTTCCACATATGAGAATTGTTACCATTTGCCAACAACGAGAATATCAGATGTAAAGCTCGATTCACAATAATTAGGCTGTGAAGTGTGAACGTATATTTATTTTTTAACATGTACATTATTTTATAACCCTTAGCAAATAGCTCCTAACGTGAAAAGAAAGTTTACGTTTAACAATTCAAAATAAAAAAACCCTCACACAAAACAAAACTTCTAATAGTAATTGAACAACGTTTTTATTAGACTTTGAGAACCAGTATTTGTAATGAGTTTTTGTCAATGTTCCCCATTCAAATCCTTAAAAAGCACAATTCATGGTAAAACAGTATTAAATTAAAATAATCGAGAGTAACCCTACAGTACAACATATTAATGAACCAAAATTTGATAAATCTGAAACAATCAATAAATTTACAATAAAATCAGAAATAAAAAATGCTGAAATACAATTACCAGAGTTCTAACTCTCGGTTTTGATTATTTAGGTCCGTTACTATGTTCAAGCTTGAACGGTTAATAAATTTGGAGTTGATTAAAAACTCTAAGCGTATCAAAATATACTTTTTTCATAATTGAATTATCCACATAGATAATAAAAATAAAACAAACAATTCAACAATTATTCAGTTAAAATTTTAAATAATTGGTAATATTACTAATGTTTCGTATTTTGATTTTTTCATTCACATTATGTTTGTTTGCGCTCGGCTCTCTCGCATTGTAATGAAATTATTATTATTTATGGATACGAGAGGTACAGATTTACACCCCACCCCTACTTAGCATTTATGTACGTTGGAGAGAATTGAGATTGTATGAAAACAAATTATATGCCACAATGTCTAAGACACGGGATTTGAGCCGGTCGTAACTCAAATGAATTCCTCTCACAGTCTTCCATCATCTGTTAGTTTCCATTATTTAACGTCAGAGATGTATCAGGCTAATAATTAATATTGAAATGTAAAGATACCTTTATAATTTATTGAACATGAAATTTCCGTCTACGTGTGTTTATGATTGAACTATTCCATCCTACACAAATAAAATATTACTTCGGTTATTTTATAAAGTCCATAGGGGAAAACAAAGCTTTTGCGATGTATACATTAGAAATACCAGTGCTTTTGAATCTTAATCAAGAATTATATTTTGTAATTGTATAACATTTTATGAAGACAAACTTATTCCTGTAAATACGACACAGAAATGATGCAACATATTTTATTTTATTTCATTTTTAAGTAAAAATACATTTTAAGTCAAAATATATATTTTTAAGTCAAAATATACAAAAAAATAAAACGATGTATTCCGTAAAATCTCTTCCCACCGCGCCGCGTAGCGATAGCGATTAGCTTACCACTAGTCCTATCCTCGTACTCTCATCTTCTCAATCCCTAATCTCTTCGAATAAGAGATGTTGAGCAACTGAGTAACAAGCAGTTCTCTAAGATATACTACGTGAATAGTAGTTTATATGTTCCGATTTGGGGGCGGACATGATAAAAAAACCGAATATGACGCATACCTGCTTTCTTCGTAGCATTAAAATTTATACATCGTGTTGCTTAGAAAAAAATGTTGCGGTCTTCTTATATGAACTGCCTGGTGCGTTTGTGTAGAGTGACAGGCGATCGTTTCGTTGTTTTGTTTATGATTTTCTAAACTAATGCAAAATGAGTGAAATACAAAACATAATTGATGTATTGGCTAAGAAGAGGTAAACTTACACTCAATTCAATGTACCTATAAAATATATTCGAGACCGCTTTTAATTTGGGTAAACACTCAGTATTCGACGACCACCTCGACTTAAAACTATGCGCACTCTTATACTTCTTTTTTTAAGCCATGTCCGCTCCCAATGTTTTTTTTTATGTTAAGGATATGGCCTTCTTAGTGGGGTATATAACCTCTTCGGCCCCACATTTGTTTTTCTTGCCGTATTATAAACAATGTGTTAAAATGATTCTTATTAAAACAATAAATTAAATAATGATGTATGATGTAGAGAAAATATTGTTGTATTTGTATTGTAAGTGTCGAGCATCTTAAATGCTAAAAAGAACTAACTTCCTTCAACAACATTGACTTCAATACTGACACTAAATTCGATATTTACAGTTGGTAATACCATTTTATTCATTATATGATATGTTTGGTTTTGGTACGTTTAATTCTACAACGGGCTGATATTTTATAAAAACCATGAGTATCATAGGTGATACCCAGGGCCCTAAGTGGATATACATGCTTTTTTTGCTACGTGGAATGATTGTTGCTCAACTTTTCGCTAGGTTCATAACAGTTGAGATAGATTGGATAAAGCTAAGACAGAACTAGGTGTTAGGTAATGACTCTCACTATGCCCCAGGCTAAAAAAATGGCCAAATAAATGCTCTTTTCAACAAATTCTCAGTAAAAGCTTTCACACTAAAAGTTTTATAAAAATTTGAAATGGTGTTTAAAATACTCTTTTCTACTGACCAAAAGCTATCTCAAAGCTTTGACATCAAAAAGCTCAATAAAATTATGTTGTTTGAAATTAAGAGATCTTGGCCAACTGAAAAACTTTCTCACCAAAAAGCTCTCTCAAAGATATTATTTATTGAAGTGAAGAGCTTTTGAGCCTCCGAAAGCTCATTGCACTAAAAGCTCTTCAAGCTTTACCACCAAAAAGCTTGCTTTAAGCTTACAGAATAATTAAGTTTGAAATTAAAAGCTTGTAAAGGCATGGCTGCAGCTTAAAACCTTATATAAAAAGGGCTTAAAAATCAGTTGAAGATTTTTTGAAATAAATAAAAGTATTTACCAGGGCTGTGGAGTCGGAGACGGAGTCGTGGAGTTAGAGCTTTTTGGCCGGAGTCTGAGTCGTCGCGGTGTTTTGGCCGGAGTCGTACTCGGAGTCGGAAATTTTGAAATGTTTGAAATGTTTAATTTTCGTCCAATAAAGGAGAAGTTTTTAAGGGGTCAAAAATTTAGGATGCACAGGCGAATTTTGACCAATCATTTAGTTGTTTTGGTTTTTTCATTTGAGAGATAGTATTATAGTTATTGTAAAGAATTATATATAAATATTAAAAAATACATTTGATACTTAGTAAAGTTGTGCTAATGTTCAATCCTAGTTTTTTTCTCTATTCATACGGCTTTACCGGTATGTAATAGCAATAGTATGGCAATAGTCTGTGGAGCCAGACAGGCCCCCCTGCGGTTACTTACAAAGAGATTACACGAATTTCCCAAAATGGCTCACATATATGTATGTATGTAGCTACTTTTTAATACACTAAATCTATTGCACTCCTGCTATTTAATCGCATCTACTCCAATTGCCAGTTATAATGACTGGTACGGGTTGATAACACATTGGCTACGGGGATTCAAAACACATAGAGATGCGGTGCGTATTCCGCATTCACTGTAGACAAGGTGCTAATTATTCAATTCAGAAATCAGAAGCGCACAATATGCCTTATTCTACATATGTATGTATAAAAATGTCCTAGTTTGGTAATACAATTTTTTCGGACGTTTGTTCGAATTGTCAAGCCAATGGATGTATTTAGCTGATGTGACATGAAATAGGTAAATTTTATAAAGAGTTTCACTGACAAGTCAATCTGTTTTTATTGATAACTAGCCTGCACCCAGCAAGCGTTGCAATGCCACTCAAAGATTGAAAGTGTTTATGGATTTTATTATTACATTACATGGAAAAGTTGCTGTGCATAATTTATATTTAACATGATTGGTAAAATTATACTTTTTCCAGCATACAACACATTGATCTGTCCACTCTAAGGTGCAGGAAAACCAACATTACCACCTTGTTAGTTTAACTTGTACTCTTTAACTATCATCATCTACTTCTTTTTTATAGAAGCTGAAAGGCTTAAAACTACCCCAAAAACACATAACTGCAGTCCTGGCGAATTTTATATTAAACAAGCTGGTTCCCAGTAATCGTTACAATGTCACTCAAACAAAGAAAGTGTGTGTGTTTATTAAGGTGCTTTCGGATGCACGATATTTCAGATAATTAATTTCGATTTAGTTTCATTCACATTGATGACATTTGCCGTTTGACGTTTGCTGTTTGTCTTTTGCCAATTGTCTATGGTACGACACACGCGCCACCTACTGAAAGCTAATTGTACTGTGTCTATAACCTTTGCGCAAGTGCAACAATTAGCTGTCAAAATAAACGGTATGCCAGCGCATAAAATATGTAAAACATTGATTTTCATATAAAAGACCTACTGTAAGCTAATTTTATTATGCCAAAAACCTCCACCCAAGTGCGAGCAAAAAGTTTTTCAAAGTTGCATTGCGATCGGATGATCGGTATGGCAGCTAATAGGGTGAGAATAAACAAACAAACAAATATTGATTTTTATATAATTATATCATTGGCATATCGAATGAACGGTTTACTTAAAATATATTTTATTTTCATCTTCTATTTTTGCATTTCCCGATTTGAGTTAGTGGAAGTTCACGGCTCAAAAAATTGTGACAATTCAAAAAATAATGTGACTTAAGTGTCATATGTAACGCAATATATCCCTAAGGATGTAATTATAAAATATTGTTTAATGTTACATAGTACATCTCGTTATACCACATCTCTCGATAGGTTATTGACTAATTGCGATATTAATCACTGCTTAGAATCTAATATCAAACCGATCAAAAAAGCTTTCCAAGTCAATAGTAAAATCTATACAGAAGTTTCATAACGATGAACTGACGCAGCAGCTTGCAACTAAATATGTCAGAGTTTTCGTTACTCATATTACAAGATTGTATGTATGAATATACTAGTCGATAAGTGGTTGTAATCTCAGATATTATTCTCGGTATATAATATAATATAATTTCTCTACTTTTTAAGTGTTCTCTGTAAATACTTTGTGGAAATGCATTATAATAAAAATAACAAAACACTTTTAGTACGTATTCCACATTAAATTGATTGGACCAGGACCGGTTTTGCTCATAGCGATCATTGTCAACTGATAATAAATACAAAGATAAAGCAATATTTAAACAAAAGGAAAATCAATACTTAACATCAATCTTAAATCAAGGTATGACAAACAAACGATATTACAACTTAGTAAATAAATCAAAAGTATAATAAAAACAAAACACACTATAATTAAAATATTGAAAACCTCTTCACAATACAAGCTATTACATTGATCAAAAATCAATGAACGAAGAATGACAATTAACTACTTTAAATCCAAAAATTAAGTAAACGGAATGAATTTGTAAGGATAGACCCATGGCTAGAAGAGAAATGTACTTAGCCATATATTTCTTTCGGCCTATCCGAGACAAAAATAAGAATAACATCATTCTTGATAATGTTAAATTGAATGTTCTAGTAAAATTTTTGACGAATCGTGACCATGAAATGTTTTGGTCTCACAAGGTGTAGAGCAGTGGTTCTCTTGTGCGGCCACGGTGGCCGCATGCCGCCACAGAGGAATTTGCTGCGGCTACCAAACCAGCTTGATTTGACAGTTTACAAGTTAATTTGTTAAGACACTGAAAACGTTATATTTTTGTATGCATTGTATTGTTCATCAAAAATTGTTAGTTCGCAAAACACAAACACATACATGCTTAGGTATTTTGGTTAAAAAAGACTCAACACAACAATTTTGTGCGGCCACCAGACATTTTCGTAGGACCACTGATGTTCTAATGCGGCCTCACCCAAATTTTATGTGAGAACCACTGGTGTAGAACCAGCCGGCTAGTGGGGATGCCACTAGAAAGAACTTATATATAATAATTATAAGAACGATTTTAAGCGGCATTGCTTCAAATTTTGTCATATTTCACATTAACGAAAATTGTGTCAGACGAATACTTTTTTTGTGCACTATTGTTGATCTTGTCGGAGCCCATTTGGTTAATTTCTTTGCCAGTTCCCAATCTATTTTTTCTCTCTCTTCTTTCTGTTTTTATTTTTAATCTTTTTCACATTGCAGAAACAATAAAGTTTTTAATTTGTGATGCTGTAATGTACACATATGTTTATTCTTATATATATAAATAAATCTAATTTGTATATTTCTTTCTATCTCACTGTTGCTTGTTGTTTGGTAATTTTTAAGAATATTCAAGTTAGGTTTAAGATACCAAAAATGCCGGGATCATTTTTAATCACGGGTTCTCAGGACCAACAAAACAGGTAAGGATTCAACCCTTATTGATGAGTATCTCATAAAGACTACTTACGTGCGGTAGCTGTACAATATTATGAAACCAGCTTAGTCAAACACCATCATTCAGAAATAAAATTGGTTATACCAAATGCATAAAATATTTTTTTTGTTTATTACTATATTGATTAGTCTGTCATTAATTATTTACCTTTCCTTTTTAAATATATCATAATAACACAACTTTTACTTATTATTAAACACATTTCATTCTGTCATAACTATTTTCACGCAGTTTGCATTTTCAGATGGAAATATGGGTAAATTATTGATATTGAATTGTAAAATTATTATGTTCATACATGGTACAGAAATGCTCATTAACGCTACACAATAAAGAAATTTATTTTCAAACAAATGAATCTTAGATGTTGGAATGATACTCTATTTTTAAATATCGATTTTTCTTAAAATTTATTTAATTATAAATTGTTTATATCTGAATTACAAAAATCACAATGTAACAGATTGTTGCTTTTGCAGTGTATAAAACATTTTTACAGAAAGAAAAAAAAAATACGTTGGATATTGCAAAAGAAGTCAATCGAGTTAGTTCCGAAAAAATCAATTATAAAATAGTTCTCATCTGAACTCACTCACGTCCACGTGTAATATTTGGATAAATGAAGCCATATCGCTTAAAATCGTTAAATATTTTCATTGTGGGATCTTCTAGCAGTCTGGTTCTACTCCATGGAAGAAACAACAATTCATGCTCACGGAAAACTTTATTAGGAACATTCAACATTTTTTCTTTGACCATTAAAAACGTGTGAACGTGAGTTTTTCTACGAGAAAATGGTTCGATAAAGCCATGGGTAGTAAGTGTCCAATACGTATACGAGATACGCATGCCAACCGATTATCAAAAACTTAAACATAATGACACATTGAGATGCCTAGTCAAAAATAAAATAATAACACATTGAGATGCCTACTCAAAAAAAAAACTTCACCGCTTTAAAGACAAATCTCAACGTTCAATTAAATATTCTCAATAATTACGTAATTCTCATTTTGGCCTCGGATAAGCCGAAAGAAATATATGGCCACTTACGTTTCCTCAATATGCACAGTCAAAACATCGCTATTTTTATGATACGACTATATTCAAAGGTACGTTTATATATTTATGTATCTAAATTACGTATAAACTTGTGTCCATACACAATTGATTAATAAACTATGTAGTCTAGTCTTTAAATATCGTTCTTCTTCAGACTCTTGAAATCACAATCGCAAATACGGTTCATTACTGAATTACTGCTAGAGCTGCGAAATAACATAACAAACAAGTCACCCATTTGTTACATAACCATTCATTTGGGATGACATATTTTCAAGAAAAACATTTCAATACAGTAAGATAAAGCATAAATATAAATTGAATGCATGATAAGGTAAAACAATATCAAAGCATTACAAAAGGGCTGTGGAGTCGGAGTCGTCGCGGCGTTTGGCCGGGCGTCGTGAAAGTCCGAAATTTTGAACTGTTATTCATCCATATAATATGTAAAATTTTGGATCGGTTGGTTGATAAATAGGAAAGTTCGGAGACGTGTTTTTAGTCAATGTTGGAGTTGGAGTCGAAGTCGGAGTCATTATTATGTGTATGGTCAATGCTGGAACCGGAACCCTGATAACTCATAAAACCATTCTGATACTTCCAATTATAATCATACCTAATTTTTTTTTTTTTAACCATGTCCGCTCCCAACTTGGAGCATGGACTCCTTACGAAGTTTATCTCAACATTTTGTTTTTTTCTACGAGAACTGCTTCAGAACTCCAGTTGCTCAACCTCTCTTTTTTTCGAAGAGATTAGGGATGGAAAGGATTCGAGGACTAGGACAGGACCAGTGATTAGTTAATCGCTGTCACTATGTCGCTCTTTTTGGGATCGTTACCTATTAAATAGGGTTACTTATTAAATAATTCAATTTTAATAAAACATCCATGCAAAAATATGATTGAATTTCCATTTTAAACGTCATCAAAATTATTTTTAATGCGATGAAAACAGCGAAGAAACCTCAATACTGGCCTATTTTATTGATGCTGTAATTTTTCCTAGAACAACGTTTGCTTATCCAAAGTCAAATTTAATACATCACATTTGAGTTATTACGCGTGTCCATCTCCAACAAGTTTTTAAATGTATATACAAAACGATAGATTTCAGTTGGAATAAAGAGGGTAGAAAAAATAGACTTCACCTTGCACCTTTCGTATTTTCACAATACCGAAAAATATACCACACATTATGACGTGTTACAAACTATACACAATCCAATGTATACGGTTTTTGAAAAAGGGATAATTAAAAAAAAAAAATCCAACCCAGATGTATAATATAATGTCGAGCAGGAGTTTCGAGTCACCTATAAGAAGTCGAGCAAGACTTAACATAAGAGTTATAGCAGTTAAGACAGTTTAGTGCAGTGTTCTTCAACCTTTACGTCCGCGGTCAGGTGAAATTGAAAAAATATTTCTCGGACCGTTGTTAACCATATTTGCAGAGTTAGTTTACGGTTCACGACTATTTGAACCTGCAATGGAGTATAAAATAAGAGAAAAAAAAGTTCTGTCAAATATTTTGCCGCTGGTGTCCCACAACGTCAAAATTGAACGTATGTATCTAGGTTGCCAATTTCACCATATATATGACCGTGGTGGAACAGAACCTTACAAGTCAAGAACTCATTGTTTGTTTTTCGAAAATATATTCAAAAGTTTCATTTTAAAACGTCAAGTCGCTAAATTAAAGGCTACGTAGAATTTTATTATTTGAAGCTAATAAAATATCGGGATTTTGGCTTGTGCGAAATCTGTTGCTACTTTTTTTGAAAGGTTTTGCGGACCGTACCGGTTTGCGGACACTACTAGAATAACACTGGTTTATGTCTAAATATCATATTACAGTCTTCATTTTAATAAAATTCTTTGCTATGTTTTACCGTATTGAAATATAGAGCTACATTTAGTAATTGCATGAGTGTTTATTGTTTTTTTTTATTTTTGGTATTTTTAAAAAATAAATTGCATTTTTCAACTAACTTTTATCTTAAAGTTGTGCCAAAGATAATCACGCTCGTAATATTCATGAACGAATGCAAATTTCCTGCTTGAGTTTTATAACTCATAGTCGTCTGACGGTCGTTAATGTTTTTAGTACCGTCTCGTTTATACGAATTTCATTTGTATAACTATGAGAAAAAAATATCAGCTTTGGCAATAAGTATCGTTTCAGTTCCATTCAGTTTATACGTCTGAAAGCTCTAACCTTACACTAGCCGTTCAGTTTTAAATCGGGGCAATATTTTTCACGAGCAAAGCCCGCCTGTTTTTTTATGTTTTAAAATCGCATAAATCTCCTAACAAACACGCATTTATTGTTTTCCATATCTCGCCTCGAGGTAAATTGATTATTGCTCTAATCAACCACGGTTTAACTCTTTACCTGTTTCCCTGAAATATGTTTTTAATAAACCCCTTTTTGCTATTATTTGTTTGGGGAATTTAAGCAATATTTTTTAAACATGATTTTGGTTGGCTTTATACGCTCATTGACACCACCTGAATCTATTTTTTTTAATCTACGAAAATAACCAATTTTATTTTAACTTTTTAAAAACCTGTTTTTCCCTAAGTTTTTTTAAAAAAACCCCTTTTTGGCTATTTTTGCAAGGCGGGGAAAATTTAAAAGTTAAAAAAAATTTTTTTGAAATTAAAAAATTTTTTTCAAACTATTTTTGAACGCCTTTTTGGAAAAGAAAAATCAAATTTTTTAAAAAATTTTTTAACAAATTTAAAAGAACTTTTTTCCATTAAAAATTTTGGGGTTAATTTTCAAACCTTTTCATTTAACTAAGTTAAACCTTGAGGACAAGAAAATATTTTTAAAAACCGTAAAAATGGCAAAAGGGTTAAAATAAATTTTAACATTTCCCCAAAAACCAATGAAATTTTTGGGTTTTTCCTGTTTTTTGGTTAAAGAACCATTTTTTAAATTTTTTTTTAAATTTTTAAGTCAGTTTTTGAAAGCAATAAATTTAATTTAAAAATTTAAATAAAACCAAAAAAAAACCTTTTTTTATAAATGAAGATGCACAATATCATACAAATAAAACTCTAGATAAAAAAACTTCTGCAATTCGAGGTCTAGTCGTTCTCCAAATGCCACCGCAATTGGCCAGGTGATTTGCCTAACGAGGTATTCAATTGGCGAGGCGTATCGGTATTATAGACGGTTGGATCGTTTCGCGCAATTATTCCGTTTCCTCGTGCATAACATTATACTTCCATGGATATGCTTAGCATACTGAATTATACCGCCACATTTTGATTTTGGTTTATCCTAGAACAAGCCAACTTGTTAGCGACGAGCCCACTGTGTCCAGCAGTGAATGAGCTCGTTGAGTAATTTTGAGTCATGGCTTTGGTTCTCTATATCAGTTATGCCCAAACCTTGAGCCCATGTTTCCCAATTGAAGACTTCGTATGGAAATTTTCCATTTTGTTATTTGAAAAATGTATCACGAAATTTGTGACAAATTACAATATAATCCATGAATTAAAAAAGGAAATATCTTTGAAGATAAATTTTCGAAATTAAGGCAATAAATAATGTGTTTTACAGCTGCCTTTTGGACCACACATCGATGCGAGTCTTTTTTCTTAGTGCTAAAATAAAAAAAAAAATCAAACGATTAAAATTTATTATTACTATGGCTTAAAATATTTATGTATGTGTGGCTCAGACGAATTATTTTGTTTAGCCAACCAAGTGATTTCAGTTGGGCGCCCTTAGTCTACATCAGTGATGCACAAATGCGGCCCGAAATGGATTTTTTTTGCGGCCCAAAATAACAAATACTTCGTCAGCAAATTTTTCATTTAATATGATACAAAATTGTATTCGATATGTGAACAAATTATACAGAACAACGATCAATTGAGATCGAAATATCAGGAAGGCGATCTGCAGAGTTTTTACAAATATCTCCCCGAAAAGCAGTTTTCTACCCTACATAAAAAGGCTGCGCTTTGGTGCAAGTCTTTTTGGAAGCACCTACATTTGCGAGCAAGCATTTTCCATATTAAAACTAAATAAGTCTCAACACAGAAACCGCTTGAACAATGATAATCTCAGTGCTGTACTGAGGATAGCAACCACAAACATTGAATCCGACATCAAAATGCTTGCTGCCAGTATACAGTGTCAGAAATCTCTCTAAGTTCCATCGTGAAAATCTGCATGTAATGTGGAGCGGAGAAGGATCGAAGTTGCTGATAAAATTATGTAATTATTAAATTAAAAATAAAATATAAAATTTATATCTCATCTAGTATAATATATCAATATTTTTCTTCACTTTTACCCTTTGCGGCCCGCGAAATTTTTTAAATGGATAAATTGGCCCTTCTCTCAAAAATCTTGTGCACCACTGGTCTACATTATATGTTCGAAAAGAAATAAGTCTGGCGATCCCTGGTGGAGGCGTCTTAATGTTCCTCCAAGATCTGTATGCAGTGACCATTGCTAAGACCCTGACAGTAGCCAGCTTAAAGGACGGATACATCAAGATTTTATCTGTTGCCAAGTAAAAAAACGAATAGTAATCCAAATTTCGAGCGATGAAACTTAACTTTTGATTTAAGCCGAAACAAATTTTTAACTAGTGAAACTTTTCTGGTTTCTTTGGCCAATCACAGTTTATATTTCATTCCTACAAACATGAAAAAGACATGTTCATTGTTCAATACCTTGACTGAATATTAGACTGTCTTCGTGGAACTGGATTTTAAAGAATATATACGAGGTACATTCCCTGGATCAAGCGATGTCAAATGGACGGAAAGATATAGGAAGACAATATTATTACTTCTCTCATTCCTTGCTTTTTGGTGAAAAACTTACAGACAGTGGCGTTCATTAATGTGTTTAACACTACATTTACTTACCTGAATTACAGCTGGTTGGTAACATTATTAGATTTATTAGTGGAACTATCAACACTCTTTAACTTTCGTTCTACCTAAGTGCACGGTCAGTGGCTCGGATATACGAATAAACACCTTCATGCATTGATTTGCTTACCGTGTAAGATTATCCAATAGCTCAGAATAATAGATATTTACGCCTTGCATAGTTTGTATAATTGTATTATATGAGAGTAAAAACAGCAAGCATTAAATTGATATGTCCATGCATGTATGTTCATATATAAATTGTCAATGTCTAGCAAATAAGCTTAGTATTTTACAATGTTATATGATAATTGCCTATTCATTGGATGAATGGAACTAGTCCTCATTATAACATTCAATTGCAGAATTATTAGCAATTCCAAGAAAGGGTTTTATGATAAAATTATAATATCATTCATTGGTATTTTATGATAATTATCTCTACGGCAGAGTTTCTTAAACTATGTTCCTCCAACCCTGAATATGTTTTCCGTGACAATTTGGGAACATACCAAAAAGCCGGAATTGAAACAAATGTAAAACATCGAGCTATATACAAAAGTTTCTCAATCATTTGCAGAATGAAGACCACTATATATATTTTAGCGTTACCTAGTGGTCCGTTTCGTTCCTTAATTAAGCAGTGATATAATTACATAAATAAGCACTGTGATACCATCCAATTTCTACAAGATGTAGTAACTTATGCTAAAAACCAGGGCTGTGCAGTCGGAGTCGGAGTCGTCACGGCGTTTTGGTCGGAGTCGGAAATTTTGAAAAGAATGAACTTTTTATTTTTACATGTAATAAGTCAAATTTGGCTCTTGGCGGGATTGGTTGGTTGATATATAATTGAATACAATCAATTCATACAGCAATTCCAAGAAAGGGTTTTATGATAAAATGATTATATCATTTTATGATAATTATCTCTACGGTAGAGTTTCTTAAACTATGTTCCTCCAAACCTGAATATGTTTTCCGTGACAATTTGGGAAATTTGTATACACTGTAACACTTTTTAATATCTTCGACTTACAATTGAATGGCAAGTGATGATCAATCTTCAATTTATTGATTTAGTAGGCATTTACTTGGTAGAACTCCATTATAATACGGTAAGAAAAATAACAATGTATTTTAGTTCTACATAAATTATTTTTTATATTTGTTTGCTATTTGGCTTACGCCTTCGTGTCGTAGTTCTGACGAAGAACGAAATAAAATCAACAAATTAAAAAATAATTTTTCTTACCGTATCAATCTTCAATGTCGTTTATGAAGCCAAGTATCTAGGTACCAGGTTTGAAAAGTTTTCTATCGCAGAAAACGTTTGGGAAAACATTATCTTTAATATATAGAAAAACAGTATTGTTTTCTATATATGACTGCTTAAGGCTGATTCTCAAAATAAACACTGCTTCTGCAGATTTGTAAAAAACTAGACGTTGAAAAGTTTACTCAATGGAGGACGCCACTGTTCCTTCCTCGTGAAATATGCTTTTGCACACGTTCCAGATTTATTGAACTGTAAGTTTAAGCTCTCATGCTCGTTTGGCTAGGAACAATTTACTCTTTACAGGTGTGTCGTAGATAATAAAGTATTCTTACTTAAAAATGCATCCAGTAATAGATTTTTTAGTGATATTGAAGTATTTTAGTAAAAATCTTTTCAGCACTAACTTCACACGTAAATAAAAAAAAATCTTCACTTCACTCTTTAAATTGACGGGACACGATACAATCTCAATTGAACAACATTACTTTCATTATGTTTTATAAAATCGTGACTATTTACAATACAAAGGTGACAATGATTTTACGCAATCTTTACCGTTTAATAAAATTTTACCTAAAATTATTTACTGTATAAACAATATAGGACCCGCGCTTCTCTTTTTTAACGACTGCCAAGCTTCTTATGTTAGGCAGACCGGTAGAAACTTTAATATGATAATTAAATAATATAAACGATGTCTAAAAAGTATCAATTTTTCCAAAACCGCCAATCATTGACTTTATCAGAGAAGTAATAAAAAGTCAGTAAAAAGTGTTTAAAAATGATAATCAAAGCTATTTTAAATTTTATTTTAAAATGAACTTCCACAAAGTTACCGCCAATCCATCGAAAGTATTATAAATGTTTAAGTTCGAAAATGCAATGATTTTTATAGCGCTATGTTTTTTTTGGTTTTATGTTTTCAAACCGTTGTAAATCAAGGTGTTACTGTACACACAATTTTTTGGTATGTAAAATAGTTTGATCCGGGCCTGTCTGCCCAAAACACGTTTCATAATTAGTATGTGCTACTGCGTTATACGTGAAATAATCATAGTTATTTTAAATCTTATATTATTCTTTCAGTATGTTTCAATAATCCTCAGCTCATTATTGACGTTGCCAAAAAATCTGAAATGAAAACTTTGTAGAGAAAATGGGGAGTCCATTAAACAGGTTGTTGATATAGAGCTACTTGTAACTTATCTGTTCAACCACTTCCTTTTTTAAAGAGAAGGATAGAAAGTTACGACTATAGTAGGACGAGTTATTTAATCGCTTTCTCTACCAGACCCCATCTTTACGATTGGAAGGGTGTGAGATATTATAGTTTAAGAAATCACAGACATCCACTTATATCGAATAGAAATTGTTATACTGGATGAAAGACAAAGTATTTGTGCTGAAAAATCCATAAATCAATCGAAAGGGGAATATATGGAGCTGCGAGTACTGGAACAGGAACCAGTGAACACCTTAATCGAAGCCAAAAACCTCGACCGCTCGACCAAGAATCTAAGTGCAAAATGTTTTCCAACCCATAATATGCACGTTTGTATATTCATCAATCGAATAGAATTCAAATATCTCGATTGACGGAATTTTAAAATGAGGAGTAGTAAGACTCATATAATATAGATATGTTCGGATAAAGATCAGGACCAGCTCCGCTTAGCTGTATTTTCACCAAGAAGTGACAGCTAGCACTTTAAACGTGACAAAATGACTTAAATATCCCGTCTCTATTGATTGTATTTTGACATTATTGTATAATGTATTATTATGTGAAGCTGTAATTTACTATAGCAAGGCAAAGCCATCATTCAAATTTCTCTTGACGACTATTAATTGCCATGGATATTTATGATATTATAAATATGCTAAGCAAATCGATCAGAGTCTCACAGAGAGAAGTAAATAGAGTATCTTGCTTTGTCAACCACCGTATTGAAGCGCGGGTTTGTAATATTCAACATTCATTTATGTTTACCTTATAATTCTATATGTAATATTGTACGTCGTGGAATTCAAGGTAGCATGTATAATGTAATAAAAAGTACGTATTCAAAAACGGATATCCTACAATTTTTTGAAATTAATCAGAGCCATGATTAATTCTGAATAAAACTATTTACATTAACTAGAAAATAGCTGCATTCTTGAAATATATTTCCCATTTGATTTTTCTCTTTTGCTTTAAAAAAGACGCTTTTTAGAGGATTGAAATTCTTGAAAATACATGTTCAGTACTTCCAGATATGTGAATAAATGGTGTACAAGAATTAAATATCTAAATATGTTTTTAGCTCTAAAAATGCTAGTATTCGACTTTTTTGTATAGTTTGGTTTTGACTACAGACAACTATACCTTATAATAAAACATTTGTACCTTATTTTCATGGAGCTTTATGGGAATACTCCATTTATATACTATAGTTAAAACAAACAGTGCGTGCAATCATCAATTCAAATTTTATATGCCCAGGGACCTACAAAGTAAGGTTTTAGTAGTCTATTGGTGATGGCTATACTTGGATTTGGGTTAAACTTTCATAAAATTGAATTGATTATTTTGTCGTTTTTTGATGATGTGAGTATTTTTATTAAACAATAAATTTGGTCATGTATTTAATGGGTCATTATCTAATTGGAGTTTAAATAAAATAAATGGTCAGTAATATGTCAAAATGGTCAATCAATATTATAAACGGTGAGTATCTACTGAATCAGTATAAATGAAACGGACAGATTTTTTTTTAAAATAAAATATGGTTCTAAGAAACCAATTTATGAATAAGTCTAAGACTTGATTATAACCTTACCCAAACCTAGCCTAACTAAACCAAACCTTCTTGCCACTACTAATTACAGAATGTTAATAGATATATTTATAGTACCCCTTTTACAAAAAAAACTTTTCCAATAATATATTGACCAACATTTATTGCTAACTGGCCTGTTTTATATTATTACTGAGCATTTATTTCATATTTACTGACCACTTATCGAACTAGATACTAACCAAATATTTGGCTACATAACTTATTTCCCATTTTATGCGACTTTATTCATCTGAAATGATTCTTTGTTATAATAATAAGAAAATATTATTTTATAAAATTGAACGTAAAAAGAATTCGTTTCAATAGCACACACATACTTTTCACGTTTCTCACATCATGTACATATATACAGCAATGTTACAAATTGTGACAGCTTTTTACCATAAATATTTCAGTAGGTTCTGAAGTTAGGTTTCAATTTATTATTATTGTCATGCATGTTGATAGTAGGGCGACTCACGTGTAAGTATGTGTGTACGGAAGGCAATAGATAAAAAGGGGTTTATAAACGAAGCTTACGAACCGAAAATGGCAAAACGGTCAACTACGCTCCCTACTCTCAAACAGTCATAAATTCAGCGAGTAACGTTGATACACGGCCGATCGCTACGCCGTAGATCCCGAGCTTTTCAACGACCCTCTATACACGTCAGTGAAGTGCTACGATCACCACCATGCGACATTGGATCGATTTTAGCACATTTACAATGAACTGCGAGATTGGATAGATTTTATTTTTTAAAACTTTTTTAATTTACCATTAAGCTGCATGAATAACTTACTTAGTATTGACACCGCCCTATATGGTAGGTCATCAGAACTCTCTCGAACGATCTATTTTTCGCCTCAGTCTATGAGTTTAAATCGATATCAGGAAAATAAATTCAGTCTAATAATACTCTATATTTAAATCTATAGCGATCCAATATAGAGTAATTTGTTTAATAGTTGTAAAAGCGACATCCAGGCGCAACGACACCTGGGATGTATACGCACAGCCGTCTCGCTCTAACTATCGCTATATCTCTTTTCGCCCGGGCTGCGTAAGATACGTGGTATTTCACGCAGCCTCCTCTAAAATGGTACCGTGGACGCACTTCTGCTCTATTCGGACCCCGGCCTACGGAGGCGTCGTTCGCTGCAACCGGACGATAAGGGGCATATAAGAGCGGGTTTTTATTCAATCGGTCTGTCAGGTTTTACGCCTGGGCATGTCTACTATAAGAACAAGTAAACTCCTCAAGTTTACGTAAACATTACGAGCAATTCCTAGTAAGAATTGAAAATTTTTAATGATTCCAAGACAATCATTCTCGTAAGGGGTTTTTCTTAAGTGTTTTCCCCACACAAAGCCCTCAGCTGACAGAATCTTTTAGAAAGTCAATACTTAGCTAGCTTACATGCGGGAAAGGGAAACAAAGACTTAGTCTGTATCCACCCTAGCAACAAAAATAGCTAGGAAACTAGGAGCCCGCCTAGCGGACTCCACATATAGTTTCAGTAGGAAAGTAAAGGTAGGAAAAAAAAAAAAAAGGTTTTACGGAGCTTGGAGTGTGCACTATAATAGCCATATAAAGCTTTTAAATTGGTCGACGGCTTCGCTTCCCATAATTGAAGAGTTGGAATAGTTGCCCTCTGCTCCTGAACCTTCCCCAGTCAGAGACTAGAGCTCTGAGAAGCACTTGTGCCATATAAAGCTTGACGAAAGTCAAGTCTTGAGCAAGTTGCCATCAGACTTGAAATCTTCTTCTCCCCCTGAAATCCGCGTATTTCCATCCTGATATCGGTACCGCGAAGTCGCAATCGTATTGTTATGGTATCGTCTAAACCATAGATTCCCAAACTTATTTCCCCCGTGGACCCCCAAACCAGAATTTCATTTTGGTGGACCCCCCCGGTTCCCTAATAATGAAGTTTTCTAAACTTTTCAAACACAAATATGAACACAATGCGATAAGTTTTTGTATAGTGGACAGTGAAAAAAAAGTTGTTTTTTATTAGTTCTTTATTGAATTTTTATTTAATCAAAATGAAGTGTAAGTAAATAAATAAATAAACAAGTAATCGTACAAAAAATAATTGAAACATATCAAAACATATTATAATAAATAAGAATTCTTTATTAAAATAATATTAAATAAGAATTCTTTGAGCGTCACGTTCATCCTTCTCATTAATGAGAGGGATGAACCTGACGCTCCGATATAAGTTGGTCAATATTTGGCTTTAAATTAGTGAGGTATAGTCGTAAATCACCACGTTCTGTAATTTGCAACCTGTTCCTTTTTTTCGTAAGAAAATTAGTAACCGCACTGAAGCCTCTTTCCACGAGGTATGTAGAAGGAAAAGATATTAAAATTTTCTAACGATGGCCCATAACGCAGGATAAGTCACAGGGATATCTTTCTACAGCCAAAACTGCTGGTAACCCTTTCTAAATTCTACCTTGAGTTCTTCGTCTGTGCTAAGTCCTATTAACTCTTCCTGTAATATGTCTTGTACAGTATCCATTTCTTCTATATATGGATTGATGATCCATGGAGGTATTTTCATTATTAAAATGTCTTCAAACCTGCTTTTGAAGTCTTCGTGGAGGACATTTAGGTGTTCTACGTAATTCATAAGATCATCGTCGTGAACATTTGTCGACGACAACTTCGGAAACTGCGTAAATTCTCGTCGTCCAATGTTTTGTTTCATCAAATTTATTTTTCCATGAAAATTTGCGATTATGGATTTTGTTTTATTAAATTTAAGCTGTCGCCTTGTAATTGCAAATTCACCTCATTAAATTTGGCAAACAAGTCTGTCAGGTAGGCAATGTCTGCTTTGAATTTTATTAGGTTTTCTTTCAAATCTTGATCTTTAGCGTGCAGAAATTCCAAAACGCTCTCAAAAAGTGAAAAAAACCTCGTTAAACATATACCTTTGAGAGCCAGCGTACTTCAGTGTGAAGAAGTAATTTTCGAAAATCCTCTTCATTTTCTTCACACAACTGCGCAAATATCCTTATGGAATTTAACGGATTACTACGAATCTTGTTTATCGCTTTTATGACGAATTGAAGAGATTGATGCAATCTAGGACTCAGATTTTTCGCTACCAAATGTTGCCGATGGATAACGCAATGAATTGCAAGCACTCCGGGTATATTTTGTTTTAAAATGCCCATTAAACTGCGATAACGTCCAAACATGGCTGGTGCTCCATCTGTTGCTGCCGACATTATATTTGATAAAGGGATCGATTTTTCAATGAAGTAATCCTTCAAAACCTTGAATATTGATTCGCCTTTAGTGTCTGTTGTCAAAGTTCTCGCGAAAAGCAGTTCTTCGTGAATTTTTGATCCATAATAAACCGAACATATCCCATTAATAGTGCTTCATTGCCAGGTAAAGTTGACTCATCCAATTGAATAGAGAAATGATTTTTTGCAGATAATTACACAAAAAGCTTTCAACACAATGACTCATTTCATCAATGCGCCTTTGAACTGTGTTATTGCTCAAAGAAATTCTTTGAGTGTATCGTATATGCAGGCACATGTAAAACATTTTTTAAAACCTCTTCAATGACTGGCAAAAGCAGCTGTTCCCCGATAATATGAGGCGTTCCCGATTTTGCTATGAGGCATGAGATATTGTAAGATGCCCGCAGACCATCATCGTCTCTTTTTATTGTTGAAGCGAACATATTATTCAATGTGGTTCTGTTCAGGTGTTGTTTTAGTGATTCAAAGTATGTCAAATCTCTATCTTTTTTTTATCAGGGGTGACACTTTTTCAGATGATCATTTAGCTTGGATGGTTTCATAGAGTCATTGCTTAAAATTCTGGTGCACAAAAGACACATGGGGAGATGTTTGTCCGACAGGGATGGAATGAAGCCGAACTTTAAATACTCAACGTTATACTGCCTACATTTCCTTTTTAGTTTGCGACATTCTGGGTAGAAATTATCTGTCGATAAAAAATGAAGCAATTCAATAAACAATTATATTTATTATATAAAAAAGAAGTCAAAATTAATTTCTAAACCGGTTTAGACTGAACATATTTTCAAAATAAATGTCCACAAAAAATGACTTAGAGAACTATTTCTAATAAATGTTGCATGGAATTTTGTACTTTCTTTTCATATCCACTCACGATGATTTCGATTTTAATCACTTTAAATTTTTTATTTTATTTTCAATCCCCTTCCTCTCCAATCTCAAAAAACAAATGAACATTGTTCAGGAACGCGCGTTTAAGAGTTTGGCCGCCCGCATGTAAACATAGATTGGCCGCCCCCTTTTTAAAGATACTGAAAAATCAGTTCTTCGGGAAAATCAATTTATCAATAAAATAGTCTCACGATTTTATAAGAATCTTTTTTCGGCGTATCAATAATGAACTCTGAATTATGAGAGGGCAAATTCTAGGTTATTTTTCATGAACATAACAATTTGAAAGCATGCAGTTTTAGTTATTCTTATAAATAATTATATAATTATTTACTTTAAGCCCGATTTATAATTTAATTGTTGAAATATAACTCACTCTGAATTATGATGTTGATTTGATGAAAATATCGATTGACGAACAAGATGTCAATCCCAATATCACAGCCCAGAAACACACAGTCCACAGTAGAACTTGACTCCTCGAAGGTTTAGAACAGAATGATTGTGAAGAGTGTTCCCAAAAATAAGAACCAAGTTTAAATTTTAAACATATGTTTTGGATTACTATTGAGGAGGCTTTTAGCATGCTTTTAGCCAAGTATTTTTATCTCCTAATTCTATGGAATGGAGTTGTAAAATTAAGTATAAACGACCCATCCGAGAAAACCCTTTGGGTTTTTTTATCTTGCCTATTTGACAAAGTCGACGAGATTTATTCAATTGCTGGAGTTTTTTTTTTTTGTTCAGTGTAGCAGGCAAGCGATTGCAAATCTTTACCTGAATATACAGATGTTTGTTTTGATTTTATGTGACTGTGTAAAATGCAAATATTTTCAAATTTATTTTGTCAAATAAATCCGTGGACCCCCCATTTACATCTCGTGGACCCCTTTTATTTTTTCTTCCTGAATCCGCGGGACCCCCTGTCAGTCCTCGCGGACCCCGGGGTCCGTACGGACCACTTTGGGAACCCTTGGTCTAAACCTAACTTCTAGGGCTTGTTTTTCGAATATAACTTTTTTATCGTATAATCTAACTTCTAGTGTTTGTTTTTCAAATATAACTTCTTGTATCAAATAACCTCTGTGTAAATTCTTGTGTTTAATTTAAATAAATGAGCGTGCTAATCGCACTGTGTTTGACACTCTGAGATCGTTTCAATTAAGAGCATCCTGATTCTCCCTCTCCTATCCCTAAATTCCTCTCCCCGAGTGACGGAAGGAGGTTCTCTCTCATTTAACGAGGGAGCCCGAATCTAGGTCGTCTCAGTATGAAGATGTGAAGAAATACGTTTCGCGAATAGTCATACCAAACGTCGAATAATCTAAGTTATTTATTATTAAAACAAAATAGTTTTATATGTGCGCGCTAGAGTCGGCGTGCGAAGAGTTTCCAATTCCGGGCCGAAATTTTGATCCCGGGATTTGGCGATTGCAATTAGTCGATCCCGGGATTTAGGATAATTTTTAAAGTGTGAATATTTTTCATATTCATTTACTCATGTTGTTTTATCATTTAATTTTTTAAAAGAATTAATATCATCAACTATTAATTAATACAAAATTTTGGTTGTTTATCAATTATTGAAAAACGAAAATATTATTTTATTGAAATGTAATGCTTGAAGGTAATGCTCTTTTGAATGCGATCTGATAAGTAAAATTGAATATATTCTTGGATAAATAGATTTCTAGCATTAGGTTGTTATTTTTTCTAATTTTACTTTGTAATATTTGTAAAATGGGGACACAATATACGAAATGCATAAAAAAAAATATTGACAATTATTGAATTTTAGGCAATTTTATGTTTTTGCACTCATAAAACCTCTATTTTTGTCGCTTGATATTTTTCTTGCTTTAGAATTCATTTCAATAA
This sequence comes from Himalopsyche kuldschensis, assembly GCA_028554975.1. Classification (NCBI taxonomy): domain Eukaryota; kingdom Metazoa; phylum Arthropoda; class Insecta; order Trichoptera; family Rhyacophilidae; genus Himalopsyche; species Himalopsyche kuldschensis. Next base: position 16,452,745 of record JAHFWI010000014.1, read on the forward strand.
AATGATTTATTTATATTCGATGCTGTCATCAATGCGTAACGCATCAAATATTATTTTTTTCACAAGCATCTCTTGTTCAAAAGATGACACGCGCAAGTACACGAAATATTACGATTTTGTAAATAATAAAGAATTAAGAATTTTTTAGGATTTTGTTTTGTGATATCAAGTACTTACTATAAATGATCGGGATACTAGGATTGGAAGCCTTAGTTTTTCAGCGTGCTAACGAAGGCGCTAACGTCGGTGATGTCGTGGTGCCGATATAAGGATTGATGAATATTGAAGTTACGGTGGATCGACTAATTCTTTTGAACAGATAGTCGAATTAGATAATTTATTCATATTTTCTTCGGATAAGGCAGAAGGTGGATACTCCGTAAGCCACTGAATAAACATGCGGTGTGTATCTTTACTTTACGCAGTGATGTATTATTAACGAAGGTAATCCGACTTTACCCGTAATAGCCAAGCATTTAAGCCGCGTGTGTTGAGCTACGTTGTAAAACCATGCCGCATAATTATTAATTACTCACCTTTTATGAACAAGAGTGAGGACAAGAGGCGCCTCGTTGAAACATATATAAATATTTTTTTAAATAATATTCAATAATTTTGGATAACAGTAGCATATGAACGATTTATTGTACGTGATCGTATTAAATTTACTTCTCACAAAAATGATGTAATAAAACGACTTTTCATGCAACTTACACTTATTGTCGTTTTCCGCACACTATCTCATATGTTGATAAAAGTACATCAGGAGATAATAAATAAAAACTGTTTAATAAATCGAAACGTTAGTTTTTATTGTATTCATTAGTTATAGAGTTGCATGACTAAGATCATCAAATAAAAGTATAATTGATTTTAAATTTCCGGAAAACTGAAAATTTTTCTTTGAATTTTGTACATTGATTACCAACTGTTTCCATACGTTTAATAGTCTTTCTCAGCTTTTGTATAACTAAAGTTGTATTTTTGTATATCTTAACAGTCGCAAGCATAACGCTTGCGATGAACAAAACCTGTCCTGAGCCTGATCCAAATAAATTTAATGTGGAATAAGTACTTAAAATGTGTTCATTCTACCAAGTATTGACAGTGGACACTTTACAAAAAAATACTAGAGAATTTGTTCTGAAGTAGAATGCTTGATCGATTGAAGCGACCGATTTTTTAATTGGTCACTCATGGCCCATATCAGTCTTCGTGTGAAGTATCCAGAATAACTGAAGCATTGTGTCCCTTTTTCATAATGAAGTCATTCAAAGTGCATTTTTTTATAAAAAAATGCTCTCGACCACTATTTTTTTTACTATTCAAAAAAAGTTAATAACTCCTTTGTTGCGAATATGTTTGGTTATCCGCCTCTATTGTCTAGTGCAGGGGTCACTAGAATTTTTGAGAAACGGGCCGCATTAATATTTTTAAAAACTTTGCAGGCCGGATGTCAAATAAATTCGTGTTGGAAACCAATTAAAATATTAATTTATATGTTCTTATATAATGTAAACAAATCTTATTTCTTTTTCGATGGTTTCGGCGGTAACTTTGTGGAAGTTCATTTTAATATAAAATTTAAAATAACTTTGATTATTCCACGTATTGTGTAACTAATTGTGACACGTGTTTCGCCTCTTTCAGAGGCATCTTCAGACTTACTATCGCAAAGTTTGCTTAAGTAATGAAGCAAGATAAATTCTAACATTTTAACATTTTAAATTATGAAATTACAAAATGGATTACGGGTTTTTTCCTTCTAAAGGAAACAAGGGTGATAGAATCAAAACAATGCATTAACATAATGATACTAATAAGGTGCAATCACTCAATCAATTAGATTGGGATTTTTTTCCTTTTAAGGGACGCAAAGAGGGTTAGGAATCGAAACAAATATATTTCTAATGACGTTAAACATTACAAACTAATAAACTATAAACTAATGAGCTGCAATCAATCAGTTAGGTTGGGTGATCACTCTTTTGAATTGGGAATAATGTTAGCAGAGGTGAGCAACCTGTCCTGTTAAGAATATTATTTAATAATATATCTTTTTTATTAAGAGTTTTAACTCTGGGCTGTGATATTGGGATTGACTGGGTTGTGATATTGGGATTGACGAACAAGATGTCAATCCCAATATCACAGCCCAGAAACACACAGTCCACAGTAGAACTTGACTCCTCGAAGGTTTAGAACAGAATGATTGTGAAGAGTGTTCCCAAAAAATAAGAACCAAGTTTAAATTTTAAACATATGTTTTGGATTACTATTGAGGAGGCTTTTAGCATGCTTTTAGCCAAGTATTTTATCTCCCAATTCTATGGAATGGAGTTGTAAAATTAAGTATAAACGACCCAATCCGAGAAAACCCTTTGGGTTTTTTATCTTGCCTATTTGACAAAGTCGACGAGATTTATTCAATTGTTGGAGTTTTTTTTGTTCAGTGTAGCAGGCAAGCGATTGCAAATCTTTACCTGAATATACAGATGTTTGTTTTGATTTTATGTGACTGTGTAAAATGCAAATATTTTCAAATTTATTTTGTCAAATAAATCCGTGGACCCCCATTTACATCTCGTGGACCCCCTTTTATTTTTCTTCCTGACAGGGACCCCCTGTCAGTCCCTCATGGACCCCTGGGGGTCCGCACGGACCACTTTGGGAACCCTTGGTCTAAACCTAACTTCTAGGGCTTGTTTTTCGAATATAACTTTTGTATCGTATAATTTTCACAAGCATCTCTTGTTCAAAAGATGACACGCGCAAGTACACGAAATATTACGATTTTGTAAATAATAAAGAATTAAGAATTTTTTAGGATTTTGTTTTGTGATATCAAGTACTATAAATGATCGGGATACTAGGATTGGAAGCCTTAGTTTTTCAGCGTGCTAACGAAGGCGCTAACGTCGGTGATGTCGTGGTGCCGATATAAGGATTGATGAATATTGAAGCTACGGTGGATCGACTAATTCTTTTGAACAGATAGTCGAATTAGATAGATTATACGATACAAAAGTTATATTCGAAAAACAAGCCCTAGAAGTTAGGTTTAGACTTTACGGTTCCCCAAAAGTATTAACCGTACGGACCCCCAGGGGTCTGCGAGGGACTGACAGGGGGTCCCTGTCAGGAAGAAAAATAAAAGGGGGTCCACGAGATGTAAATGGGGGTCCACGGATTTATTTGACAAAATAAATTTGAAAATATTTGCATTTTACACAGTCACATAAAATCAAAACAAACATCTGTATATTCAGGTAAAGATTTGCAATCGCTTGCCTGCTACACTGAACAAAAAAAAACTCCAGCAATTGAATAAATCTCGTCGACTTTGTCAAATAGGTAAGATAAAAACCCAAAGGGTTTTCTCGGATTGGGTCGTTTATACTTAATTTTACAACTCCATTCCATAGAATTAGGGAGATAAAATACTTTTATTAAAAGCATGCTAAAAGCCTCCTCAATAGTAATCCAAAACATATGTTTAAAATTTAAACTTGGTTCTTATTTTTGGGAACACTCTTCACAATCATTCTGTTCTAAACCTTCGAGGAGTCAAGTTCTACTTTGGATAACTAAAAGTTGTGATATTGGGATTGACATCTTGTTCGTCAGTCCCAAGCATAACAGCCCAGTCAACCTAATATCACAGCCCAGAGTTAAAACTCTTAATAAAAAAAGATATATTATTAAATAATATTCTTAAAAGGACAGGTTCATTCTACCTCTATTGACATTATTCAAAAAAATACAATTCAAAAGAGTGATCACCCAACCTAACTGATTGATTGCAGCTCATTAGTTTATAGTTTATTAGTTTGTAATGTTTAACGTCATTAGAAAATATATTTGTTTGCTTTGTTTCAAAGTGATTCTTATAACCCTCTCTTTGCGTCTTTTAAAAAGGAAAAATCCCAATCTAATTGATTGAGTGATTGCACCTTATTAGTATCATTATGTTAATGCATTGTTTTGATTCTATCACCCCCTTCCTTGTTATACTTTAGAAGGAAAAACCTTGCAATCCATTTTGTAATTTCATAATTTGGAAAAATGTTAAAATGTTAGAATTTATCTTGCTTCATTACTTAAGCAAACTTTGCGAAAATAACAATGTATTGAAGATGCTACTTGAAAGAGGCGAAACACGTGTGTCACAATTAGTTACACAATGCGGAATAATCAAAGTTATTTTAAATTTTATATTAAATCTTATTTCTATTGGAATTTATAATAGAAAATATTTATTATATTTTATGGGTTTATACGTTATCGTATCTTATAGGAATCAATTGATGAATTTAAATAAATACTATAAATAGTAAATTTTTCATTCTTTTGATACCGAGATTTTTAAAATCACTGTCCACTTTGAGTGATAAATAAAAATACTATGCAGATAAGGATTCAACCCTTATTGATGACTACACCATTAATACAGAAATGAATTTGGCTAAGCCGAATACATAAGCTCATTATTTAAGTTGATCAATTTATTGATAAGTCTGTCATGTATATCATTTAAAATACCCTTAACTTTTCGAATATATCATAATAACACAACTTTTACTAATTATGTAACACTTTTCATTCTGTCAAAACTGTTTTCACGCGGTGGGCTTTTTCAGCTAGAAATGTGAATAAATTATCATTTTTTTTTAATTAAAGTTCTTGAACTCTTTGAATTGTTAAGTGTCTCTTGAAGCGTTAAAGCTGTATTAAGATGTTCCATGAAATAAAAAATAATTTATGCTTTCTTTGACAGGTAGCATTAGGGTTTGACAGTTCGACAATTCACCAGAATTATTTGACTTTGTTGTAGACACTCCAATTACTCGACACTTCAACTACTCGAGTATCGAGTAGTAAAATTTTTGAATACTCGAGTATACTCAACTAGTTTTAGATGTAGCAAAATATATATTATTAATTCAAATTTGTGTACATAAATAGATGATAAATAATAAAACAAGCTTATTTATTTAAGTAAATACATTTATTTCAATTTATAAAACATATATTTCAAAAAAAATATCCGTATTAGAAAAAACTCTCTCTGTTGCTATGGGCGTCGGTTTTATAGTTAAAAATGAATTAAAAATGCATCTAGTTTGAAATAAGTAAATAAAATTTGGAAATAAATCTTCATTAATAAATTACGAGTATTACTCAAGTATCGAGTATTCAATACTGGAATTGGAGTCTCTACTTTGTTGCTTCAATCGTCTTGTATAGCCTAGTGATAAGAAATCCACCTTGTCATCAAAATGTAACAGGTCACATTCATGTAAAGTAAAATATTAAATGTTCAACTCGAAAAGCGTCAGTCTAAAACAGTGGCTCTTAACAAGTGTAGCGCGAACAAAATAATAGGAGAAAAATCCGCGACGATGAATATCCAGGACTCTACACGAGGGCACTAAAAATCTTAGTACAGTTTCCAACATAATGTTTGGGTGAAGTCGGTTTCTTAACAATTACTAACATGACATCGTAAAAAAACATGAAAAACTAAACGATTTGAACAAAGATCAGAAATCTCACATTCTCACAAAGTATCACAATAAGTGGTATGTAATAAAATTTGTGTCCGTATATTTTTCTTTGTTATTTGACCATTTGATTTTGGTACAGTAGAACCTCGATTATCCGGACTAATTGAGGATGAAGGTAGTCCGGATAAGGACAAATCATAGGTTGTATTATCGATGTGACATTTGGTGGAAAAAAATTTACCGTAAACATTTCATCAATCTGGTTTAAACATTCAATAGATAGGTGGGAAGGAGCATTGTCTAGTAATAATAACGTTTTTCCTCTTTTATCTATAGAATTTTGATATTTTTTCACTTCTGGAATAAACTGTTTTGCAAACCAAATATTAAGATTGCTTTCCATCACGTATGTACGTAAACAGCTACGCAATTCGCCACGTGCATTTGTAATATTTTTGTTTATTTTGACCAATCCGGATAATCGAGGTTCTACTGTACACTGCAAATTTGTGCACATTTTGAAAACAAGTGCATACGACTTTAAAAAGTTTAAGAACCACTGATTCGGAGAGATGTCTCATACCTGGCATTCATAAAAACCTGACGCATTAATAATTTTATTCAATGTCTACCTATAGTTAAAAAATATTTTGATATATTAATTTATCTAAAATGAAATAATAATAAGATATTCCTCGTACTTATTCTTCGATACAATTATTTAGATCAGGACCGATTTTTCTCATCGCAATCTTTTTCAACTGATGATCCCAGTGAGGGAAACAGACCCTTGTAGAAATACATTGATTGTGGAATAAGTACAAAAAATATCTTATTATTTTGTTTTGTTATTATCAGTTTAAAATGCTCGCGATGAGTGAAACTAGTCCTGATCATATTAAGTTTATTGTGCAATTAGTACAAAAAGATTTCCTAGTTTCCTAGTAAATATTGACAGTAAACACCTAAAAAGTGATAGTTTAAATTGCGTTTATCTTTCAACGCTTTAAAAATTAACAAACACGAAAAGGTAATATGTTATTTGCAATTAAATTAGGGACACGAATACGTCGGGATTGAATTAATTAGGTAATTTTACCTGTTCGGAAAACCGCTTCACAGAGTTTTCATGCTTCTTGTTGTGTGACGTGCAAACTTTTCCCATAGCAAACACCCCCGCCATTTGTCTCTCGTTCCCTCGCAAACTTGGCGCATTAATCTGTCTCGCTCGGTAAGCACACGTTACACTTTATGTCCGCATCTTTTAGGCATGGCGCTAGTTTGACATTTTCTTGAAATATACCAACATGTTCTGAATTTAGAATTTGCCACTTTAGCGGGTAATGGACACGGGAGGTGAAAATAACAAAAGGTTTATTTCTTTATAAATGTCACGAAAATAAAGAAAATTTAAATAACATTTCCATATTATAATAATTATGTGTCGCCTTTTAAAAATATTTATTTAAGCTGCTTTAATATTTTACACAAAATAATATTGTAGGCATCAGGTACCTGACATCACTTGAAAATAACCAAGAGAATGCAAATATATTTGCTTTTTTTAATGAAATCATTTATTAAGTCGTCGAAAATTGGTATTTTAAAGTCACTGAATATGTCAATAAATAGAGTTTTATAAATCAACTAGCTGTACCCTGCGCGCGTTGCTACGCCTGCAATTGTAGGGGGGATTGGGGGGATGGGGTGGGGGAGGGGGTGTTCGCCAGAAAGTTTCACGGAAGTGTACTCGAGAAATTTGTAAAAATTCGATATCAATTTTTGGGGGGGAGGGGGGTTGTTTGACGGGGTGTGGTTTGGGGGGCGTAAGGAGGGGGTATGCCTGAAACCTTCAAAGAAGTGAACTTGAAAAATTCTTAAAGTTTAAAAAAAAATTGGGGGTGTAAGTTGGGGGGTGGTTGGGGGGAGGGGTTGGTAAGCCAGAAACCATTGCGGGAGTGTACTCAATAAATTTGTAAAGTTTCACATCGATCGGTCGAGCGGTTTAGTAGTCCAAAGCGGACATACACACAGACATTCATTTTTATTTATATAGATAGATAATATGTAAGTTTTCATTTGGAATGATAAACTGTTTGCCACTTCACAAAATAACAGCGTACAACACTCGGCTAAACATTTTACCATAAAATTTATACCGAATTTATTGGAAGAAACTTTATTTATCATTTACAAAATTTACTTTTCATTTTTATGGTGTCCACTGTTAATACTAGAATCTAGATGGAATGGATATTCCACATTGGATTTATTAAGATCAGGACTGGTTTTACTCATCGCGAGCATTATCAACTGATAAATACTAAATTACAGCGTTATTTATGCAAAAGCTAAGCAAGAAAAATGAAGGTATGGATTTTATATTGTTGATGATCATTCTTACTTAACCTATCTTTTATTAATTATGCTTATTTTGTTTTATTTTATTTTTAATTATTTGCGTATTTGTATTACCAATTGTGTGCCATACCTTTGTTAGTCTTAATACGGTTAGAAAAATAACAATGTATTTTAGTTCTACATAAATTTTATATACATATTTGTTGATAGCTATTTCGGCTTACGCCTTCGTCAGAACTATGTTTAAAACGTGTATTAGAGATAGCTTATATACCTTTGCTAGACAGGGTGCACCGTATATCCTCTCTTTCTTTTTAAACCATACCAACCATGGAAGAATTTAAATAAGTTTAGTTTATTGGTGCAAAAGATAATCTGGGTATTTTTGGGTTATTTTTATCGTGTGAAACCACTTAAAATCTGCAAAGTCTTAAGTGCATATATTTTAATTTTTAAATTGTTTTTAGTTTATTGCATAGTGAAGCTTTTAAAAGAGGTGAGGCAATAGAAGTAATCTGATCGTTAAGAATTTCATTGGATTGATTATACCTATATTATTATTCATAATACACGTTTTAAACATAGTTCTGACGAAGGCGTAAGCCGAAATAGCTATCAACAAATATATAAAATGTATGTAGAACTAAAATACATTGTTATTTTTCTTACCGTATTATAATGGAGTTCTACCAAGTAAATGCCTACTCAATCAATACAATTTATTAGTCTTGTTAGCTTTTGCATAAATAACGTTATATTTTTGCATTTCTTGCTCGCGATGAGCGAATACGGTCGTGTTCTTATTTAAACTCATGTAGAATAAGTACTTAAAGTGTGTTATTATTTACATTACGTGAATTTTACATCGTTTAATTGAAATACTGTTATTTTAAAAATCAAAATATTCCTAATTTTTACAGTTTAACTGTATAGATTGTTTTCGTTTCTATTATTCCACACCAATGTGATTCCAACATTAATTAACTATCGCCTTATTGAGCAACTATATGATGATTTTTCATTAAAAAAAACCATTGGAAGAGTTGGAAACAATTGATAGTTCAAACATTAGAAACTATTTTTTACTTCTGCAAACTAGTGAAAAAAAAAATGAAATGAATATTTTTTTGCTTATAAATACATTTTCACAAACATCTGCACAAAAGAAAGTTTAGCTCGGCAATTTTTTTTATTGTGTGTGCTTTTTTTTATTATTTAAGCAATAAAAAGTGGACAAAAGCACGCTTCTGCTATTCTTCTACCGTGCTTACCCTGTGCTCCATAAAAAGGCGGAACGAAAATGTGAAAAAAGTAAAAATAGAATCACCAGCTTTTTAGAATTAAATGTATCAGCTATTACATTGTTTTGGCAAAATAAGAACCACTGCAAACATTTTGCAGTATTTTTTATGCAAAATTTTGAAAAGGCAGAAAGGAACAGTTCAATTCAATGAATTGCACCTCTATTTACGTTGTATTTTCATTGTTTTATTATCTCATTGTCAAAATTTCAAAAACCTTCCTTCTTTAACCCTTTATAGGGAAAATTAGATATTATGAATATCGAATTTAGACCTTATGTTAAAATATTTATTAATCACATAAAAAAATTTATTGTGTCAGAAATTTGATTTTTTCATAGGTTCAATATACTGACGTTAGAAGAATAATATAAAATGAATAACATTTTCAATTCAATATACACTGTGAATAACGATGATTTAATCACTTTTAACCATTTGGCATTCGAACAATCTGAAAATTGATAAGCCAAAAAGGTTGTGCATCACAGTTTTATCTTATTTCCTGGCAGCTAATATCCAGTTTTCAAAGATTAAAATATGTATCATTGCAGTGTATTATTTGTGAATTTGAATCAAATTGAATTTTTGAACAAAAAAATCATGTTTTACGTTCGATTTGGAAAAATGTGGCATAGCTAACTGACCAAATGTCACGCTGACATGGCAATAAAATTATCAGAATATTTTTTGAAGGAATTTTAAAAATTTAAAATTTAAAAGCAATATGTTCCCCATAACTGAAAAAAGACATACAACTAAATTTGTATCAACACGACAAAAATCACTTAGGTTGTTCTAATAAAGGCAATACTTTGAGTTAAAAATTACAATTTCTACAAAGCATTATTGCTTGAGTAATCTTCTCAAGATCAAAAATATTGGCGTCACGCAACAATGGGTGGGTTTCGTTATATCGCCATTAAAACTAGATAAATATGCTACTCTATTTTCATCTAAAAATAACTTTGAATGCCATCTTGTGGCTGTTGTCGACATCTCTTCGTGTCCAAATCCTCCGATTTGAAAGCGAAAAGTTGTTGATTTCCATTTGTAGGATATTTTTATATTGCACTATATTTAATATTAACATTTATTTGCTTAATACTATATATTTTTTGTAAAACATTCGTTTGTCTCTTCACTTAAATAGCGTTTTTGAGCTTTTCAAGATATTTTACAAATGATCATACAGTGAATTTTATCAATTTTAAGTTGTCACTGTACCTTAAAATTGATAAAAAATAATATAAAATTTTTTGTACTTATTTAACAATAAATGTATTTTGATCTAGACCGTTTTCACCCATCGCGAGCATTTTAAACTGATAAAATATACATCACATTTTTTTATAAATAACTAATCAGGTGAAAATGCTCGCTACCAGCGATACCGGTTCTGATCTTACTGCATTTTTAAGTGGAATAAGTACAACAATGTTTGATCATTTTTTAACATTTTATTTTGATTACCTCTAAATCATATTTCATTTTAGATAGCAAGTAAACTACAGTCAGCAAATAAGTAATTATTTTCTTTCACGCAAAATTGTATGTTTCATAGCTTTGAATTTTCATACAGAATCTTCAATTACCTTTAATGTAACAGAACATTACGCGTATTCGACATCAAAAAACCCCCTCATCATCATTAGTCTTTTATATCAAGCTTTAACCGTAAATTCAAATTCAAACTAAATGTAAACCGTAGATAATAATTACACAATCATATCGTTAACTCTTCATAGTTCCTTGTATAATAGAATATAACAGAAAACATTAATATTTTGAACCCTATTAAAAAACATGTAAAGAAAAACGGCCCGTCCTATACACTAAATGTTGTGTTCATGTTTGTGCTTGGCGAGAGTAAAAAATACGTAAACGTTAGTTGTTATTTACACATTCGCTTCATACATATGTGCTCCATTATGTGCTTTTTATCGTCATCACGTAATGGTTTTTTCGCTAACGCGATAGAAATTCTCTCTGGTCCCGAATGCACAATTATCATTGTAAAATATGCACTAATTTTGGAAACATGATACATCATTTTTAAATACCTAATATTTTTAATCATATCCGAATATACCGTCGATCCGTTGCAAAATTGAATGTCTGCATGATCAAAAAATAATCATTGGAAGCACAATAAGAGTTTAAGAAAAACATTATCGTTATGAAATAAAAAATACACGGTATTTATAAATTTTACCTTTACCACTTTTAAGGTGTTCACTGTAAATACTTGGTGGAATGGCATTATAATAAAACATGTTTAGTACTTATTCCACATAAATTTAATTGGATCAGGTCCGGTTTCGCGCATTGCGAGCATTACCAACTGATAATTTTCATCATCAGTTCATATCAGTTGATAATGCTCGCCATGAGTGAAACCGGTCCTGATTCAATAAATTGTATGTGGAATAAATCCAAAAATTGTTTTATTATTTTTATTGTATAACTTTACCTTACAATTTGTTAGTTCTTTGTGTGAAATAGGCAGTGTTATACTGTTATCAATACAAATAAGACGAAAACGCAAATTTTTCAGATATCTAATTTGCAATTTTTGACTTTCAAAAGATTTATTTTTCTTTAAGAATTTATTGTTCTTCAGTCACTCAGACCTTGTATAACCTTTAATTATAAGTGTAGGATTTTTCGATATTTGATGGAGCTCACAGTTCTAAGGTGCCTTGGCGTCAAAGTTCTTACGTTCACTTTCGTCTTTAAGTTGAGTTTTTATATTCAAGCAGCATTCCCTTCCCATAGCTACTGACAGGAGGGCGCTATCACTACAGATAGGGATAGAACTAGAACACGTAGATAGCTAATTGCTTTTACTACATCCACATTTTAGGATCGGTGATTGAAAAGGAATTGCGATAGCAGTGCATTTTAAAAATATATTGACCTTCTATAGTACTGACATTTAAAAAAAAGCATTTAATTTACATTTAAATTAGTTTTGAGTACTACAATAAAAATAACAGAAGACGGCAGCAGCTATTTTTACAATCATACACAATAAGTTCCAATTTAAATAACCAGTATTATCCATTAGTTTTAAATTATTCACCTTTAAGTCTTGAGGTTCGAGCTTAACTTTGTTATTAGAAGGATATTATGGGCCAAAGTTTTTGCAAGGTTAACCTTTAAAAGAGTATGGCCATATTTTTGGTTCAGCATAGTAAAATGAATTAAATTCAATATAAAATTGAAAATAACTTTGATTATTCAATGTATTTTGTTACTAATTATGGCACGTGTTTCGCCTCTTTCAGAGGCATATTCGGACTTACTATCGTAAAGTTTGCTTAAGTAATAAAGCAAAATTAAGTAGTCACTCCTTGAAAGGTTAATATTAACTGTTAATTTAAGTTTATCAGAAATTTCACTTTTGTGTAGACTGTGTGTGATCAAAAGTGAATGTAGTTAAATTTTCGATATGAGTTTATTGAGTTCTTTTGAAAAAAACAGTGAGCTGTGTAGCTGTGTTTTTGAAAGACTCGAGTGAAAGACAGATTATCTAAAAATCTAACTCTACACCAAATTGCATTCAGCTAAAGACGTGTTGCTTTATATGAGTGAATCGCTGTACTTGGTAACTAGACAAACAGTGTATTCAGATTCAATAATGAGTGCCTAACTGGAATATTTGCAGTTAATACTTTTATCTTAGAGAGGACTTTGAAAATTCCGGAATGTACTAGGAAACTTGGTTTTACGTGATTAGTCATAAAGTAACGCAACAAAAATTGGGACACGTGAGTGGCTGTCGCCAAAAAAGCTCGACCTTGATTTTTCCTCTTCCTAACGATACAACATATCGGCCCCTTAATATAAAAGAAACGTATTTCGATTATTTGCCGGTTTTCAGTTATGAAATAATATATTGCACTATGTGCCAAAGTTTCATATCAATAGACGAGGTGCATCCGTAGATATTTCAATGCGTGCTAAAATTACTTGCTTAGCTAAACTAACTACTAAACCTTAAAACAACACATTAGAATAAATTATTATTTTATTTTTAACAAATAAATCAGAAAGCCAAAGCATTGCCTTTAAAGATTGTATCTGTTAAAAAAGAAGTTAAATTTATAACTGGTGAAACCTGTTTTTTGACTCTTCTGAAAAGCAGAGACAATTTTAGGATACTTTAAGACCTTAAAAATATAATTTTGCATCAAACTGATTTTGTTCAAAAATGTCACATGGCTCACGTCACTTCTTGTGGGATCATATGTACTTTCTCTGGAAAGGAATGTGTAATGGATTAAACAACAACGAGAACAGCTTCTGCTAAGATACATAGAGTCTAATGCTCTACATTGGAATTGGAAATGGTTATACATAAAAATATTAGAAACTGCATAAGTTACCGCTCACTCGGTTTGTGTAAAACTTTATTGTGTCATGGCGCGATGCCGCGGTGGGAGACGGAACTGTTAGCCCTGGTGGAGCGCGTAAATGTTAAAATTAAATAAATTATGCCCGCGATAAATGTTGATATGTGCCGAGAGTAAAAAGATTTTTTTTTATCATTTAATATATTCTTTTAATGCCACGGAACATCTGTGTATGGTTTTTTAAAGCGTCACTTTTTGATAAAAACAATTAAATATGACAACTCGTCGTCTTTTATGCTCTTCAATATATCGCGCATATTGAGGTTTCAAATATTTATTTCATCTATTCAATTTAAAAAATCATTTTCATTACCAGCCCCTTGCACTCTTCAAAATATTATTTTTTTCCTTCCAGCGACTCATTCTTCCAGCGATTAATTTCACTGGGTTTGCGTATTTGTTAGCATGGTTAGACGAAAACTAACTAAATTGAAATAAGGCACACAATCCAATAAGGATTTTCGCATATGAGTTAGGCGTTACTTATACGATGAACTAGACTCGACATGAGTTGTTGGCAGGGCTGTGGAGTCGGTGAAAAAAAGTCCGACTCCGACTCCAGCATTTACCAAAACCACGACTCCGACTCCAACATTGACCAAAAACACGACTCCGACTCCGACCAAAAAAAGTTCAATATCGTCACTTTTTTCCCCTAATTTTCTTATTTATGTGTATTCAATTAAATATCAACCCTATCAATGCGACCAAAAGCCAAATTTGACATATAAAATGCAAAAATTAAATTTCAAACTTTTCAAAATTTCCGACTCCTAGTACGACTCCGGCCAAATCGCCGCGACGACTCCGACTCCACAGCCCTGGTTGTAGGAGTTAATCCATAGAGCCCTTAAAATACACAGCTTACTTTCGGCTTGAAAAAGTATGTTGATAGTATGTGATACAAATTAGGTTTTTAGTAAATTGGTATCGTTCATTTTGCAAAACTGCAATTTAGTATTCAATTATTATTTAGTATGTCGACAAACCAATATGAAATAGTATACTTTCGATTTTTTTCCATATCCTCTCTCAGTGTAGATCATATGGAGTATTTCGAGGGAAATTGTTTCACGAAATCTATCTAATCTAATGCCTTTGTTGTTCTACCACCTTGAGCCACAGCTGACAACATTGGCAATTTGACAATCGTTTGTATTGCGGTATCCTAACCGAGCATATATGTATACGGAAGTTCTTGAACGAGTAAAAACTGCTTGTAAGTCAGTCACTCAATCATTTTCTCTGGAAAGGATATACAATTTAGGCTAGAAGAAGAGCGTTAAGCTAGTTCTACGGCCTGATTTTAGGATTGGACATAAAAAGAGCGTACAGAAATTTTAACACCACAGACGTCCAAAAGCTTTTGGTGACAAATACATAAAGTTATGAAAGTTTTCATTTGGGAGATCCTTGTAGTCTCAACAGGATTTTTAATCCAATCGATTTGGCGAGTCGTAATTTTTTATTCTCTTGGTGCCAATTTATGTCAAAGATCTTCGACTGAACGGCTATACTTTATCTATGATGCACAACATATGGGTCGCGTGTGACTCAAAATTACATTTATTGTCATCGAGATGTGTTGTGTGTTTAACCACGCTATAAATGCTATTTAGGCCTCAAGCGTGTGGTGCACCTAAAATACGAAGATAAGATGCTTGATGTCTGTATGCATTTTCAGTGATCTGACTAGTGCTGAAACTGTGTGAAATCTTTAAATATGCCCAAAATATTGGCTGAAGTATCTTGTTAATGTGAAAATGTATTAAAACAATTTGTATCGTTTAAATACTGACAGAATATGAACCCATTAGAAGTGAAGTCAGCCATGTGGCATTTTTGTAAAAATTAAATTCTTCATGTCTCAAAGTGAAGTGTACTTATTAAAATTACACTGTTATTGTTTTTTTCACATAATAAAAGTATGCTCTGAGTTAATACAAAAGTTTCATCGTTTCACTATTTAGCTTACTTTACTTCTCAAGGTCTCAAATGATATGTTAGCGGTGAACTAATCGCACCCCTTCAATAACACTATTTTAATATATAATTTATCTAAAAAAAATCTGTTCATTTACGTAGGGAGCTGTTAAATTTTAATATAGTTTCACAAAAAAGCAAAGTAATAACGTGATTTTCACAATTTTTAGACTTCACTTCTCAAAAGCTTATATATAATAAGTCTTTTTTGACTTTATATCTTCGACAAACCGCTAACAATTGGAAAAATTCAGCCCATATGTTGAAGAATTGTTATAACACCGATACCTTAGAATTTGACTCGTTTCTGTATGATTTGTACCCAATGAAATATTTTTTTTTAAGTCTTACTTGTTTTCTAGTTCATTTTTTTTATTGAGAATTTCACCGAACGTATGTAGTTTATCATTTATTGGTTGCTAAGAAAAGTTTGGTTGACTTCTCATTGATGGCATGATCGGGCGAAAATATCTTAATAATTCACCACCATTTTCATAAAATGACCCTTTGAGCCGTTGTCAACTGGTCGACTTTATTGTTTGCTAAAAAAGAATAAGGTCGAATCGATATCCTTAAAGAACATCACCTTTTATGTGCAAAAAGGATCTTTCTTAGCGTAGCATGATCGAACAAATTGGTTGGTAAGTAGGAGAAAGTAGGGTTTCGAATTTACGAATCTAAGCCCTTATCCCCAGTGACCGACCATTCCGAATTGTATTTCTCTTTGTGTTGGCGTTTTTTAGACTTTACATAAATCAAGTAAGGCTTGTTTTTCCTTTTTTATTCGACAAACTCGAAAGGGGAGGGAATAATTAAATCATCGAAAGTTATTTTTCCCGACCGACTCTTTGATCATTCAAAAGTTTTACTTTACCTATTGACTTATTGATGAATTGTAAAATGGCTCTTTTAATAAATATACCGCTTTTCAAATATTAATTTTGCAGACTAAATAAAAATTCTTTGGTAGAACTGATATGTGGTGCGTTTGACAACACAGGTGTGACATTATTCTAAACTATCTTTCTTGAGCAAGGGCAGAGAATATTTTCATGTTAAAGTAATAACTTACTACGTTTAGTAAAAATCTATTAGATACATTATATGTTACTTCATAAATCTTATAAATTGAGAACCAAAAATGAGGCAGGCTTCATACTTCTATTTATATTCTTGACGGTTTCAGTTTCATTTAAAACAAAAGACTCCACTTTTTCGTTTTTTTGTGACACGTTTTCACCTCGTTTAGAAGCATGTACAGTCTGAAAACAACATGTGATGTAAAAAATGAGTCAATTGGAATTTAATATTGTTATCGTACAAGTGTATCAATAAAATCAAGGCAAATTTTTTATTGTCATTTTTTTCGATCGTTCTGTTTCACAAAGTTATTTAAAATTTTTGTTTTTGAACATGTGCATTTTTGCAATAATACCGCTCGGAACAGTATTTTCATTACACCACTGCATTCAAACCTGCATTTGCTGCATGTCGCAGAGAGAAGCATTTTTACGTGCAATGCTTAAACGATATGTTGGATTTTTGTGTTAAATAACGTATATATATCTAAGTATTTTAAAATCGTATAGCATGCAGAGTTTTACTGCAAACCTTGTTGGAATATTCAATTGAATTAGTAGTCACAGCCAGTCACGCGAACGTAACATACACCACCTGATCTCAAAAATAATACTTAACTGTTTTATATACATATTATGTAATACAACATACACATTATTGAAAAAATGTTTTTTTCTTCATTTAATATATTTATTATCGTTGCGCACGTTTTTTGATGTTATCTCTATTATTTTTCGTAAATTATATGATTTTTTTAAACATATAAAACAATTTTTTTCAGCTGTTTTTTGAGTTGAAAAACACAGTACTTTGATCTAACGATGCAAAAAATTGTTGGAATTTACAAAGCCATTTTAACATTTTATTATTTGGGGCATTCGTAGAATTCGAGCGAAACTGGTCCTGATCCAATAAATTTTATGTGGAATAAGTACTAAAATTGTTTTATTATTTTTATTCGTATAATAGTTTGGGTTGCTATGCTAGCCACCATATGTAGCCAAATAGATTTTGGAAATGAAATTTCTTGCCGGACCACAATCGGGTGATATCTTTTGATAATGCGTAAACAAACACTAAAAGTTATAATAAAAACCTTTTCATAGAGTACATGTTTTCATGTTTGTAGCTAAAGGAATTGAAACAATTAGATATTAATAGATACAATCTAGTGACATTCTTAATGAGCCAACTAATATTAATCCATCGCCGATACTCGAAGGCCGATACCATTACGAAAGGCTAATGCAATTTTAACTAAATAAACTTAATGAAAACTAATTTACATTCATAACCACTCAATTAAAACCAAAATTAGCTTTCACTTCAAGAAATGCATATAATCAATGTAACATTTGATTCATTTTTACTACAATAAAAAGTATGATGTTAGCATAGAAGAGAAGAATTATTGCGTGACTTTTCTAAGCCAGTATACATATATAGATAAGTAAGTAATGTTTATACGTTGTTTCGATAGCTATCAACTAGATATGTATCGTATATTTATTTTTCACTGTGCTATAAATAAACCTCTCACGATCCACGCATTGGCCATCCATTACAGTGATTAACAGCAATGCGACTAAACATTTTTTGTGTGAAGACACCAATTGAATTTGTTACTTTTAACTGAATTCAAATTGAGAGACCAAGTTTTTGCGGTTGTGCATATATTCCTTTGAAAAAAAAACAAATACACCGATTGCAAAATCTACGCATGGAAGCGCACGTTTATATGTTCGGACTCATTCCTTCAGATACCGATCTCGGCAAACTCCAGTAGTTTGTATTCTCTCTACTGCTACAATCCCTGTTAATATTTATTAGGTCAGATAGTATAAAATAAATACATTTTTATGATGAATGTAACATAAGTACCATCTCCGACCATATTTTTTTTAACAATGAATCAACGATTAGTGACAAGAACTCTTTTGTTATAGATTTATTTTTCAAATCGCAAGATCTAATAAAGATTGTCACGGCTGTTACATATATGTACATAGATACTTGCTTGCTTGCCCATTTCTGTTCGAGTTGATACAAACTGCAAGTGTTGCCAAACTTCTTCCACTAGAAGTTTATACCGTTCTAAGGTAGTGGCGATAGTTGGTTTTCCGCAGCCAATGAAAGCTTTAGAGATGTAGGGGATTTCCTCGAGATAGCTCTAAAGGAGGAAACGGTCTTTGGGATGCTCAAACAAAAGCTTATTAGGGTTAAGCGCAATATGTAGATAGCAGATTAGAACCCAGTTAGAGATTTTCCATTCCACGGCTGCGAAAATTTGTGTGTTTACTCTGGGGCAATTTTGTTGTCTTTTGGGATTTAATTGATCTCTTGAAATAACATTGTGAGGCCTTAACGTAAATAATAATTTCGCTCAGAAGCTGATCCTCTATAAAATGTTGCAAAGTACGTTCTTGCGATAAAGATACTATACAATATTTTATGTCTGTATTAATTAGCTATTAATCTTTCTTAATATTTATACTATTAAATACACAATTTATTTTTAGAGCTATAAATTCAATATTTTCCATCTCATATCTTTTTTTAATTTACTCCGTGAAATTGAGCTCTTTTTGTACTATTTTAGTTGTGGCGTATAGAATTTATATGCAATAATGACAAAACAATCGAGGATTACGGCCGAAGGTGCTTGATGGAATTTCAATATCAAACTTTAGTCGTTTAATTTTGTGCTTTTCCATGGGTTTTTATTCATGCACTTAAAATGCCTGAAGATGTTTAAACGCAAAACCTGAGTCGTTAGCGACCAAACTCATGGAAAAGTACAAAATTCAAACGATTAAAATTTGACAAAACAATCCATTCAGTAATGTGCACCGTGTTTTGTGCGTACATTGTTTGTACATTGCAATTCAAAAATATAAAATTACATCAAAAAATTGTCAGGACCCATAAATTATCAAATCGCTAACCAAAGAAGAGGTAAGAGCGATCAGGTGTGTCTGGGTTCAAGACCGGACAAAATCAATATCATATTAAAAAATTTCAATATTATATTTAAGATCATGGGCAAATGTTTTCTTAGTGGTTAAATAAAACATTTGGCGCCTTGGATTTTAAAAAAAAATACACTAATTAATTGATTATTTTATTATTTTCAGTATATGTATATACATAACTTTAATTGGTCTCCCCTTCGAAATCGTTTGAATTATGTTTTATTTTGGAAATCAATTTATTTTTCATTCATAAACTTCTTCCGACAGTCTTCTTTTTGGTAATTTCTCATTTTCGTAGTAATAGTCCGTGATATTTTAGCCTTGTTACTTTATAGTAAAAAGGTCAGCAAATCTATATATGTATATAAAATTGTGAGCTTTATCTTTATGAAGACTCCACGAAGCTCTACCTACGTTTAATTTCGTATAAAAATCATTCTACCAATACATATAATGGAATTTCTATGGGTATTTAATTTATCTACGTTTATGAGAGCTTTCAATTCAAAAACTACAGGCCGATGTCATTTCTCTTACAAACACAATATATTAAAAAGTTTTGGAAGAGGACTTCACGGCTAGGGATTCCAACTATTTGTCAAATTCAACTATTCGGATATCCGGATAGTTTTGGCATGGCTAAAATGTTGTACAATAGTATTAAAATTATGATTTAAAAAACACATTTTAATAAATGAGAAATTTGCCAGTTGCTTTTGAAAGCCAACGGTGGTCTTGGTTTCTAAGTTTTAATAAATAATCGTATGACTTACACGCAAATAAGAGATGTTACACGATCAACGTTTCTTTGCTCACTTATATACATTTTATAATAGGTAATTTAAGACTAAATCTTTTTCCACTTTTGTATAATCTTAGATAGAAAAACATTTAAATACACATTTCAATACCGTTCCATTGTATTACAATATGTAAAATTTGCAGCTGCATAATAAATAAAATTACGGCAGTAAAGGTTTTTTTTAGACCCGAGTCCTAGCCGGTTCTTTAAAATGAAGTATTATGCTAAGATTTTGATTTCACCCAAGTTGGGCGAAGGAAAAAAAACCACTACCTGGGATATTCATAATTATTCTTTAAATGTGGAGAAATTGTGATGTGATCTTTCCTCGAATTCAAATACTATCCAAATATTTTCTCAAATATCCGAATATCGAATAGTTTTAAAAGGGCCGAATATATCCGGCTATCAAATATTCGAATTGGAGTCCCTATTCACAACATAAAGCAATGTTATAATTGGAAATGTTACGCAGATAATAATACTACTAAATCAAAAAAAATATAGTGCGAACGTTGAATTCGCAATTCCTTTATCGCTGTGCAAAATCTGAATGAATTCATTTTTAGCGACAGAGCTCTTTAAATGCGAAATAAGTTTAAAAAATGTATTTTTGATGGTGTAATGATATATTTTTTTAAATCTATACGTGACAATAATACTTGTGTAGATCAATCAATGTTTATTCAATGATCAATATGAAACAAATCCATTTAACTAAGCTTTGATTATCTCCTATTTGAAGTTTTTGGAAGAAAATAAGTCATTTACACCAGGGATCACCAGAATTTTTAGATTTTTTTAAAACTTGGCGGGTCGCATGACTAATATAATTACATAATGTAAACAAAAGTAATTTCTATTGGAATTTATAATAGAAAATATTTATCATATTTTATGGGTTCATACGTTGTCGTATCTTATAGGTACTAATTGATGAATCGAAATAAATAGTTGTGAATTCACAACAAAATCATAAATTTAAAAATTTATTTCCAAAAATCGATAATTTTTTAATGAAAATCTTTGGCGGGCCGGATCCAGCCCTTGTGCCGTAGTTTGGTGACCGTTGATTTACACCATTGAATTCGGATCTTTTTCTCCATGTATGACTCAATACTTTATTTCGTTTCCAAATATAATGATTTCCAACAAATATTTTGTGCCGCCATTCATAATTATGCTACACAAACTATCCTACGTGACAACACATTTTCTATGATATTTACTGGCTTTATTTATCTTGCTCAATAAATTCAAGGAAATTTGGAAGCTGAAAATTTATTCAATTTGGCTTTTATACGTAAGGTGTTTGATGTTACTCTACAATTATAAAAAAATAAATGTTTAAGTCTTGTATTTCTGTGCTTTTATCTACATAGGAGATAGTGTGAGGAAAACGACGAAACATCAACGATAAGATCCATTCTAGATAAACGTACTTTTTTATATAATGGACCACTAAAAGTAGAAGAATTATTTAACAAAACACCAATGCAAGATAATAAATTAAAAGCTGGACAGCCTTAAATAGAGGAAGACCACGCCCTAGCGCTTAAGTAAGGTGGTTTGCAACGATCGTATATCAAAACAATACGTCAACGTGTGAACCAGCAGAAGAATCTGCGGTAGACCGTGGAATACCGGCTCAAAAACACTGTTCTAGAACGTTTTTTTAAATAAAGAAACTTTCAAAGTATTTTTGTGTTTTCTTAATTTTCTAACTTTTACAGCAAGACTAATTGTCAGTGCGAAGAAATCAGTTCTTTATTCACGCTATTTCTATATTTATGAATGTTATTAAGTATTCGGAATATAATTCAGCGAATTCAGTAATAAAATAAGGGTCCCAAGTCAATTTGAAATAGGGTGTATTGAAGACAAAGAATTCTATCTTAAAGTGCACGAGGGTGGCGCAGGTGTTTTAACATTACGTGCGAACCTTCTACGCTGCTACAACTCGTAGCTCATAGAGCCTTGCAACCTTTCAGAGATGCTTACCAAACAACGACACAATAAAGTACGCTAAATTTCAATGATCATTTTGTATGGGGTGCCATAAAAAGGGCAATTTTTTCAAGCTTAGCCTTTTACATATTTTCATTTCCTCAAAACAATTCCTTAGGAAATATTAAAAAAAAAACCATGCCCGATCTCGGTGTGGACCATATTAACATCAAATGTTGCACTGGCTGTTATGGCTGTCATTTACTCATATTCTCTTTTTTAAGGCTAGAACATCTTATGCAATGCTTATAGCTTATGAAAGCCGCAATCAAGAAGGACGAAGTTTACCACTCAACTCGAAATATATCATAGTATTTTTTCTCTTTTTAAAGAATACAAATATATAAAAACAATTCAATTTTTTTTGATCGCTTTTACAAACAGGGAAAGCTATGAGAGTGTTTTTGTGCTACGCGGTTCAGGTAGACAGATATTATAAATCAACATAAATTTATTTTGTAATTTCTTATAATGCTTTTATATGACGGGTATTAGTTGTGTATGTTTATTTATATTTGAACAACCGTGAAGCACGCAGGTGTCTACTCAAAGTACACGACAAAACCACTAAATCCACTCATTTAATTTATTGAATAAATAAATCTCTATTCTCGTCTGCATCATGAGATATTTTTAAAGAAACAAAATGCTATTTTTTCTTTGTTTTATGAAATTTTTACTTTTGTGGATTTGGAGTGGGTAAATTAAAGTCTAGACTCGCAGCTTATACCTCTAATTTGTTAGCTCGTTGGACAATTAAATAATAATTTAAACTATTCGCAACTAGTTAACTAAATTTGCCACTGAAAAGTTTGTCCGTGAGTTTGCTCTCGACTGGTATACGTTGTTGTCGGTAACATTCACCTTAAAATAGAGGGCGCGAGACGGGGCTCGCGTAATCATGAGAGCGTTCTCCGCTTCATAAAGAACACGTAACAAAGCTCCCTACTTGAAAGTGATAAATGGATACTGGTGGCTTACCTCAGCGAATCCTGTTTTGGTGCTTTCCACTTACCAATGAAAGGCATCGAAGTTGAATTAAAAACACCATTAAACAAAAAGCTATGAAACCTATGGTTGAAGAAAACCCTCGACGCGAAAAGAAAATTTTATATCAGCGGTAGCAAACTGGTGAAAAATTTGATGAAACGCAATGTAAATTGCTTTGATGTCATTGGATTTTAAAATCCTCAAACATATGTCAAATACGCAGATTATCCTAATTCTAATTAGCTATTTATAATAAACATAATACACATACCATTTTCGCTTATAGCGAGTTTTATCAACTGATAAAGCAAGGCTAATAAAGGTATGACAAACGTTTGGTTATATGAATTTTTAAATAATTCAACGAAATAAACATAATTCATATCAAATATACTATTGTTAAAATGTTTGAGTCCTATTAGCAATAGAAGCTGTTAATGATTAAATTAACTTGATTGATTTTTTATGTAGCGGAATAAGTACAAAAATGTTTTATGACTATTTAACATAATGCAATTCCATCAAGGGTCGACAGTGAACCTTATTAGTTATCAGCTATTATAATTATAACAAGTGTACATCTTTTAAAAAAAAAAAACTGAACATTTGTATATATTTTCAAGAAAAAGCATTCAAGCAAAATGTCCGTCACATGCAAGTCCGAAATCAGTCACAATCCTCCCACACGCAAAAAAACATGATCAACCTTTTATTTTAGCCAATTGCCTTTCAATATCAAATCAAATACACTACGTGGGCGTCCAGTATACCCAAGTGGGAGTTCTTAGCTACTTGTATTGGTTTGTGAAAAAAAAATAGTGTTTTTATTTAAAAAAATATATTTATCATTTTTTTATGTGCCATTTTTAAATACTACCCAACAAGGATTAATGTAACAATGTAAACATTGTCACATTAATTTGAACTAAAGATTTTGTGTTTTAAGAGTTTGAGACGTATGAAATGTGTGTTTTATGTACAGGTGTATTTATAATCACAATACATAAACTATTCCTAGAGTGTAAGCTGTAGGTGATTAGTTATTCAATTTCTGGAATATATTTATCTTAACTACGCACACTGACAGCTGATTAATCGAGTGCCATTACTAAACCGGTAATTTCTATCAAACCAAATTTCCTCACTTTCACATAATTCAATCAACCAAATATCAGTCGAATGTCTCGGGAGGCTCTGTTCAAATTCGGTATACTGTAAGTCCTAATATTATTTCATATCTAGGGCCATAGAACTTACACTCAAGCTTATTTTGCAACGAATAAAATGAAAACATTCAAGAATATAAAAAACACATTAATTCCAGAGAGATTCTAGACAAAAGGCAAGACAAAATAACTAGTTTTTAAATGCCAATAACAGCAGTTTTAATGTGCATACTGTCAACACTTGGTGGAAAATCATATTATAAAAAGATAATGAAAAAAGTGTGCTTATTCCACATTTAATTGATTGAGATCAGGACCGGTGTCGTTATTTACAGTAATGCTGAGTTATGTATACAAAACTAAGCAAGATTAATAAATAAGTGTGTAAAAACAAGTGGTAACAGAAATATGGAAACAGTTTATAAAAAATGAAACAAAATATTCACAATTGACATTCAATAGACTTTAATTAAAATTTTTAAGACATCTTACAAATAGATGCTACTGCATCACAATCACATTGAAAACCAATCAAGCAGTAACTAACAATAAAACTCAAACAAGTACTTAACCGGGTTCCATTCCCGGTACGAGCGGATTTTTTCAGTCGATAAAACCTGTTCAAAGGCATGGGTATTTGTGTTGCTGTAAATCCCTTCCCACCTATCCGATCCCAAAGAGCGACGCATAGCGACAGCGATTAGCTAATCACTAGTCCTGTCCTAGTCCTCTTATCCTTTCCATCCCTACTCTCTTTGAAAAAGAGAGGTTGAGCAACTGAATAACCAGCAGCTCTCGTATGAAAACATATGTTGAGATAAACTCCGTGAGGAGTCCATATGCTCCAAGTTGGGAGCGGACATGGTTAAATAAATTATTTCACTGATACAATATGATATACAAAGTCTTTCAATAGAGACGTTAGATTTGATAGGTTATAGCAATCATGTTGTTTAAGTAACATCCGTCAAATCTGTTGTCAATTGTTTAATAGCAGACGGTTAATCACCACGGAAGGTTATAGCGTTGAATAACGTGTGCATCAAATATTATTATCAAATTCACTGCTCTGTTCAAAAAATGTTTGATACGCCATCACTAAATACACAAGCAGATTTTGGCCTGGCGAATCATCGGTCCGTGCTGCTTCCAAAACGAAAACTGGCATTGTGATAACCGTCAACGGTAAGGACCTAAACTGGATGATATGAATACCGATAACATGTGGTTTCAACAGCACGGCGCGGCGCTACTTGCCACACATCACAAGCCACAATGGACATTCTACACGAACGAGTGTCCTTATTGAAAGACCCTGTAGTAAAATATAAAACGCATTGATTTTGTATTCAGTGCGAAGAGAGAAGAGACAATTGTATCAGAAAAGTACATTTGATTCGTATAGTATCAAAAGCAGAACTATCCACTTTTCAACATTTTGAGAAAAATACGAAAAACCTTTTGTTGGCTTTTTGAGATTGATTTGTATTTTTCAATTTTAATAACAGCCCATAAAATTCTGAAACTTAAAATTTCTATTAGCAGCAACATTGCAACATCGTTTGAATAGCTCTGTGTTTGGTCGAAAGTATGTATGATTGACCAAGCCATTCTACTTTTGTTTCCAAAGTCGTGAACTGTTCTAATTTTGATACGAACCATCATTTTCTTTTGCGTTTTTACACCACATGTACATGATTTTTATACAAATATTTTATTGCTAGCCATACACAATGACCAAAATAAAAATTTGATAGCATCAGTTCTACTTTTGATCCGATACGACTCATTTTCTAATGTTTTAAGAAGCGTTTTTTTAATACTAAACTAATATCTTCTATGTGAGCAGCTTTCATTGAGAACAAGTTAGGTTTAAATAAATTATAGTACGTAAAATGTCTCCCGTCAAAAACATAGTAGTGTACCACTTTAACGAACGGTCGTGCTTATATTAATCTGTTATATTCGGTATAACGATGACGGTAACCGCAGTCAAGATGGAGTATTTTGAAAATAAACAGTAAACTGGGACTCGCTTTTCCATGCGGAAATATAGTTAATAATATAACGATCAGTCGGGGAAGTAAACAAGATTTTGCACGGGGGCAAATTGAGAATTATTAGCATCGCTGGTCAGCTTTTCCGAGATTTAGAATATAATACTGTCATCCAGTGAGAAATTTGATCTAAAATTGGACAAAAGGTCAACACGAGCATGCAGTCACCGTTAAATCGTAGCACAAATTTATTTCAAAATATGATGCATTATGAAAATGTATAGATATAAGTGATAATCTGTTCACAGAAAGACATTGAGCTTTATTACTTTTGGCTCTTTTGTTTTTAATCAAAGCCAGTGTGTTAAAGCAAAGTGAGTGATTCACAACAAAATTAGCAGATCGAAAATACGCCATTTTTTTTTGTCGACTGTAGTCCAATATGGACAGTATCTTTCAACAGGGACGCTCGAAATTTGTTACATGCCATGTTTTTAAAGTTACATCTGTCAATAAATTAGAGCCTAGCCTAGATGATATGAATACCGATAAAATATGGTTCCAACAGAACGGCACTACGTGCCACCAGCACATCCCGCGGTGGACATTCTAAACGAGCGTGCGTCTTTTTTGAAAGATCCGGGAATAAATAAGAACTCTTCAACTTGACTTCAATCTTTTTATTTGGCACCAGTATAAGATATTTAAAAATGAAGTTCATAATTTATCATTATAGCTGTTAGGTCTTCAGAGCAGAATATTTCTTTCTCTGTATACGAATCGTAGAAATGGTCTCATCAAAATTATACAAACGACGAATTATTGGGTCTCAGGCTATAGAGTTCAGTGACGGGCCAAAAAAATCGCAAATAGTCACTATTTGTAATTTCTTAATGTTGCAGCAAATAACGTTAAAAAAACAGAGCGTTATATATCATATCACATTAAATATTCTGTCTTTAAAAAATAACTGGAAAAAAGACTCACCTTATATTTTCCAAGATTATTCACGGCGCAAGATAAGACTGCTTCCCTGCCAATTGAAAATGTCAAATTTCCTATACCTCTTGCAAACTCTGGTTCCGTCTCCGGGTTATGAGCTGGAAATAAAATGTAGTCATCAAAAATTTCGAATCATTCATTAATTCATGTCATAATTAACATACATTGAGAGTTTAATTAACCTAAAATAGGTATAGGACCATACCTGGGCCACCGGGCCACACTTGGCCGAATTGAAGGTTTTGTGTGGGCCTTTCAAGGTTTTTATTCATTTTTTATTTTTTACTAAATATGATAAACGATTTTTTTGAATTTTTCCTGGGTGTCGCATTCCGCAGCCAAACATCCATTTGTATTAATGCCAATTTTTAAAGATCTTCAAAAAAAAGGTAGCACCATAAATTTACAGACCCAGATCTTTGTCAAAAACTCTTTGTACACAAGCAGTCAGTAGTTTCATGGACTACTTTTTTGCTAAGAAAACTAGAGTAATTGCTATTTTGCTACGAAATTCATATACGTTTAGCAAGTAAAGATTTTTAGTAAATTTTTTAGTTCTTATACTGCTATAAAAGAGTGCACCATATAACGCTTTCAAATATATTTAGCAAATGGCATCCATAACTCAATTTTAGAAATTTCGTTATTTCTTTTTTCGTTGGAACGGCAGTAGATTGATAGATCTGGTAATAGATTGTGCACTTATTAAGTGATTTTTACTGTTCGTTAGTGATTTTTACTCATTTCAATCACACACTTACATATAATGCTTTGAAATAGTAGTAAATAATAAAAAAAAATCGTACAGATTCTCCCGCTTAGCACGACCCTTTTAATTAATATAGTTAAACACCAATCTACACTTTGCAAATGGCTGACGTAAGGAGTTTGGTGTAGGTTAAACGTATGCGAATTTTGATTACGAATCATTATTCAAGCCGGACGTCCGTAAAGCTGCCACAATTCTCATGCATAAGACATTTTAAATTATTAAAACGGACGACGTACTTTCTTAACTGTTGATCAGGCATTTTAAAAACGCGGCCCTCCAACAATTGGCTAGCGGCCCGCTGTTAATACTATTTTTCAATTCAAAATAAAATTCATAGTAATTAAAAATATAGTACAACTATTTACTATCTATATGAATGACAGCAGTTTTTAAGTGTTCGCTGTCAATACATACTTTGTGGAAAGGAATTATGTTTTTTAAAAAAATGCTTATTCCACAATTAATTTACTTGCATGAGGATCGGTTTCGCTATTCGTAAGCTTTTCAACTCATAGGAAAATAAATCAACACAGATATATTTATACAAAACGTAGCAGTTTTAGTCTTGATGATCAGGGTTGCTCTTCGTTTTGGATCATTGATCTCCGTCTTCTCACGATGTTCAACTTTGTATCCGACAGCACCCGCTACGGATTTAGATCTTTTCTGAAAACGAGGCGAAATAGCAACGAAATAGCGGCATATCTCTAAATACTAGTTTTACCGGGATTCTCGAATTTACACAAATATTCTTTAATTCTTGAAAGAGGCCTGTTGACAATGCTCGCCATGAGCGAAACCGGTCCTGATCAAATAATTTTGTAATAGCTAGCAATCTAAGAAGTCTTCAACATTTTAATTATAGTCTATTTTGCTTCAATTTATTTGCTTATTTGAAATACCAATTGTTTGTCATACCATGTAATTCTTGCTTTACTTTTGTACAAATATCACTGTTTCGTTGTATTTATTATCAGTTGATAATGATCGACATGAGCGAAACCGGTCCTGATTCAATAAATTTTATGTGGAAAAAGTACTAAAAATGTATTATTATTTTTATTATAATGCCTTTCCACAAAGTATTGACAGTGAACACCTTAAAAGTGATCTTGAAAGAGGCAATTAATAAACAAAAAAGTATCAATAGTTTTGGTTTAATAGTTAATTCAATTTAACGTCGTTAATTTAAATTAACTATGAAACATCAAGAGTAAGTGTGGATATATATATATAATGATGCTATTTTTACATATCAATCACACCATTGTCCATGAGGGGCTTTGCGAAGCTTTTAGCTTTAGAAAGGGTGTTTCATTCAGCGCATTAGAGCTTTCGATTCATAAAAAAATCATGAGCACACACAGAATGTGAAACAGACGGAATGTGGAGTATTTAGAAAGTATTATATTGAAAAAACGTAATAAAATTATTGATTGAGTTTGCATTTACTTTGTAGAACTCCATTATTTTACGGTGATAAAAATAACAATGTTTTTTAATTCTACAGAAATTATTTTATATATTTTTGTTGATAGCTATTTCGGCTTACGCCCTCGTCAGAACTATGTTTTAAACGTGCATTAGATCATGTATATATACCGTTTAGACAGGGTACACAGTACATCTTCGTCTCTGATACACCATTTCAATTTTATATGGTATAGTTTATATCGCTTACATATAAGAATTTCTGGTCCCTGGTGCAGTGCTCAACGTCGTTAGCTTCCGTGTCGGACCGATCAGATTTTTTCAGTCGATTGATCGATTCAATAAAATTCTTGCCGATCTTAAAGAGAGCGATCAGCTGACCAAGTGTATTTTCCTTGACATCGAATCATTACAATCAATCCCTACTCTCTTCGAATAAGCAAAGTTAAGCAACTGAGAAACAAGCAGTTTTCGTTGAAAAACATGTTGAGATAAACTCCGAGAGGGGTCCATATGCTCCAATTTGGAAGCAAACATGGAAAATATATACATATAAGAAATAAAGTAGGTCACTAAGTTTAATTTAAGCGTACTAGTTCAAAATGCCTAAGGATTAGACAATTACAAAATTCAAGTGATTCTAATTTGTAAGTATCTGATTTTTATTTAAGCACTGCATGGGACTTGAACTCAGACCTTGTTAACTGGAATAAAGCCCTTACCACTCGACCAAATACGCTTACTACATATGATAAAAATCAATTAAGTAAAATCGAAATCGGGCCGGGACTTTTATAAAATCGCTCGGTGTAGAGTATTTTGACGGCAGAGCATCAAATTGCCACCTATCGCTTCAATTGACTTTGATGTATGCCTCCAATACGTCACAGAATGAAGAGTCGCGACGCCTACTTTGATACTGCGGATATATTGACAAAGTGAAAATTCTCTTGGAATATTGGCACAAACATTTACCATCAATAGCCTCGTGGCACATTTATTAACACACTTTTCCATATTGTATTTTTATTTTTTCAAATTAGCATGAAACTGTTTTCCGAGAATTTGATAGAAATAAATGAGGGGTCGTATTTGTATTTGTTTAGGCGATTCTGTGTACGTTAGGACATCTTTATTATTAATCTTCAGTAAAAAAGGAGCTGCTATCAAATTCTAGTGAACACACTAAGTGTTATTATATAGAATAATGCTACGGCATACACTAAATATAGGGTATTCATAACATATAAGCCACTTTTATAAAAATGTCTGTCACTTTAAATAATAGTAGTTTAGAAAAAATGGTTCATACCTCAGACACGTACAGAATATGTTAATATGCCAGTGTAACACTGGTTCATTTCCATATATCATTTTTCTTTATAAAAAACATTGCTTCGTATTTACACTTCCAAAAAGCTAATATTAGAATCAAAAGACCTTCAATATTTTGTATAACTTTTTTAGGTGAATGTTTCTTCACCTTTTTTGAAAATATACAATTTGTGAACCATATTATATAAAAAAAACCGTACAATATTTCCAATTATATTATATACAAAACGGTACATATGTATGTAAAAAACAGTAAACTATTTTTATATTCCGAGCATATGGCAGCCAGGTGGTACTTCCAAGATTCCCTGTCTCCCTTCAGTCTCTTTACTTCTTCCCATGTCATCTCAGCGGTTCGTACCTGCGCCGATTACATCATACTATGGATGATCATCAGCGGCCTTTTATGTTAGGTGACGGTTTCTATCCAATTGATAAAAGAGACATGCTGGATTCAGGCTCTTCGGTCTCCGGGGACACTTGTAGCACATGTCCAAGCCAGGTCAATTGTAAACTTGACGTAATAAGGGACTGGTTTTTCCACATAACGTTTCATATGGAAGGTCGTGCTTTCAAAAATCACCTCGTAATCCACAAAGCATCACGCAACCGAGCTATAGATTTCGTTGCTTTGCTGGACAAGACATTTAAGTAATCCCTCAGTTCTAAGGTGCTCAAAGTTTTACCCGCTACTACCCGGTACGGATTCACACTTCTTAGACGATGTATTCTGTAGTGTATCAACGTTATTTGCATTTAATTTTTTTCCAGGAATATCCAGAAAGAAGGCACATAAGATTTTAAAATTATTCCACACAAGATTGGGCAGATTAGAAACCAACATGATTTTTACTGAGGAAACACATTTTTTGAATCCTTATTCTTGACAAGCTTAAGTCGATAAAGTAAATAAATTTGTCTTGATTTATCGTTGTCTCTTTGTAACGCACAGTGCGTGTCATAGAAAGAGTGCGATTGAATATTGACAAGTGGTTCTGCCACCTGGTGTATTACATTACCAGTAGATGTACAAATTTTATATTCTAATTTATTAATATAAAATAAATACGTTAGCATTCCGCTTTACGACTACCCTGCTGACCTGAAGTTTTGTGTTTTGTAAAAAATACACCTGCGGCGGTGAAATCGGTTACCAATTTAAGAAATGGGTTGGTTATTTTTATATGGGCTCGTATAACCTCCTGGGGCCGGGGATACTTATACCTTCATATGATTACGTATTCATAAGAAAAGTTTCAACACTACTCGGATATTTTTACGAATGAAAATTTGTGTGCATGGAAGGTTTTTTTCATTTGGGTACCTTTATTATCATATTTTTTCTCATTCCATGCACCGTTCATCCATATGAGGTTCGTATGGACAACACAAGGTCACACTACTTCTCTAAATCCGCAAGAATTTCACAGAAGGCTGATCGTTTTTCTAACAACTTAAGTATAGATGTACTATCATTACTTGAACGCTCCCGAATTCGGAACTAAAATTATCTCCATTGAGTAGATATCTCCAAACGCTATTTAAGTAATAAAAATGTATGTAAATATTTTTTTTTCATTTTTATCTTTCATATAAAAATGCGCAAGTAAATAATCAAATTTGGTTCAGTATTCCACATCAATCGCGCGTTGGTGGCGTTTTCGCAAACGGTCATGTTATAATGGTACATATTTAGTAACTATGGTAATTAAAAGAGAAAACAGAGTGTCTAATTTTTCAACGTCATTAATAAATAACGTGTCAAAGCCTATTTCAATAGTGGTGGTGATAACTTATGTTTAAGTGACCCTTAAGGATGCATCTGTTTTTAAAGTTAAACAAAAGGATACATTAAAACATCCTTACAAAACTACACGAATTGAGAAACGTTTAATCGTCTATTTTGAAAGTTTTTGCAAGATTCGATGGCCTTGAAAAATGTGCACTTTATTATTACTATTTTTATTTCTATGTATATTCATTTCTTCTACCATTTGGACTCCTAAAAAAGTTTTTCTAAACAAACCAAAAAATGGACTCTTACTCAGTTGCTCAAAATCACTTTTTCAACGAAGGGTGGGGAAAGAATAATAGGGCTACAGAACTAGTCGTTTTTCTTATTTTCCTGGGATTCGAAATAAACCAGAGTTGACACTTAACATTTAAAAAATCTCACCTGTGTCTGTTTCTATTTATTTTAAATTGATTATATTTGGTTTATCTTACAAATCAAACAATGGAAACCATGTTGCTGTTTTTCTTGACATAGCTACACAATATTATATGAATGTAAACAAACATAAAATATAATACTGGAACCGACCAACACACAGTCTTAATTGCGAAAACATAGAGTAGAAAATTTTCATAAAAGCTAAAAACCCTTCAAATGGTAATAACTAATGTGACCATACATTCCGTTTTCCACGTGGCCCGAAGTTCCCGAACACAGCTTCGAGACGCGAAAAAGTCCCGTTTTCGAAAAGAGATAAATGATGTGAATGCAAAATTGTGGTGATAATATGAATTGCAATTTTGGCGGACATCAAAGGATAGGCGTCAATAATGTGTCCACTTTACTTAATTGTACTTAGTTTGTAAAAAACTTTGTAGGGATTGAATGTGGAGCACATATAGATGACAAAGCAATTTAAGCTACATCAAATCTTGAATCAGTGAAAATATATTCAGAGTTTGTCATATTAAGTGTTAAAGTGGAAACATTTAAAGAAGTTCGCAATGAAGTCGATATAGAATATCACGAAGTATTAGATTGCAGCAAGACGGCAGTTGAAATAATTATTAAGCTCCCTAATAAAATACTTCCTGAGAAAATCCCAATATATACTGTTAACTTAATTTTCAAATGTATAAATAAAACAGGTAATTTTATCTCACATAAACAAATATACTATCTTGTCAGTTGTATGATAGTGTGAGGCACTGAAAACTAATAAGTACTTACTTTTTTTGGAAAAGGGGAAAAATAAATGGTCACGTTTGTCATAACTGAATTAAATTCCCATTATGATTTTAATATATTATGATGTCTGCTTAGTATGATGAATTAAAAAGCAAAATATTATATCTGAGAAAATATTTAAGTAGGTGGTTATAATATCACGTTTCAAGGTAACATTGAGAGCGTGAACTCATATTGCACGTTTTAATGGACCATTAGATGTGAAACCATATTATATTTTACTCAAAAACTTCCCCCAAGTTGTTTACGATTTCGATACGAATCTATAATGGGGTGTTTTTCTCTGTGTTTTTGGGTTATCATTTACTGCCGGAATGCGATAAAATCAAATTATCTCAAATAAAACTAAAACACTTTTATGAGAACCATTAGTAACCATTTAAATTTTCTTTATGAAGTCATTTATACGTCACCGCTTAGATTTGTTTTCGTATACGAAAGAAGGTGAAACCAAGTCGTATATTTTGAATGTTTATTCACGAAATATAGTTTTTCAATTTTTTATGTAAAAATATTCACCATCTTTTAAAATAAGAAAATTTTAATCAAACCGTTAGATTTTAAAACGTTAGTTATTTGTGAATATACTTCCAATACAAAACTGAAATTAATGAAATTGTCATTTCACTTGAACAAGAAAGTATGACACATGCGTCATACTTCTTTTCTTCTTTGCGATTTACACATTAAAATTGATTTATATTAAAATAAAGAAAACTGGTTTTATAGTACTATTTTCACATATGTATATGTATTTGATAAAAATCATGACCGGTTTCCGTTGATTAAGAATAAAAAAGGGAGGAACCCCACACAAGAAACAAGTATTGAACGTTGTTACTGATTCCAAGACCATCATTATCTTAAGGGGTTTTTCTTAATTGTTTTCCCCACACAAAGCCTTCAGCTGGCAGAATCTTTGAGATGGTCAATACTAAGCTTCCATGCGGAAGGGGAAATAAAAACTTTGTCTGTACCAACTCTAGCAATAAACATAGCCAGGAAACTAGGAGCCATGCTTCGTGGACTCCATATATAGTATTAATAGAATAAAAAAAACACAAGTGTGTAGTGAGTTATTCCATTCTCACTGTCCCGTCAACCGTAAAACCTTCAAATTTGAATCGTTTTAATTTTGTACTATTCCATGAGTTTTATCGCTAACAAGACGGATTTCAAGTTCAAGTCAGGTCTGTTCAAGTTCATTCGTGCACTGAAAATGCCTGAAGATGTCGAAAGCTGAAACTCGGGCAATTAGCGATAAAACTCATGGAATAGTACAAAATTCAAACTATTCAAATTTGATATTGAAATTCCATGAGGCACCTTTAGTCGAAATTCAAAATTGTAAAATCTTTACCTTAAATCATGAATTTAATTCTTTCGATGGTTTCTGCGGTAACTTCTTGGAAGTTCATTTTAATATAAAATTTAAAATAACTTAATGAGGCGAAACACGTGTCACAGTTAGTAGCACAATACGTGGAATAATCAAAGTTATTTTTAATTTTATACGAATTAAATTATCCAGAAAAAAAAATCCATACCATACCATAAATGGATACGTTTGGTTCAAAAATACTTAACACTTAAATTAAGCACTAATTTTATTTTATTAGAGCTGATTTAAAATTTACCTGGTAATTTTTCATACTAAAGTTTAATTATTATCATAAACAAAATCAAACGAATTCTTTTCCACATATGTACATATATTCACACAGTGCTAATTGCGGCTTAAAATCACTGGCTGATAAGTTCGCACAATCATTGATGAATTATAAATCGATTCTTAATTTTGGGTTATATGCGATAATTTTATCGAATTGGACTTTAACCGATTAAAAAAAAACATTGGGTTGGCTCAACTCGAGAACCAATCGTTCTTCGTGGTAGGTAGGGTATATTTTTAATATCTATCTCCATTATCATGGAAAAGGTTCTATATATTTATAAGGAAATGAACACATGTTTATTTACAATTGTGGGATCGGCGCCTAGATCAAAAACAGTCAAAGTGTTACAAAAGATATAAATAAATATCATCGTAATACGGAAGAAAAAATATAAATTTTAATTCTCATAAATTATTTTTTTAAAAAATACGCCTTCGTCAGAACTAGAACATAGTTCTGACGAATCAAAATTAAGTAAATGCCTACTCAATCAATAAATATCATCGTGTTTAAAAAAATACATTTTTAATCAAAATTATTCGTTGATTATCAATTTTCAATAAGCATAAAAGGTTAAGCGGGTATCGACTATAGAACCAGTTATTTTTTTTTAATTGAATATCTACTTAGCTTTTTTAAGTCAACGTTTTTAATTTCGGGAAATTTATCACCGTGTGCAGAAATATAATCACAAAAAAGTTTCATTATCATTATTTTAGATATGTATTTATCACTTTTAATGTGTTTCATGTCAATACTAGTGCCTGCCTATGAAGTAATGAAGATCCTTTTTATTTTTAAATTCGTTTTTAGTCGTACAATTTCTTTGTAAATGCTGTGTTTTTTATACCATGGTACAGTATTTTTGTATATTTTTTATTTTTTTTGTTTTTATATATTTGTCAAATGCATGGGGCATTGGCGTCAGCTGAAATGCCATATAATATATTATTCTCCAGTGATGTAACATATGAATTAAAACTGATATATTCTTATAATTAAACAGTATGGCTTTTCACCATGAAATGACAGTTGACCTTTTGAGGGTGAGTTGTATTGGAATTAGGTTTTTTTTTCTATGATTTCAACAAAATATCAATGGCATGCAAAAAAATATGATATCATTTATTTTGTTATTCGTCGATTTGAGAAGAATATTATTACTAATTTGAGATATTAATATTTCTTTCGGAATTTAAAAAAGCAAATTCAAAATATTTATTGAAATAATTCATTATATCTTTCAAATAATTATCGACAATTGTATACTTTCAATTCAGGCCTGGATGCTTATTTTATTCATCTGTGGACATGTATTTCTCTATTGATGTTGGTTTCAGGATGCGAATAGAAGTGAAATACTTTTTTAGGCTCAATAATATATGGTTTTATTTTGTTTGCTATGTAAATAACCTTTTTATAAAATACTTTTATTTATTTGAAACATGTAATAAAAAGTAATGTGACTGATATACATAAATCACTGATTGATATTTCTACTTTCAAAATATGGAAAAAAATCATTGAACAATATGAGAATGGCAATTTATATTAGATGACAACATACTTAGACATGTATAGCCATACTACTCACCTGAAAATTGACACATTTTTATCACGTATATTTGATTTTTTAATTAAATCTACCGCAGAAGATTGTCAAATCTTTTATATTTAGAGTGCGTGATTTAAGAAATAAGTCAAATTCAAACGTTTTTGTACAAATATTTTCCACACAATCCACAAAGCCTTACGTTGCGGCAGGTTGAATAGGTTGCGTGATCCTCAACCTGACCCTTTTGGTCAGTAAAGGTTAGCAGGTTGTCCCGAAAGTCTTGCGGAAATCGGACATTCGACCATGCCTTTGAAAATTGACCGCATAAGACAAAAATCTAAATTGCTTATGTTGTGTTGTCACACAATACAATAAAACGATACAAAAAACATGTCGGTGAAGTTTGAAATCAAATGTTGATATACAGTTATCTGTGGTTTTTAATCAAACGGAAATGCTAAATTTAAAATTCTTTAATATTTTTAAAACATGAATACTCTAATTTACCGTAGTTTTGAAGCTCTAAAACGGGTCAGGAGTGGGAAGGGGGCTTTTTGGGTAACAAAAAATAAATGCTACCAAAAATCTTTAAGTTGGAGTAGATGTTTCAATAATTTTATTTATTTCACCAGTCTTATATAGTCATACGCGGAAGTGAACTTTTTCAGAAATTTAACATATTTTTTTTTTATATATACAGGTAGTCCTCGACTTACGACGGTTCGACTTACGACCAAAAATAAAAATAGCATTTTTGTTAAAATTGCATTACGGTGTGCCTTTGTCAACCCTGATTCATGCGTATTGGTTTGCGAGATTCAAAAAACGGGCGAATTATCAAATGTGAGTGGAAAATAAGTGGAGAGGCAGCTAGTGCCGACTACAAGGCTGCTAAAGATTTTGTCAAAATATTTGACACATTGATTAGGAAAGAAGAATACGTCAAGGAACAAATTTTTAATGTTGACGAAACCGCGCTCTATTGGAAGAAAATGCCTCAGCGTACCTACATTAATATGGAAGAAAAAGTGTGCCAGGCTTCAAGGCATTTTAGGACCGTTTTACACTTTTATTGGGATATTGCTGGATATAAATTGAAACCATAAATGATTTATCACTCTAAAAAGACGAGAGCCCTCAAAGGAATCAACATTAATATGTTACCACTATATTACCGCTCAAACAAAAAGGGGTGGATGACACAATTTATTTTTGATTTTTGAATATATTTATTCCATAAGTAAAACAATATTGTTATCAGAAAGGAATTCCATTCAATATACTTTTAATACTAGTCAATGCACCTGGACATCCACCACATATCGGAAATTTACATCCTAATATTAAAATCCCCTAGAATTATTATGAATCGAAAATCAAAGTGTTGAAGAAAAGAGTTAAAAAAAAACGAAATGGTCTTGGAATCTCCAAAAAAAATGTTTTGAAAGAAATGGAAGTAGCGTTCCTTTAAATTGACCAAGTAATGCAAAAATTTGCAAAAATTGACTCGGATAACGAAAGATTTTTGAGTATAAGCCACGAATTCCGTATTCAGGAAAATCTTGCTTGGTACAAAGAAATATACAGGAGAAAAAATACAACAAACAACTCACCTAAAATTGGATATGTTTTTTAAAAAGCCTACTATTGCTTTTTTTCTTCCACTACTGATGATGAGCCCGAATGGATTGTACTTATATTAAGTACAGATGACGAAAGATTTTGAATATTAATGAAGTAAATATTTTATGTTGTATTAATAAAATTAATTTAGCAAAAAAAAAAAAAATACACATGTTTTATTTTAATATGTAAGAACATACAAAAAACTTTATGAAATTCGACTTACGACCAATTCAACTTACGACCAAAGTCTAGGAACGTATCTCCGGTCGTAAGTCGAGGACAACCTGTATATAATATATGTATATGTTAGTCACTACATGGTATGCGAAAGTTCCGTTTACAGTACGTAAACGTTCGTACGGTAAACTCCAGCATGCGGCTTCGGTTATCTAACCAAATGTGTTGAATTGTCGAAAAAACACGCTCCAAATGTGCGGAGTTCTTTCCATACATAAAATATATGAGATCATTCAAGCCAGATTATGTACATCGATATCTTGCAAATATTTAAATAATTACTTTCATTTGTCAAAAAGCACTCAATTTCCTTGAACTTTATTCTTCATTCTTTGAAGTGAAAACGTTTTTGTGAGTGTAAACACGCTGTGGCAAAAATTTTGATTCAAATAAATTTGGAAGAACAGTCAGGAATTTCGAAACACGTATCATGATCGCGGGAAACAACAACCAGGACAAAATACCAAACCGGTCGGGACGCCGGGACCAAGGTCTAAATCCAAGACAATCCCGGCTAAGCCGGTTATGGCAAGCTTACGCATGATTATCCATATTATGTGAAAATTTCAAAACATTTCTCGTTATTTATTTTTTTCTTTTCTTTTGAAGTATGCTTAAAGCAATGTTCCACATTCCATTGTTTATTTATTGCAAAAAAGGACAGCAATTATCATTACAGTGGATATATATACGTTCAACATTTATAAATTAAATAAAGAAGCAAATGCACTGATACAACAGAAGTATGAAAAAACATTATGTTGGTTGCTGAATAAGTCCACTAGACAATGTAAAATCAGTCAAACAGTCTTTTTAACTGGCGACTCAAATGACCAACATGAAGAAAAGTTTTGGAAGGAAAAAACGGTTTGGCTTGAAGTAGTTTCTCCTTGAGAATTTCAGGATTTTCAACTCAAATTCGAAAAGTAGAAGAAAATTCTTGACTATATTTGGGCTTTAAAAGAGTGTAATAATAGCATTCCTAAGTTTGACACAGTGAAAAAATAGCAATGTATTTTGGCTCTTACATTATATGCAAATATTTAATAGCTATTTTGGTTTACGCTATTTAACATTTTTTGTAGAACTTAAATACATTGCTATTTTTTCACCGTGTTATAATGCAGTTCAACCAAGTAAATGACATTACAATCAATTCCTAAATCAAAATAAAAGTAATTAAAAAAATCCGCTTTTAATGAATTATCATAATAAAAAAATTGCCGAATCAAAGTGTGTGCTTTTAAATAATGTATTTTTTATGATAAAATTTAAAAAAAATATTATTTGTATATTATAATCTTTTAAATATGATTTAATTGACCAATATACTTTATTTAAATGTCTGTTAATCACGTCATTTGCGATGCGCAGTAAATTAATTTTCTGTAATGGTCTTATAATTCAAAATATAACAAAATCGAAAAATTCTGCAAATAGTATTAAAAAAAACTAATTGATTTAAACTACAAAATATGCTTATTTTGGTCAGCTTATAATCGTCATAGATATTAAACACTGCTGGCTGTGCTACTGGTGTGATGCGTGTCTCGTTTCTTTTACTAAATCATATGATTTGTATTTATAACATAAAGGATTGATTTTAATTCTTAGTTTATATATTGTAAATTCTCATTGTAAGTGGGGTTTTCAAGTGGGGACTAGGCGAGTACTGGGGTAAGCTAGAAACACATATAAAATACTATATTATATATATATATGTTTGCAGAGTGAAATCCTATTGGAAATTAAGTTAATAGCGGTGAGCCACCCATTTTGCTTAGAATATTATTTACTATTAATTGAATCTGTTTAGATATTCACTTGTTAGAATTCCATGCTATTAATTAATTATTATTAATCTTTAACTATTCACTCGATAGAGGATTTCTATATAATTAATAACATTAAGTTCGTGTTGCAACACCGCGCCAAAATATTTGTATCCATATCTATATTTGGATATAATATATGTGTATTATGTCAATATTTGGTGGAATAGAATTATATTAAAATAATATGACACAATTTTTAATTAGTATTTTAAACTGATGAAAATGTCCAAAATCATCAATCGAAAATGCTCAATACTATATATATTAATAAATGCTTATTTTAATTTATATAATAAAAATATATTTTAGTTACAATTCCACGTTACATTTTTGAAGATCAGGGGTGGTTCAGCTCATCGCGAGCATTTTTAACAGAAAATGCTTACTAAACATAAATAATGTGGAGTAAGTACTGAAAATGCTCACGATGCTTTGGTTGTTAATGCTCGCGATAAGCGAAACCGGTCCTGATACAAATAAATTGAATATGAAACAAATATAGATTTTTTTTCATATAGTATTTATTTTTTCCCTATTCGGAGCATATGGACGGCACACTGTGCCTTCGGGATTCCCTGTCACCCGCCAACCTCCTCGCTTCCTCTCAGGTCATCCCGGCGTCCCACAGCTTCGCAGAGTACATATTGATGGTCATCAAAGGCCTTTACGGGACGTCGGAATCCATCAGATTTATAGAAGAAGCAGGCAAGATTTACTCGACTGGGGCAACCGCAGCACATTTCCAATCAACAGGTGCATCATTGCCATTTTATTTTTAAC
The DNA here is from genome assembly GCA_028554975.1 of Himalopsyche kuldschensis. Lineage (NCBI taxonomy): Eukaryota > Metazoa > Arthropoda > Insecta > Trichoptera > Rhyacophilidae > Himalopsyche > Himalopsyche kuldschensis. The sequence goes on from JAHFWI010000014.1 coordinate 16,494,561, forward strand.
GTAATGAGGGGATGGTTTGCCCACTCTCTTACCTCTGTGTTTCTGACAAAGTCAAACCACCGCACTTCTAATATTCGCCACATGAATCTGTTTTCGAAGCACAGTATACGGTTGCCTTGTACTTTTTTAATGTACCATTATTCGCAACCGTGAAGCATCAGTCAGTATGCATGCGTAGAATTAGTGGCACTTGGTTCTGACCGAGTACAACCATAAGTCCATAAATTTATACATTTTTTTTAAATATAAACCATTTTTATATACAGAAATTAGCTGTAATAAGACGACTGAACATAACGTGAGGACTGAAATACAGGGCTGTGGAGTCTGAGTCGGAGTCAGAGTTGTCACGGCGTTTTGGCCGCAGTCGTACTCGGAGTCGGAAATTTTGAAAAATTTGAACATTTTATTTTTGCATATAATATGTCAAATTTGGCCATTGGCCAGATTGGTAAGGTTGATATTTAATTGAATACACATAAATAGAACAATTAGGGAAAAAGGGACGACATTAAACTATTTTTAGTCGGAGTCCGAGTAGAACATTTTTTTACCGACTCTACAGCCCTGCTTACATATATTGAAACTAACATTTTACTTTAAATATATCAATACATATGTGTGTGTAAAATATAAATTTGTTTAGATGTTTCACAAAATATCTTTTATTAAACAGTTTTTATTACGTGATGTTCCCCCGAGCATATTTATCTTCCATAGAAAATATCTGATTTATACGTTTGTGCGTTATATCAATAAACGGATAGCTGCGCTGATAATGAATAATTAAATTTTAATCGTGACATGTATTCTGTCTGGCGGTTTGCATTCCTCCCTCAGTTCAGTTCAATTTCTCTTTTGAGTATAAGTTTCTGGATTATTCTTATACTGCTTCTTCGTTTATTGGATTGTTTCTCTAAGCTTCTTAGCCGTTGAAAAGAAAGATAATGCCACTCACTTTGTAAGGAAAAATCACATGCCAGGTCAAGTGAGTTTGCCTTTAACAAAGCAATTGAGGGCTATAGAAAAACTTATCACACTGGAATATAATATGCCGTGAAACTTTGTTTGTTTTTGCAGCGATTATACAAAGAAACATGATCTAACTTATCGGCTAACTTTTATTTCTTATTGTATATTCGTACATTCGCTGAAATAATATTTAAGTGATCGACTTACGAACAAATTCGAATCGGAGATGATTTTAAAAAGAACAACGATGAAATTTGACATACTTAGAAATACGTATTCCACAGCACCACCCGACGACATTAGCGCGCTGGCGTTAGAACGCTGGACACTAGCGCGCAGTACAGACCCCGACGCACCGATACTAGCACGCAATATAAGACTACTTGTTGAGTATTGTTAACTGTTCATTTAAATAAATATTTTTATGAAATTATATTTGCGAAAATTTTATACTACATACTTAAAATTAATTGATACTTGTACCAAGAAAATTGTATTGATTGGAAAAAAATAATAAGAAAAGGATATTCTACCATGTGAAATTTTAAAATTTATTTAAAATTCATATGACATAAATTATTCCAATTCGTAAAGTATGTTTTTGTAAAAATGAGGTTAAACCTATTACAGGCTATATGTATCTGTGATTATTTATTTCCAGAAGAATTATATTAAATAACTGTCAATCAATTCTTCAAACTCTTATAAACCTAGAAACTGTCACTTCTAAGTGAAAATTACACAATGCTTTGTACGACTTCCACACAAAATTAAATTAATCAAGACCGGGTTCTCTTATCGCGAGCATTTTCCATCGCAAAATGGTAACGGTTGAATCTGTCCTGATCTCAATAAATTGTGTAAGTCATACCAAAAACATGTGTTGTGTTTACTTAATTATTTTAAGGAATTTTATTTCGTGATTAATCAACCAACTTTGATCAGTTTGCACATATTAAAGTCTCACATTAAATGATTTATTTGTCAGTTTTAATCAGTGCGTTAAAAAATGGCTATTTATTTAGTTAAACAATATACTTTATTTTCTATATACTTACAAATAACTCCTGCACCCATACAAACATATTCGTTTCGTTTGTTCACCACTTCATTACGTAATAGTTCATAAAATCTACACCAGGAAAAGGAATCTTTCTTGATTCACTTTCCTGACTGCTAGCGTCTTATACGCTGAGACGCCTGATTATGGTTTACTATAACTTTCACTGACAAGAACTTTTGTATTATTTGGTTTGATAACCTCACCTCTATGAGTGTATTTAACATAAATACTGGCGAATTAAATTTGTGAATGTTAGTTGTAATATCAGTAAATCGTCTCAACGGGGAATAGGTTAACCCTTTAAAGAGCAATTTAAATATTTTGGATTTTGAATTGATAGGATATTTAAAAGTACTTGTAACCCATATAAAGTAAATTTATTTTGCCAGAAAAATCAATATTTTATTGGTCAATATATTGATCATTTAAATATTTTTTAATTCAACTATTCGACATTAAAATTTGAGTTTTTTCTATTTCAACGTGACTATAAAAGGTTTCAACAATGAGTACAACTCGATCACTCGTCAAGAGTAAGACTGATAATTTATGCGAATTTTTGTTAGAAATGTGTGTGTAAATGATTATAAAAATATTTTTTCTCAAAGGTCCAAATGCAACAGTGCGCTCCAAAGCTGTAAGTTGCGCACACAAAAGTTCAATAGTTAATTGAATGGCTCGCGAATAAAGGCGTTGATTTTCAGGGGACATTTTGACCATAAGGGTAGGGTATACATGTGTGTAATCTACCATTAAAATTTCAAAGCAAAAAGTCAAACCGTTCTTAAGATATCGTGGAGACCAGTTAGAAAAACACATTTTTAAGAAAAACACGTTTGAAAGTTCAAATACGATTTAAAGCTATGAAATCTTTACTCCCCATTAATGTGCTATGCCTGGTTTATAGAGAATTCTTTCTTCTTTTTGTTTTAAGTTTCTTGAAGCTTCTTGTTCTACTTTTGCTTTAATGTTGGATTTTTTCATGATTTGAAATTACATTTGTATTTAAAGACCTAATGTAACAAACCGAAGCGTCACAAAAGGCCCGATTTTTTGCCCCCTGTGTCGTCTAACTGCAGTAACTTTACAACGACTTCGAATATTAAAAAATCACTTTACTAGCATATTCTACACGTCCTACGAAATCAACTTATGCAAAAACAAAAAAAACATTTTTTCAAAATATTACAATATTAAGGAGTACACCCCCCTTAAGTTAGTTGAAAGCTGTTACCACACTTCAAAATGTACAGTTTTTGTGCTTTTACTTATTTATTTATATTGTATTTCAAATAATCTGAAATATTTATTTTATAATAAAAATAAACATAGGTAAAAGATAGTGCAATTCGATTTATTCAGACGGCGCATTGAATGTCATGAAATACCACATGCAGGTTTAACTCTCTGAGCGGTATCGGTTGCGGTCAGAATATCTATTTTGCAATCTATCATATTTTATCGTTCTCGTTACTTTGCTCTCGTGTCTTCATAAATATTGTAGATATTACACGTAGCTTTGAAAAAGTGGCAGTCGCATTATTTTTATGGTTCGTTTCGAATGATCAATTTAAAAAGAAAAAAAAAGGATTTTTTTGCACTTATTCCACATCGAATTTATTTAGATCAGAACGTAGTTTATTCGTTTTTAGTTGGGAATGCTCGCGATGAGCGGATTTGAATCCCAGCGGGGTTGGGGTAGGATATCAATTCGAAGTCATGGATGCATGTGTATGACCACTAGTCGTTTGCCAGCCCTGTCCCTCTATTCGTAATACAAAATAATAAATTTGAATTTTGTTTATTTCCATGAATTTTGATCCGGTTTTCGCCTTTCGGCATCTTCATGCAATTCAAGTGCACGGATTTACTTGAACTGAAGCGTAGTAAACATTTTTTATCGTTTATATACAAAAATAGAAGTACATATGTAGATCACTAAGTTAAATTGCTATTAAAATGTAAATTAGCAAAAAATGAATGTAAACAAGTTTTAATGAATTAAGTGGGTTTCTTATAATTATCGGGATTTTTGAAAATACTAATAACCAGATAATAACACAGGAATATCTAAAATAAATCATGGGTTTTATCTGACCTATTATTAATTAGTTGATTGATTTCAAGTCTTTGAATTAATATTTAATGTTAGCAAGTGCTTGAATTATTAATAAATGATAATTATTTAAAAGGGTACAACAATGGTGAACTTGGTAACAGAAGTTGCTCTCTTAATATTGGCATACTGTTAAGCTGAGTTCAATTAATTTCCAAAATTTCTTGATAAAATAGTTCTTAATAAAATAATAATAATTCTTGATAAAAAATAATCAAGCACCCTCAGTCGAAATCCTTAAATATAATAACTCATTTTTTTCATTTATTCCACATTAAATTTATCAAGATTAGGACCGGTTTCGCTCATCGCGAGCATTATCAACTAATGTTCAATACCAGTTGATAATGCTCGCAATGATCAAAAACGGGCTTATTCCTTTATAAATTAATATTATAAAGAAATGAGTAAGAACAAAAATGATTTTTTTAAGATAATGCTATTCCACCCCTTAAAAGTTAAAATAAAGTTTAACCAAATATATCCGAGCTTTCATGTTCATTTCTATTCGATTCCCACCCTACAATCACTGTAAATGGTATCGCCATATCATCCCTCGTCCATGACTGACTGTGGACTCAATACATATGTGAATAAATTGCAAGTGAACGCTTCTAGATGAGTCTCAATCAATTAAGATAAGACTTTGCATGTTCAACAATTTAAAAACTACTTTAAATATCATTATTTCACAGAACTGTAGCTTAGAGTAGGTCTTTTATATGAAAATCAATGTTTTTTCACATTTTAGCCGCTACCATACCGTTAATTTTGTCAATTTATTGTTGCAATTACGCAAAGGTTATAGGCATAGTACAATTAACTTTCAGTAGGTGGCGCGTGTGTCGTACCATAAAAAATCGGCAAAAGACAAACAGCAAACGACAGATGTCATCGATACCGATCAATGTAAGTGAAATAAAATTTAAATTATTTATCTAAAATATTGTGTATCCGAAAGCACTTCAATAAACACAAAAACTTTCTTTCTTTGAGTTGCATTGCAACGCTTGCTAGTTTAATATAAAAATAAATATGAATAGATCTATTTACAAGCAACGATAAATAATTAAGTTAGACACATAAATGTAATAAAATAGGTCTTGTAACAATGCTTTGAAGGTAACGGTTTTTCGTTCGGCTTAATTTATTAAAAAGAAAGAAATTAAATATCTCTTCCAATGACAGTAACATTGACAGCATTTCAGAGTTGCATTGTTTTCGTTAAAACGTGAAACTTTCAACGTGATCTTCCAATTGAAAAATGGCTTACGTTTTTAACAGTTTTTAAGCTGAGAACTGTGTAAGTGCATTTTTGTGTTCGTTATCACACAAAGTTGAAATGGGTCACATTCAATAATTAGATCTAGGCTAACTCTTTCACAGGGTTACACACTCACTTTTGATAATTTCTTTCAACTTTATATAAAAATGTGTTATATTTCAGGGTTCAACAATATTTTTCTCACCATGGTTCATATGAACTATAAAGTAAATATTTCAACAAAAGTTTCCAGCAGAACCGCTTTTTACTATCGTAGAGACTTTGAAGAGAGCAAGGATAATTATAGGACAGGACTAGTAGTTGCATAATCGCCCAATTTTCCCAACACCCAGTTTTAATAATCTGATGGTAGTTTAAGGGGGTATTCTGAACAATAATTCTGAAAATTTCTCTTTTTCTGCATATTTCTAAAATACAAGCCTTTAAAAGTACGTGCTTACAAGGATTTTTTTGAAATTCTACAAAACCGATTTTAATGAAATGTGGGGTGAACTTCTCGATACAATTTCCATTTTCATTATTTTAAAAAAATTCGAAAATATTAGAAAAACATGTAAAAAAGCTATTTTGTAAAAACCTGATTTTTTGCCATCCTTACTGATTAAGAATATATTTTTTTTCTCATGTGACTATAAGAGTTGGAATCATGTCAACGAGGGCGCGCCATTTTTTTGAGACCTTCCAAATTCCTAGCCTGTTACTTTTTGGTTTTATTTTTGATTTGAATATTTCCTTGTTGATTTTTTCTTTTTTATTATTTGACTTGAAAAATACCAAAAATGTGTGCCTCTCGACCAAAATCCCACTTAAGTCACCATAGACATCTATGCCTTTGAAAAATAATCCTTAAATTGATTTATGAAACTATTCAAGCCCGTGAAAACCGCAACTGAAGCCAACGACGTTAAATAATTGGCTGCAGGCCTATTTACTGATGTTTTATACATGACAATCATAATAAATAAATAATATATATTTGATAAATTTAAAATAACAATTGAGAGTGAGGTGGACTTTAATTTTGAGTTCCGGCAATGCGCAACTTTTTTGCACAACCTAATTTCGATGGCAATATATTGATTTTTAGTAGTTATCTATTTACTTATATTTTCAAAATCTTAAGCATAGCTTTGTAACTATTCTCTGTCCCAGTCCGTGGTGTAGTGGTCAACTTCACTGGCCTCCGTGACGGACCGCCCGGGTTCGAGTCCTTGTACGAGCAGATTTTTTTATCAGCCTTTAAAACGATTCTGTTTGAAAGCAATGGGTGCTTGTGTTGATAAAAGTTCCTTCCTACCCTTCAGATCCCACAAAGCGGCGTATAAAAAGAGCGATTAACTTATCACTAGTCCACGTATCCTTTCAATCTCTACTCTCTACACAAAAAACGAGAAGTTGGGCAAGTGATAATCAAGCAGTTCTCGAGGAGACTCCATATACGCAACGTTGGGAGCGGTAGTAATTTATGCGCACCAATAAAAGTTACAATCGACATATGTACACATTGGCAGATACGCATAGTGACATGAAATATATCATGATTTGATGTATATTATATATATATATAATAGATCACCGCCAACAAAGAACATCGCTTGATGCATCTTGTAAATGAATATATTATCACAATAAAAGTTATATTTTCATTGTGGGGTATTTAAAAAAAATGATATTCGGCCGGACGTGGCGGGTTCTAGTCCCAATAATAATGATATTTTTCTGAATATTCTTGCTGTTTGGACTTCATACCTTTAATATTTACTAGACCTTCCATCATTAGAAAACAATGCTGTGATTCTTTTTAAATTACTTTGAATTATAAATTACCTTTATCTCTTCTACTTACTCTCTTAACTTCTTAATGTGCAGTGTGTGCAATAAGAGTTAAGCACAACAGTATTTTTTTTGCGAGAGAACCGTTTGTTTCCCAGTTATTTAATCTCTCCTTTTCAAATAGAGTGGGGATAGAAAGGATAGGACTAAGAAGTATTTAGTATGGATGAGTATGGGAGGGATTTTTAAACGACACATAAATCAATTTATCCGAACAGAAATCAATAATTCGATTGAAAAATTAAACTGCCCGGACTGAGACTATGTACTCCCGAACTCGAGCGTTCCGAAACCGAAGCCAACGATGTTGACCACAATACATAAATATGTATGGCCAAATTATTAGTTTATTGAAGAATTTCGACTGAAGGTTGGATAAACTCTCGATGCTATATACTTTTAATTAGAATTTGCATATAAGATTGTAACTAGTTTTAACAATTACACATTTAAAATACCCATTCAGCTACTTATTGAATTCACTTAACCTCATTAACGTCAAAGTATTCGCTTAATTCATCTAGAATGCGATAGTAAGAAGTAGAAAGTATTGATTTACTTATATTCTTATATGTATGCAATGCAAACTAATAATCAAAGTTATTTAAATTTTATAAAAAAAAAATTATATTAAAATGAACGCATCATTTACTAAATTCTTCATTCGATGCAAACTTGAAATTTACTTGAAGATGCTGAAAGGTTAAACACAGTTATTTAGCAACAAAATGCATAAAAAAATCAATCAAGGTAAATTCACCTTCAGTCGAAACCCTCAATGATATTCATAGATTCGCTTCCGTATTATTTTTTTCTTTCGACTTACACAATATTACCATATTGTTACTTATATAAACTACATAATCTGTTAAACACGGAATACAGAACTAAATTTCTATACAAAACTTGAACGCTCTATACACTGCCAGCAATGACCACTTTGATTCTCAGTGGTTAGAAGTTCTTTAGCAGTATTTTAGTTTGTAAAACCATTTTTGAACAGAAACTGGTCTACCAGAGGTATGTTTTTGGAAAGGATCAGTTTAGGCTTAATGATGAATAACAATAAGTATCGCCTTAGAAATGACTGCATTTAAAATATTTAAATTTTGACGTGAATAATGATGTATTTTAAGCTCTTCCTCTCTATACTTATTTAAATCATGTTTTAAAAAAGCTACAAATTGTGTTTTTTGTGAATATTTATCAATAAATATGAGTCAATAATCCAATTATAATTTAGGATAATTTGAAACATGAAAACGTTCTGTAAAAAAATTGTGTTCTATTTTAGTCATCAAATTCAATTCGTTTTTTGTCAGACTCTCAAAAAGAACTATGTTTTATCAAGAACTAGTATTCGAACCCGGCTTCGCTCGGACCAGTTTGGGGTTATGTTCACCTCGGTGCGTAAATTCAGACGGGCCAAGTTGAAACAACTTTTTTCAAAATTCAAAAGTCGAATTAAAATGAACATTTCAGACTGGCATTGACATTTCACCGCCCCTTTCATATATTTACAGCCCCATTCTCGCCCATTAAAATGTCCAAATTCAAGGAAAAAATCTAATTTGCTGTCAAAGAAATGTCAAATAATACCTTCACGTAAATAAAAACATTATTATATTAATAAAAGCCGGGAAAAGTTCAGTAGAAGACTAATTTATTACATTTTGACTAAATGTCTTCGCCGGTAAAAAATCAAACATATTTTCTTTCATATTCGTTTTTATGGCAACTTAATGACCAACAATGCAAAAGGGAATAACAGACCCACAGACATACATACGCCGTTTCGGTTTTATATATAAGATATTTTGGTTCATATGAAACTACTCGAGTACTCGAGTATTTTGTAAAATGTACTACTCGATACTCGAGTAATTGGAGTCTCTACACACACATTGATAACGAAACAAATTTACCGTAGAAACTTTCGCGAGCGAAATCAATTCGTTTGTTTGAACTTGCAACAACAATGCAAAAGGGAATTACAGACCCACATGCATACATACGCCGTTTCGGTTTTATATATAAGATTTTATAATAACTTCTTCGCGAAATACTTTTGGAAAAATAAATTTTACATCACAGAGCAAACAAAACTTATATAAATCAGCACAGTCTTTCACAGATAAAATTTCGTCGTTTCAAGGCAAATTTTTTTTTAAAGTATCACGTATAACAGTTCAAATAGCATGTATACAAAAAAAATTGCGGTTGAACGAATCACAAATCTATAAGCTATTTTTATTGCTTTATTTTAACATTTCAATGTGAATTAATGAGACTTATAAATTGTCCGGGGCAGATTAATTCATTCAGACGATTTGTCAACACTCAAGTCTTATCGCCTTGCTGACATATATTTAAAACAATTTTAAGCACGCGAAACTAATTTTGAAAGTACATTTTTTTTGCAATCGTGTTAAGGATTTTATAAAATACTTTATTAATTATAAATGCTTTACTGTGTCTTATAACATAAGTATATAGGAATAATATTATAACAATTCACATAACTTCAGAATACAGTGAAGTCTTGGTATGTTAAACTGAACTACTGGACCCTTAGGTAATTTTTCAGTGTTTCAAGTCGGTATTAAATTATATAAGCGTATTGTTATATTGATAGTAAAAATCATTTATGATGTTTTGTTGATGATAGTTTCATATTTTAGTAATAAAAATGTGTATTGGTCTATACGTATCATTGGTATACGTTTTTTTATGATAAAAGCTTACTTTAATTTATAAATTTATGATAATAACTCATTTTAATTACATGTGCATTGAATCTTTACATAATCCGAGTAAATATATTTATTTATTTCATATTTATTGGCAAAAAACTATTAAAAATACATGGCATTACAGCAAGCGCCAATGCGCCATGCATTTGAGAAATTAATAAAGATTTAAAATATTTGGAATTTTAAACAAATAGCCGAATAGCCCTTTTGAGAATGACCTACGACAAACAAGTTTTGACAAAGAAAAATTTTGTTACGACCACGTAGGTAAAAGCTGGGAGCATGCAAATTTAAATTTTCAAGGATGTCAGAGTTATCAACTTGGCCCCGAAGAAGAAGAGAAAAATGTTTTAATATTGCAATTAGTCTTCGAGCTCATGAGTGAAATGACAGCATTCCTAAAAGAAACTTGGTTGGATAATATTCCATTAATGAATTGTCATACGGAAAATAGTTGAATTTTTTTGAAATAATAATAACGATATGAACTCGCTTGACTTAAATTTAAATTCATATGGACCCCAAATAATAGATCCATATTCTAGTTTGCTTAAAACTAAAGAAACATAAAGAGTACGAAACACAATTTTCAAAATGCAGGGAATGAAACGTGAAAGAAGAGTCAAATGTTATACCAAGATCAACAACTTTGTAAAGACATATTCGATATCTCATATTTATATTTGATAGGAAATTTTGAACGAGAGAATGAAATGCAGAAACATTTCGAAATGTTGAAGTCAAGTTTGTTTATTAAGGACCAATTTACAATTGAGTTTATATTATTGTAGAATAGTACAATCCGATGGTTGAAACAGTTTTAAATCATCAGCAAAGAGCAGATACTTCGCAGTCATACTTACGTTCATTTGAATTTTGGAATATCAGATATATTTAAAGAAAATTTTTTAAAATGCTCGCAGTCATTGATCGTTGTGGAATTTGTTAAAGCTATTAAGTTATATTGTTGAATCCTAATTCGATATATCGATTCGTGTTCACGCATGTGTTTCCGTGATTTTTTCATTATTTTATATCATATCTATGTATGTATACCCATACACTCTCTGAAAAAGAGAAATTTATAGACTTCTAGTTCTAACAAAATAGCTTTGTTGATGAAACTTCATTTGGAGACCATATACTATTCTCAGAGATAGGTGAAATTTCAGTTGTTTTTTTTTTATTTTGATAATCTTCAAAAATACTACCGTGTCCATATTACAAAAAAAAATGTAGACCACTAATTGTATGTGCTTTCTTTTTTTCATGTAAAAAAATGTGCTTATAATTGATTGCGCAGACAACCTTCTGGCAGAAGATCCATGTGTTTACTATTGACTGTGAAAGTTAAAATGAGCTCTACACATTTGAAATCACATTACGAACGATTCTTTAAACGTTTTTATATGATAACATATCATTAAAAAATATTAATCGTAGTAACTTATAAGGCGCCAGATATGAAGATATTTTTTAATTCGTTTAAGATTCATTTGGGGAGAAAATAAATTAAACGCACTCATACAGTATTTCTTAAATATTATATTGAAAAAATCTGAATTTATAATTAACTTTCCATTGATATTATCGTCAGAGAACGACACTTACCACTTGATCACAGAGCCCGAAAATGTATACTGAACACCCACAGTCAGTATTCGTTGGGTTTTATCATTTATCCAAGCTCATCTTGTTTGCCATGAATATTTGAGAATAAAGTGTGAAACTGGATGCAAATACCTTTTTCTCTTATAGCTATGTTATTACTCACGAGTCGGTGGTATTGAATAATCGATTTGTGTGCGTAATTGAAGTATTAAATTTTTTTATGAAATTGTAAATAAATCGCTAGTTTACGTTAAATTGTTTTATGGTTGGACCTGCTAGACGCATGACTTTCATTACTTTACTCCACTGCACGTAAACAATCCCAACCCCTAGAGAAATATGTGGTACAGTACTCTGCAAAGTGCTCAAAAAATTACACCACCTGAATGATGATATTACGGTTGTCCAAAGGGTTGAATTGTGACAAAACTGATAGCAAATAGAGAGGATTTTTACGGAATTTACTCTCAAACAAAGACTTGATGTCTGACTTTATTTTATTTCCTTACCATACAGGAACTTTTTGGTGCAACTAGGTGCTCTTCGAGTGAAGATTTCGACTGAAGGTGCTTGATGAAATTTGAATCGTTTTTTAGTAAAGCTCAATTTTTCACTGCAAATGTCAAAAAGCTCGATGTTTGACTGTATTTTATTTTCTTACGATACAGGAACTTCTTGGTGTAACTAGGTGACTCGTATAATTGAAGATTTTGCCTGAAGGTGCTTGATAAAATTTCAATGTCAAATTTGAATCGTTTAACTTTTGTAGAGTTGCTCAAGTTCATTAGTGCACTTGAATCAAACTCCAGTTTGCTAGCGACAAAATTCATGGAAAAGTACAAAATTCAAACGATTCAAATTAGAAGGTTAGTATGTATACCACTTTTCAGAGTTTATTTCAAGTACTGACATGATATTGGTTGTTTCAGATGATTTTTACACACATAAAACAATTTGAAAACTCCTCACGAATACTTGCTGTGAACGCTCACCGGGAAAAAAATCAGTAATATGTATTTTTTTATCAGTCGATTCATTTTGGCAGTCTCTAGGATAACTCCACCCCACCCCTTCTATAATTTTAAACACCAAGTACCCCTCGACAAATAAAAGCCCATATACTTTAGTATTTCGATATATGCCACGTGGACGTGAGTGAGTTTAAACGAGCACTATATTTGATTTTGTTGAAACTCACTCGGTTGACTTCATTGCCAGTTTCCAATAGAATTTATTTTTAATACGGAAAGAAAAATAACAATGTATTTTAATTCTACATAAATTATTTTATAAATTTTCTGATAGCTATTTCGGCTTACGCCTTCGTCAGAACTAGTTCTCATAGTTCTCATAGTTCTGACGAAGGCGTAAGCCGAAATAGCTATCAACAAATATATAAAATAATTTATGTAGAATTAAAATACATTGCTATTTTTCTTTCCGTATTATAATGGAGTTCTACCAAGTAAATGCCTACTCAATCAATAAATCAATGAATTTATTTTTCTCTTTCGTTCTGGAAAACATATTTTTGTTGCAGTTTTCAATTTTTCACATTGCAAAACCAATAAACTTATAATTTGTGATTTATTAATGTACACATAAATAAATAATTAATGTGATAGTAGTTATAATAATTAATCATTTTTAATTATTGGTTTAATCACATTTTTTTTATTTAAACAAATATTGATCGGCTGATTTAGTTTTCTAAAGCTTTAAAAATAATTTGAATTTTTTTCTTTTCAAATTTTCTCTATGTATAGGTAACATATTATCACCGTCTTACAATAACTCATACAAGTAAAATTTTCACTCTACATAGAAGATCATTATTTCTTAAAACAATATTCGACTAGCTTTTATAATACCATAATTTGTTCTTCCAGCTTTAAAGTCAGTGGTTCACATTCACAGGTTTGCGATACGAGACGCAGGTGTATGTAAGTAATACGCAGCACTCAGTTTTCGTCCCCTGAGGAAAGTGTGTCCTTTAGCGAAAGGGTCGTGACGAGGTCATGACCGCTTACATCGGCTTGAGCATTTCCGATGACATCGCCTTGATTATGTCGTGAAAATCGAAATAATATATGTTAAATATTCCGGGTATCCGTGTTACTTAAAATAGTTGAAAATGCCGTAGCAAAATAATTTTCGTGGTAATTATTATAGGTAATCTGAGTATTTCAGTATCATAATGTAGATTAATTCAATTATTGCTACGCATGAATTTCTAATGATGTTGTATAATATATACTACATATATCGATTATGTAATGCAAAAAAAACAGCATTTTTTTTGTTTGGAGAAAGCAAATATTTTTTTAACTGACATTGCGACATGTTTTGGTTTTGCATTAATAATAATTTGAATGTGTAAAAACGTCAAAGAAATTTTTCTATCGTAGCATTAAATATATATTTATTTAAATGAGCTAATTTTTCGGCAAAGATGTAAAATTGTAAAGCATATGGATATTTTGACATTCAAAACTGAAAATTACTGTTTTTGTATTGCTTAATTGAAGTTTTAATGTATATATATTTGATGGAATTCTTAGGCACGTCAGCGTCACCGTTTTTCATGTCTTCTTCATCTCTAAGATATGTATTTATATTCATTTTAATTCATTTTTGTTGCTGACGGGAGCACGTCATCACCACAGTTCAAGAGTTCAGCTTACTTCTTCTTTTTTCTTTACACGATTCTGTGGTGCTCTTTCGTCATAATTCTGCAGGCAAGAGGTCGTTGGGTTACAGTGATGACCCGCTGCCTTGTGTATCTTTTTATAGGTTTCACTAACGAACTCGCGAATAGTGGGTGTACTTTAATATCTGTGTAACAGCTAACCAGGCACATACCAAGGAACATAATGTTTTTTCCGTAATATTTTTTTTATGAAAACAGTTTGTTTATTTAGTCTTCAGATGTCTTTGGTGAACAAAATTCCATGCTGGTGTAAAGTTAACTATAATTGGACTAGTAATTGCTATATATCAGAAAAGTTTACTCTGAGGGAAAGTTTACTACGACCATAGAGTACAATAATTATGCTATTGTAGTATTTAGCTTGGTAATTTTTAATCGCGGTGTGTTTGTTTATACTTAAGTCTGCTTTCATATGTAAGTTTAAGATACTCGACTGTCTTGGACTACTTGATGTCTGTATTGTGTAATGTTAATCTTCCACGCAATTTCTTTGTTAGTTTGTCATCTATTTCTATATGAAGGATTTTAGAATCAGAAAAAAGTGAGGTTTTGAGAAACCTGCTGTGTTTTCACTTTGATGTTTATTTTTCTTAAGAATAATTGCTCATTGTAAAACTGTTATATGCACCATTCAAGTTATGTTTTCATAAAAGCAAATGAGAGATTTTTCGATTTTAATGGTGTTAACTCTATTGATATTTTTATTAATTTCACATTTTGTATGTATAGTCAGTAACAATGAGCGAAATCGGTACTGACAATTTGATCAAATAGTTATATGATAAAATAATTCATTTAAGCAAAACTTGTCAGTTGAATTGTCGTTTATCAACTCACAGAAGCTCGTATGTGTCTTTTGAAGGTACTTTTTTACTGTGGTACTGTTGTCACTCGGTTATAATATGAATTTTGGGATTCTTTGATGTAGATAACCCACATTTTTCACTATCCTTTTATACGTGACTATATTCTTAAAACAAAGAATCGGAAGAGAAATAAGCAAAAAACTAATTCTTATGTTAAAATATATGATTAGCAGTGCAAATGCTTAATGGCTTATAACAGTAATAAAAATAATAATACATTTTTAGTACTTTTTCCACATTAAATTTAATTGATCAGTACGGTTTCGTTCATGGCGAGCATTTTCAACTGATAAGGAATACAATAAAACAGTGATATTTATACAAATGTTAAGTATGACAAACAATTAGTAAAACAATTAAGCAAATAAATTGAAGCAAATTACAAGGAAAATAGACTATGAATAAAATGTTTAAGATCTCTTAGCAATGAAAACTAATACATCAAAAATCAATTAAATATGAATTATCATTAACATAGTAAAAGCCCAAAAATGATTGCATTTAATAAAATAAATAAATCTGCATGTCTGTCAACCATAATTAGATGGAAATCCCGGTAATGAGCCAACGAAATTGTTTCCTGTGAACAGAATAAAAGCCATATCATTTTTTACAAATTAAAAACAAATGAAAATATATGTTTTTTTTTTTTAGAAATAAAAGTGCAAAAAAAAAATAAGCTAATAACTGTGTTCAAATTTATATGAAACTATTGACAATTTTCAATGGAGCTTTCATAGTTTCAGTTAAACAGCTTAGAGAACCACCACCTGAAAATGAAGTTTATGTTTTCCTCAAGCGATAAATATTTTTCCAACAATTTCGCGTAAAAATATTTTCGATTTAAGTTACATATAAACAATTTTGATGGCCTCGAGCGTGGTTGATTGCCGTAGTACTGTGTAATAAAAGTCTTATTATCTCATTATATTACCCTTATAGCAAATAGTTTATCCACTTTATAATTTTATGTTAAGGATGATTTTTTACGGAAGTTAAGATCACTTTTAAGTACATATTCACATTTTGTTCTAATTCCCACAGATAGTTTTCTAAGATCAAGACCAATTTTGCTCATCGCGAGAATTTCCAACTGATAAAAATGTGTATCAATATGAAAAAAATCATATTTATAAAATCACTCTCAAAAGACATATCGTGTTCTCAAACATTTTCAACCGGAGTGTAATTGTTTGGCAGTGTTTCTTTAGGCAATCACCATTTCTGATCATTTATATAATTAAAAAAGGAAAGTCTTCTAAATTAATTCGATAAAAGTTTTAAGTTCTTTGAAAATATAATTCTTAAGCCCTGTTTGATTTTTGTGACACTCCAATTAAATTTTGGTTTTCACGGCTCTAATTTTTTTTCGTTGCTATGCCTACCAGCTGAGATTATTTGTGAATAAATCAGTGGAACTGTCAGTTTAGAGAAAGAGTCTGATTCGCAAATTTTAAACAGATCACTTGTCGGCGTCACCTTAAATTATTTCTTTCTCATGAAACTTCTGCAGTTTCAACAGTTATTTGTCGTCGTGCGAAAAAAATATATTTAACGATTTAAAAAATAAACATATACCATGTGACGTAATAAGGATAAGCAGGTTAATCTAGCTAGTAAAATTTTGGACTCAATTTATTCTTAATATATAATGAATTAAATACCGATAGTAATAACTTTCCAATCGTGGAATCTTGAAGGTTTTCAATACCTAATAAACCCTGGGATTAAAAAAATAGTGCCAAAATCTTCGGGTTTGATTTATTTATCAAGCACAATCGAATTATTATAAACTGAATATTTCGTGTACTAGCACGAGTCATCTTTGGAACGCCGGATGTTAGTGGAAAATAAATTATTTCACTGCGTTATACATTGATGATTGAATCGAATATAAAAAGTCGTATTTATTTGAATAAGAGGACGAAAAATATCAAATGGCTAAACAGGACCTCATTAATTATGGTGATAAATATGTTTCGATGATTGTAAAATACATCAAATTCTAAAAATTGATCCCCAACATCCTGAATGATATTGCATTTGTCATTAATAAAAACGTTATTCATTTTCTTTAATGTGTCCTCATTTTACAACAACAGCATTGCGAAACGTAAAAAAATTGTTCCTCTTAGATGCTACATACATATATACATACATATATATGTACATACATGTACAATGAATATTTTTAATTTCAATTAGTTACCCTCGCACATTTCATTTCAATGAAATATTTACGCCCTTCAATAATGGATAAACGACCGAAATATAATATTGATAAAAAAATGGCGATATGTATTATTTTTACATATTTTAATGGTAAATTAACATGGTTTATATTTAAAAAATATGTATGAAAAATGTCCATTAAAAATATCCCCAATCCCGTGATCGGCTTATTGCAATCCCGAAATCTCGGGAATCTTGGGTGGTAGCCACGCTTTTAATGAATAATAATGTAACTAGATGCGTTCAATGAAACACATCTGCAGTCATTTTAAAGAAACTTCTAGGCTCAGATCTCAGTTTTAATTGGAACAAACAATTCATAAGACAAAAATAGATCTACTCGACTATTATCGTTTGCTTGTGAGCTGCTTTGTTTAAAAATCGATGTGTTCAATTGATGCATTACCGAGTATGAAATTAACAAAAGATTCACAGATCATACGGAAAGAAAAATAACAATGTATTTTAATTCTACATAAATTATTTTTAAATATTTGTTGATAGCTATTTCGGCTTACGCCTTCGTCAGAACTATGTTTAAAACGTGTATTAGGGATAGCTTATATACCCTTTGCTAGACAGGGTGCCTCCTACATAATCTCTTTCTGTTGAAACCATACCGACGTCACATGAAAGAATTTAAATAGGTTTGATTTATTGGTCTTAAGTAATGGTGGGAAACAATAATTTGGGTATTTTTTGGGGGATCGTGTGAAAGCACTTAAAATCTGCAATTTCTAAGTGCATCTATTTTAAATTGTTTTAGGTTTATTGTTTGTTAATTAAATGAAATTTTTCTTCAATTCGAGCTAACGAGCATGTTAGATCCTTTAACAATGGAAAAACTGATTCACAATATGCAAATCACCTTATAGAATTAGCACATAATCCGAATTCGGTCCCGATTCGTTTACATTCCTGCAATAAGGGCCTCAAACTGAATGCATTGGAACAGCTTGAAATTAATAGGTATAATCAGTCCAATGAAATTCTTAACGATCAAATCACAATTAATAGCTCACCTCTGTTAAAACCATTAACAAACAATAAACCTAAAACAATTTAAAATAGATGCACTTAGAAATTGCAGATTTTAAGTGCTTTCACACGATCCCCCAAAAAATACCCAAATTATTGTTTCCCACCATTACTTAAGACCAATAAATCAAACCTATTTAAATTCTTTCATGTGACGTCGGTATGGTTTCAACAGAAAGAGATTATGTAGGAGGCACCCTGTCTAGCAAAGGGTATATAAGCTATCCCTAATACACGTTTTAAACATAGTTCTGACGAAGGCGTAAGCCGAAATAGCTATCAACAAATATTTAAAAATAATTTATGTAGAATTAAAATACATTGTTATTTTTCTTTCCGTATTATAATGGAGTTCTACCAAGTAAATGCCTACTCAATCAATATATTCACAGATCAGTTGCTTTATTTTGAATAGTAAATATTGTGTACCATTCCAAGATGTGTTCCCAAACGGTGCGACGCCGGGCAGTTATATGTTTCTTTAAATAATCAGTAGCATACAGAGACATCTTATTAAACATATAACGTATAAACCTACACGGATAAAAAAATAATTTAACATACATATTTTCTTTGATGAAACGGGCTTTGTATATCTATATTACTTTTGACTACCGTTGGCGGATATTTCCCACCTTTCTCGAGCTTTGCGTGTCTCGTTTTTACATTTTTATCTTTATTTTGATACGTGAATCTTGTATTTACTGCAAACGAGACCATCCCGCTGATTCTAAGCATAATACATATATGAGAAACGAGACAATACTTCCGACTAGCTTATCTTTTATACCACGTCTGCTTACTATATGGAGCAATTTAGACTTTGGGGTACTCACCGAATATCTACCACCACCCGAAACTGTACAGCGAGACAATTTCATTTGTGCATTTCGTTGCATGCACTCAAGTATGCAAAATTGATTGAATCGCCAATCACTTGTTACAAGACAAACCCATTGAGAGGCTGTAAATTCGTGGAGGGTTCTAGCGGATGTAGCTTTGAGTGCCCTTGGTAGATTGGTATTTGTTAATCAATAAGAACAGCTTACTTGCATGTGGATTTTTTATAAAACTTAAAAATATATCGTAGGCGGCAATATCTTTGTTCAAAATTTTGACGGTTTCCATTTCACCATCATCGGTTATCGATAACATATAAATTGATTAAGTGTGATGAAAATTATTATTTTCATCACACTTAATCAAATTATTTTTTCTGAAATTTTGTTAAAGTTCAACACAAAGGCAGTAAGTTACTCTAACAATTTTTTAATTAAATTTTGAATAGAATTTGACAAGTATTTGAAATTTATAAAAAGATGTTAATACGAAAATGAACTCATTTCTTTGTAAACGAGCAGTTAGTATTTATTTAGATTTATATATATATTTATATGTAAATACATATATAATCATTACAAAAACTAAAATTGTAAGATTATTGCTTTTGCAGTGTGAAAAAAGACTAAAGCATTGAAGTCATCAGTAGATAGAAAAAAAAATTGGAAATTGGCAAAGTTCGTTCCTGAAAAATAGCGCGCGAGGCGAAGGGGGGAATTAAAATACCTGCTCAGGTATTTTATGCTATAGTGCTCTGGCTTTATTGGCATAGATTGAATTTAAAAAAATGTTATATTTGCTTTAACGAATTTTTATACGTCTTTCTAAAAAAATCGATAGTCTTCGTACAATTATTCATATTTTAAGGCACGCATGAAAGAGGCGACGTGTTCTCGTTGATATTCATGGCAGACTGAAGTAATCAAAACTATGAGCGCGAGCGCTTATCTACGCTAAGTAAAAAGCATCTGTTTGATTTGAAACGTATGTTTGAATGAGACGCGTTCTAGATAAGATATCATTATCTTATCGCAAATAGGGTGTGAAGTTTGAATCCTGTCAATTTGTAGCGACGTTATGAAGGGTATCCGGCCAATATTAATGAAATTTACTATTTTATTTAGGAGAAACGATCTTTTGAATCAACCTTTGTCCGAGATACGACTGGCAAAAAAGAGCAGAGGCTGTTTTTTGTTTGCCCTTGTTTTCTCACAAATTTAACATATTTTCTAGTGTGTTTGTATTATTAAATTCCTATGTTAAAAATTGAAGCAAAAACTTTGGAATTTTTCTATTGAATATGCTACGACAGCGGCGGTTTTATATTGGCAATAAAAAAAACCAATGTAGTTTTACATTATGTATGTACAATTACGTACCTACGACAAACAGCTATATTTGTAACTGATAATGAAAGCACTATTTACGACTGTTTTCCAGCAGTTTGTTTGACAAATGGAAACGAAATACATAAATATACATTATATACCTTTAAATTTTCCAATTTAAGCAAAACTTAACATTTATTTGTAGAGTTCTTACGCAGCATTGAAGTGAGCATATGGCTAAAGCCTAAAAGCCAGGAAAGTCAAATTTATTTGAAGTTTAAGTAATCTAACTTAACTTCTTACCCATGTTAAAGATTTTGTGTAAACATTTATGATTACTTACGCAAACATGGTGAACACACAGACCTCATACCTCTGTAAAAACAGCTTCCTATAGCACACGCAATGTCCACTCTATTGCGTGGTCCCGTAAAGTAGAGTTCCCTTAAACATGACGTTTTGCATGCAATCAACAACTGTATTTATATTATATTCAGAACATTTAAATTAAAATAGATCAATGATGAAGTTGTGATTTTACAAATTTCAAATTCAGTCTAACGATTCTAAAATGGAAAATAAAAGAGACCGAAAAGTCGTTCTCATCAAACAACTTTTCTAAGCATGCCAATATTTATATCACGTTAAACATAAACTATCGATTTATCTTCTTCTTTTCTGGCGGTACAATCCAGGATGGTCCATAGTCGCCTACATAAGTATCTTCA
Organism: Himalopsyche kuldschensis; assembly: GCA_028554975.1. Classification (NCBI taxonomy): domain Eukaryota; kingdom Metazoa; phylum Arthropoda; class Insecta; order Trichoptera; family Rhyacophilidae; genus Himalopsyche; species Himalopsyche kuldschensis. The sequence goes on from JAHFWI010000014.1 coordinate 16,515,936, forward strand.
GCTCATACAGCACTGCATTTTTTTGCATGAAATGCTGACTTCCAGAAACAGTAAGTTTATTGATTGAAAGATATGACGTAATCTTTATTTTTTATTTATTTTATAACATTTTCAATTGTATTCAGAGTTTTGAGAAGTTCCTTTTATTTCAATGGATATTCCGCACACCTGACTTTGCCACGCTTTTACTCATAATATAAATGATTTTGCTGAAAAGTTTGTGCGAAATTCAGCGACACCTTAGCGTCGTTTTCTTTATCTTTCCCACGGAAAACTCTGAAATAACAACACGAACACGTTTTGGCGAAATTACTTCATTACATGTATTATACAATGCAAAATATACCGAAACCATCCTTACGCCTCGCTATGAATTTATCGTTCACCGTAGTTAGCAATGGATTGTTCCACTGTTCGTGGGAAAATTTCATTTGCTTTCTTCGTTTCAGACAAGCGATTTCAAAATTAAACAACTGAATTAATGTGTTTCTCTTACGCTACGCGAAAGTGCTCTTGTTTCCTTTGCTATCTGGAGAAAATTTTACGCATTTTAACTACTGACTTTAAAATAATTATTATTTTAATGACTTTGTATTTTGTCTTGAGTTCTGAAACTAGAATTTGATATCAATTTAAACTCTTATTTTAGACGGAAACATTAGTGAAATTTAAAATTGACTGTTTTATAATAGTTTTAAAATTTATTCTTCATCACCAGAAAGTTATTATAGCAGTAAAAAATTAGCAAAGAGTGTAGTATAAACCCCAAGGGCTACATCAGGGATTCTCAACTCCGGTACGTCTTAATTCACTGTTTTGTGCGCCCGATAATTTATATTACATTTAGTATTTTTTTAATAAAAAGAAAAACTTTACCCTTACAATATTTTGGAAACGAACCTCACGAACAGTTATAAATCATATTTTTGGGAATTTATGACACGTTTATATAAGAAGTTTAGGTTTTTGTAAAATTGTTTCTCATTTGGAGATTTAGTCACTTGAGCGCTTCTAGAGAATAATTGAATTAAGAGGCTCAAGTGATTACATTTTGAAATATTCCAAGTTAGGTCTCTACATATTGATATACGTTATTTGAGCCGTGGTTTCATTGTTTGTCATTCCATCTATACGAATAATAAATATTAATGAAATAGATTGCTATATTGCGTAACTTATCTTATCAAAAAACCAAGATATTCAGTCTTAAATAAAAGCCATATTTTGGGTTTTCCAAATAGCTTGCTTTTCCTTACTATAAACCCAAGCTTTCCAGCAACTATGGCATAAGAATAAACATACATGGTTAGAGTATCTGGTGTCGAGTGATTTTCTACAACATTTTGCGTTTTATATTTATATATATATCTTTTCAAATATGTTGGCTAGGTGATAAAATCAGATTCATATCATCTTACATAGTACTTTCCATCATTCACTATGTCATGGTTTTTTTTAACCATTTCTGTTCTCAATGTAGAGCGTATGGACTTCTTGCAGAAATTATATCGACGTATATTTTTCCACGAGAACTGCATGTTACTCAGTTTCATAACCTCTTTTTTTCGAGGTGAGTATGGATTGAAAGGATAGGAGGACTAGTGGTTAGTTAGCCGCTGTCATTACGCCCCACTCTTAGGATCGGATAGATGAGAGTGAGTTTATAGACAAACATACTTCATCGTCACCGTATAGAATCAATAAATCGCATGAAATAATGTTTCTCGTACTGGGATTAGAACCAGTGAACCATTTTTTAAAAATCTATTTATGGAAAATATCTCAAACTAGTGGTCTCCAAACTCAACAAGGGTGTGCTTCTTTCAGAAATTGAATTTATCTAGTGAGGAACTTATGTACATATATATATTCATTTTTATAATTTTTTACCATCGTCCTTTATTGTGCGATTCATAATAATATTACTAAATTACTTAAAGGACATCGGACCTTAATTATTGATTCGTCACATGATTTCTCTATTGTTGTATCAAGGTGTACATCTGTGAGTCTGTTTTAATATTTACTTTTAACCACCTCCATAGTGTAAAACGTTGACTTACATAAGTAGGTAGAACAAAACAATGTCCTTCATTTTAAACGTAATTCAAATATAAATTTGATACTTTTCTGTTAGGACGAAAGCCCATACAGAATCTACGGTTGAGGCAACACACATAAGCGACAAATCACATTTAAAGTCCATCAAGTCTATTTCTGATGAAGGGTCGCTTTATTAAATTTATAAGTGTTTAATTTTGGAATTTGTTTGATATCATTAGATAAAATATCCTATGCTACCGCTAGGCGATCACCATCTTTAAGCATGCATTTCTGCTGTATATATATTTTGTATAATTCTACTACCATTTAGTGGAGTGTAAAGTTTTTTTTGTTGAAATGTCACTTCATATTTAAAAAAGCTTGGCATTACAGCTTTTATTTTTAATTATTAAAATCATCCGAGATAAACTCGAAATTTTATAAATCAATCGAGAATAACTAAACGAAAAATGACATATGTACACCCATTTCCAAGCTTTTTTTAGTTGATAAATTCTAGCCTTGCCGGGGATTTCAACCCGGACCCATCTGGTCACTAGGACAACTACCTTGCCACTAAAACACAGTGGCCAACTTTATATGTTTACTTTTTATGCTCCTCACCGGGAGTGGACATAGCACACGCGTCAATATTGTACTCATTTTTTTTATAATCTCGCAAAATAATTTTGTTTTTTTCCATTAGTTTTGTCCCAACTACCCGGGTTTCACCATTTGGCATCTTCGGGCATTTCAAGTGTACGAATGAACATTAACTGAATTATAGTAAACAGTTTGTATCGTTTAAATATAAAAATAAAAGTAGATCACTAAATTTATTTTTTGGTCACGTAATCTATATCAATTAGTGAAAGTTTTGATGTGATTAAGTTTCAATGAATTTTTGTGGCAAAATTTTAATTGTCGGGAATTTGCAATGTAGTATCATCAATAACAATTACTACTTTACAACATGGAAGTGCCGACGCATACAATTGGTGCGTTTTATCCGACCCGTAACTAAATAATTGATTTATGATTATTACAAGTGTTTCAATTTATAATTAATGATATTTATTTAACCGGATGGCTGCCACAGACGTCTTAAGATGCGAAATTTTTCGTGAACCGCACGCCAATCATACAAAAAATTACGTCTTACACTCGCTTTATGCGGGATTTTACAAACTAAAATCAATTGTAACTGATGAGTCATAAATATTTTAATTTTGTTATTATGGATAAATGACGGCACAATTGCATCGTAATCGGCAAGTTTTTACAAATAAACATTTAAAAAAGATATAGTTAGAACGTTTTATTTTTACAATATAATTCGTGGCGTGCGAGTAGGGACTCCAATTACTCGACATCTCAACTACTCGAGTATCGAGTAGCAAAATTTAAAAATACTCGAGTTTACTCGAGTAGTTACAGATGTACCATTTTTTTTAATACCATGTTTGTTTACGAGAATTGATTGTTAATCCGTTGCTCAACCTCTCTTTTTTGAAGAGAGGGGGAATGGAAAGGATACAAAGACTAGGATAGAACTAGTGGTTAGCTAATCGCTGTCACTAAGGTGGGAAGGTATTTTAAACAACACAAACACCCATTGCCTCTGCAAAAACGATTTATCGCACACCGGCAATCGATCCCGGGCTAGATATATATTTCTTATTCTATAGCTAAATATATATTAATAATTGAAATGTGTGTATATAAAAAAATAAAGAAGGTTATTAAATTGCATTAATACATTTATTTCAATTTAAAAAACATATATTTCAAAAATAATAGAGGGTTAAACGTCTCAAATTTTAAATTGGTTCGAAGTTTTGTTTTTATAATTTCCACGGAAGAAAAAACTCTCAGTTGAACGTCGGCTTTTTCAATGAATTAAAATAGGGCATCTGGTATTTTAGTCCGATGTTTAAATGACTTTCTGAAATATTTTTTTTCAATATTTTATTTTGTGTCGTATCATAAATTTGTTATTCTTAAGATAAGTTAGGTAAGGAATATATCAGGATTTATAAAAGAAATTTTCGCATAAAATACATAGTCAACGGCAAAACCATTCAAAAATATATCCTGATAGTAAAATTCACGCGTAAGACTCCAATATTTTTTTTCAAATAAGTAAATAAAATATTGGAAATAAATCTTCATTTATAAATTACGAGTATTACTCGAGTATGTTTCTAAATACTTGAGTTTCGAGTTCTAGAAAAATGGACGAGTATACTCGAGTATCGAGTACTCGATACTCGAATTGGAGTCTGTACGTGCGAGGTACCGCCATACATGCACATGCTGGCAGTTAAAAGATTATATGGGTATACAATTATTGGAAGATTGAGTTGCTCAATTAAAATTGGCAAACTATTAAGCAAACCCCTTTTTATTTCTAATTCAATATAATGATTCTTTTTTTAGTTACGTTCGTATTCTGTAAAGGTGCGTAAAGTTATTGCTTTTAAATATATATATGGTGTGCAGTTAATGTATTCATCCTTGCAGTTTTTCATTTTAGTTCGAGGTTATTACTTTACAAGCAGCACGTCGCGCATAGAGAATAAATAGTCAGCCCTGCTAAAAAATCAATACAGCATAAAATAGTATTACTGTTCAGCATGAGAAACCTAAAGTGTTTGCTTAGGTCCATGCCAACAGCTGTGATATGTGTAGCAGCGCAACGACCGACGTGTGCTTGTCTACGCTATCTATCAATAGAGTTGGCAGGCGTCAAGATCAACAGATATGTCACAGAGTATTGACAATATATCGACCCAGCGCCCAAAATCATAAGTCTATAAATATAAAACTATACGTTTTTTCATATTCGAAAACGTTAAGCTTGAATTCTAGTCGTTCTCAACCAAATAATACCGTCGGTAAATCATAATTTTTGTTTTAAAAAAAACCTTTTCGTGAGCTACACAGATTCACATTCATTCATTGCCCAACAGTTATTATTTTAACGATATTTCAACTCAACATTGATTTTATCTTTAATACTTGAAAAGGCACCAAAATATTAACGTCGCTTGATTCGATGGTAACTTTGTGGAAATTCATTTAAATATAAGATTTTAATAAGCCCTGATTATTTAAAGTATTGTGTTACAAATAGTGACACGTGTTTTGCCTCTTTCAGACTATCTTACTATCATAAAGGCTTTTTAAGTAATAAATTACGAATGATTTTAATATTTTTTCATGATTTTTTATGAAATGTGAAGCAAGGAGGGGAGGGAAGAAAGAAACTAAAAATAATGATACTACTAATGATCAAAACGTGAACATTACAAAATTTAATATTGCGTCATTAGAAGTATCATTATTTTATGTTTGGCTCTATCCTCTCTTTCTTGCTTACCGTTTTTATAATATATCATATTAGAATATTAAAATCATTCTTACTTTATTACTTAAACAATCTTTGTGGTAGTAAGATAGTATAAAGATGCTTCTGAAAGAAGCGATACACGTGTCGCCATTTATAATACAATATGTGGAATAAGTAATGTTATTTTTAATTTTATATATTTACATCGATTTACTCGAAATTTTTCTTAAAATTATCTTACAGCGACATTAGGCAGAACTTTTTATTTATAAAATAAACTTTTTATTACAAACAACTCCTAAAAGAAATTATTTATAACTTATAATGACTTCATGCTCACACAATTTAAAAAAATTAAATTATTAATAGCTGTTTGTAGGTATTTTTTAGTATCTATATAAAGGGTCTTTTTATAAGGACGCTTAGTTTTGAAATGTAAATAAAACAAGTTGTTTGTGAGATTTCGACTAAATTTTAATTTCATTTGTAAGTAAATATATATATTTTACGGCATTAAATATGGAGTATAGCATCAAATGTCTGCCAATATCCATTCATTATAAAATGGGCCATGTCGCTAAAGTTGACATTTTTGACAAATTTGGGTAAACTTCCAACTGCTCCAGAACCCAGCCAGGCGTTGTCAGTGGTCGTTTACCTGAAGTTCCTTGGTTAGTTGGATTTTATACGGGTGCAGACATAAGGCCCGATTCAAAATTCGCCAAGTTGAAGTCGCAGAAAAGCCAAGTTCTTGTGAACAACGAGAAATAAGCTGCCTTGGGTTTTCCTGAACACTTTCACACACAGCAGCAATGTTTTCACCAGATATTGTATTTTTATGACGTACAGGTAGGTGTTGGCCAATTATTTACCAAACTGGTTGACTCAAATTTGGCCACTAAACAATGAATAATCTACTCAGCAGGACAAAGTAACATATTTTGAGCGTGCCTATTGAAATACCCTTTATATAAAAATGAATGTTTGTCTGTCTGTATTTCCGCTATGGACTACTAAACCGCTCGACCGATCGATGTGAAACTTTACAAATTTATTGAGTACACTCCCGCAATGGTTTTTGGCCTACAAACCACCTCCCAACCTCCACCCCCCAATTTTTTTTTTAAACTTTACGAATTTTTCGAGTTCACTCCTTCGAAGGTTTCTGGCATACCCTCCCATACGCCCCCCAACCCCCACCCTGCCAACAACCCCCATCCCCCCAAAAATCGATTTTTTACAAATTTCTCGAGTACACTTCCGCGACACTTTCTGGCGTACACTCAAATTGACTCAAATTGAATTGAATATTTGTGTAATGTCTTTCCTTCAAATTTATATTAGTTGCTGGCGTGGCAACGCGCGCAGGGTACAGCTAGTTTACTATAATTACAAGACTTTGCTGAAATGCTTATTATTGTACGGTTTTCATAATTAAAAGAAAATCATATCGTATCCTGAATTTCAAATAAACCAAATATTTAAAAAATATATTTATATTATATATGAGTTCGGTCTGTGGCGCAGTGTCAAAATAGTTGGCTTGCGTGTCGAACCGCCTGGGTTCGATTCCCGGCACGAGCGGATTTTTTCAGTCAATAAATCTGTTAGAGGTATGGGTGCTTGTGTTGTTGAAAATCCCATCTTTCCAATCCCAAAAGAGCGACGCATAGTGAAAGTGATTAGCTAATCACTAGTCCTGTCCTAGTCTTCGTATCCTTTTCCATTTCTACTCTCTTCGAAAAATAGAGGTTGAGCAACTGAGTAACAAGCAGTTCTCGTTGAAAAAACATATATTGAGATAAACTCCGTGAAGAGTCCATATGCTCCAAGTTAGGAGAGGACATTGTAACAGTAGTACACAAAAAATATGTTATTCATATTTATTAAGTGATTCCCAAAATATCTATCATAGGAAGAGTGGCAGTAGATATCTATAAACGGTATGTTATTTGTAGTGGTAGGATGATTTTGTTAGGTTTTTGGGTATGGTAATAATAAAACATTTCAAAAAAAGTCGTAAGCCTAGACTTGATCATAAATTTTCTCCTTCCATAGTTGGTAAATTTTACAAGCTGTCAATCTATAAAGGGGCAATTTGTTTTTCAATGACCGGCCACTTAATTCAAATACTACCCGTTTTAATAAATTACTTAACGTTTCACTTCATAAATGACCAAACCTATACACATTCAGAAAATACTGACCATTTATAATGTTTACTCACCATTTTGAAAAATTGCTGACCATTTACTTAATTTACTGACAAAACTTGAATAAGATACTGACCCAGTGGATTATCTTTATTTCTCATTCAGAGGATACTGACCGTTTATAATATTTACTCATCACTTTGAAAAATTACTGACCATTTATTTTATTTACTGACCAAAACTTGAATAAGATACTGAACAATTGAATTATCTCATTTTCTTACAGTCGTTTATTATTAAAGTGAAAGTAATATATTATACAAATCATTCGACAAAATATTTTTTAAATATATAAATAGTCTTACCATATGACTCGGACACCGGTAGCATGATGCAAATCATCAGAATCAACATTTGACAGCTCTTGAGACGCTTCTCTGGATAAGATCGCCTCTCCTTGCGGTTACACTTACGATTATTCATTGTAGTATTTTCTCAGACACCTTCAAACAAATTACTTTGGCACAGAGCTTATAACATAGAGATTTCACATCATATTAAGTTTGCTTTAATTGTTCACTGATCACTTACATATAATATATACGCCTGCAACTGTGATTGTAAAAAATAAATATTTTTACTTTTCGAACCAATTTCGTCAAATTGCAATACCATATTTTAATCGTTGATCTATGCTTCTAGAAGAATTTTCTTGCTTACGATCAGGTTTTTACCTTTCAGTATCTGCAATTATTTCAAGTTCGTTCGTGCACTTGGAAGTACTGGACCGAAGGGTGAAACCCGGGTCGTTAGCGACAAAACTCATGTAAAAGTACAAAATTCAAACGATTCAAACTTTTTCTGAACCTTTTTTTACGGGACCAAAAAAACACATCCGGTTTGGATGCTATAAATCACCATAAAAAATCATGTTTATTTGAAGCGTAGTGACTAGACATCACTAGATCGAAAGTGTTTTTTGGGACCGTAAAGGAAAGGTTAACATGAAAAATAGTTACAGTTATGATAAGTTGAAATAAGTAGTGTATATTATTCATTCCGACCATTAGCCAAGTAGTCAATGCTTTGGTTTTGGTCCTACTCTCTTCTATATAATGATTTTAAAATCCATTTATGAATATGCACCCAAATTATTTTTTCATAATTCAAACCATCCACCACATCTGTCCGATGCAGACATCAGGATTAAGAAATATCAATTGATCATTTTTTTCCCATTTCCATCTTTTTTACCAATTCTGTCATAGGTAGAAGTTGAATAGTTGGCTTATAACCAGTTTCTTTATGCGCCCCACTTCTGAGTGGGGCGGACAAAGACAAAAAATTCAATATAACGAGTGGCAGGAAATATGATAATAAAAAGATATATTTCCGATTTTATTGGGCCTTGACCACTTTTTGGAGACTATCCAGGCTATTCTTTTAAAATATAAATTGCCGAAGATCAAATTATTACGATATTGCACGTATAAAAATCATAAAATTCATTTTTAATCAACCGTCCGTCTAAGACAGGAGTTCCCAACCCCGTACCCGCGGGCGCCATGGCTCCCGCCGACCGATTTATGTGTGCCCACCAACGTTAGCTCGAAATATTTTTTCAAAATTATTTTTTTGGATATCACATCGACAGTTGATGTCTTTCGTGCATTTCCTAAATATGAAGTAAATTTTAGATAACAGTGAATTAAACGTCATACACATTCTAGTGCTCCAAAAACACTTTAAAGAGAGATTTCTGCAGTTTACGACTATCAAGCCAATGGTCTCCTTTATTGTCAAACCTTTTATTTTCCTATTAAATACAATATAAATAGCTTCATGTTTTGCAGGCTGTGTTCAAGAAAAGGAACAGCAAGAAAAAAATTACACTGATAATCTTTTCACTTTCTTAAAAAGAGAGGTGTTCAGATAAGTAAAAAATAGTTCTCGTAGAAAAGAACATATAATATTTTAAGATAATCGCCGCCAAGAGTCACATGCCCCGCGTTAGGAGCGGACACGGTTGAAAAAAAACATTATCTCTTTATAATATCCTTGGAAAAAATAGGTGGCGCCCGCCGCCCCACATTTTTCTTTAAATGCGCTCTCGAGTCCAATAAGGTTGGGAACTCCTGGTCTAAGATATAATATTCTGAAAACAAAAATTATTTAAGGACGATTTATTAAATTAAAATAATAACATAGTTTAAGTAATCTTGTTGAGTATAATAACATAGTTTGAGTAAGTTTGAATAATAAGTATTCCACATGAGATTTATAAAGATGAGGACTGGTTTTTCTCATCGCGAGTACTTTCAACTGATTATCATGTGAAATAAGTACTAAAATGTGTTATTATTTTTATTATAAAGTCATTCCACCATGTATATTCCACCATGTGACAGCGAACACCTTAAAAGTGATAAAATTAACATAAAACTTGGTTCATTACGCGTATTGCGTTGCAAAATCTTTTTAGTTTTATTTTATATAACTAAGATTTATCGATTGTCTTTTAATTGAAAAATAAGTAAATTCGAAATCACAATTATTCCATCGTTAGTATAAGACAAATAGAAAGAAAATCAGTTTTTTTTTTATAAAACTGACTTTTTAAATCATTACATATTTGCCCGGTCCATGGTGCAAAGTTCAAGGTCGTTGGCTACCGTATTGGACCGTCCGCGCTCGATTCCCGATAAGCACAGATTTTTTCAATTTCTGTTCAGAGGCAATGGGTGTTTGTGCTATTAAATCCCTTCCCCCCTTTCCCCAAAGAGCGACACATAGTGACAGCAATTAACTGACCACTAGTGTTCATATCCTTTCTATCTCTACTCTCTACGAAAAATAACTGGTTGAGCAATTGAGAAACAAGCAGTTTTCGTTGAAAAAAAAATATGTTGAGATAAACTCCGTGAGAAGTCCATATGCTCTAAGTTGGGAGCGGACATGGTAAAAAAAAGAAAAAATATATAACATAGCAAAAAAAAAACAAATCATCGAATAATCGCATTGCTGCTTTATCAAAGTCAATAATACTTTTGGATGAAGAAGAATTAAAACAATATTGTTTTAGGTAGTAATACATGGTGGCATTTTCCATTCATGTTCGACATCTTAATGAATATTGACAGACACGCTTAAAGTTATATTATATTGCAGGTAAACTGTTATGAATAGTTATTAGTTTGACCAAAATATCTTGCTCTATATAAATAAGACAACTGTTCAATAACAAGGCACCGTGATATCATTAATAGGGATAATGGGCTTCTGGGTACGTTTGCATTTTAGCAATCCTGAAGATAGAGCCAGAGCTTTATGTTACTGCGTACCTGCTCTAAACGTCTCGTGAAAAATATTTTTAAAACTAGTTTAACCTGAAAAATATAGACTTTACATATATACACACCTGATCCTTTTTTGCACATTTATTACAAAGCTGCCGTGCAAAAAAGGGCGTAAAAAAGATGAGGTGCCCATGCAATCATGGTTTGTACTGTTAATAGGTTCCATTACTTAGTTTAGAATTTTGTGCTTATTTTAATAAGCACAAAATTCTAAACTCTTGAATTCTAAAATAAATCTTCTTCATTTATTATGTATACCTTTTAAGGTGTTCACTGTATATACTTGGTAGAATGGTATTATAATAAAAATAACAAAAGATTTATAGTACTTATTCCACAAAAAAAAATGTTGGATCAGGACCGGTTTAATTATAAAATATTTTTCTTGTATTTTGCTTCAATTTATTTGCTTGGTTGTAATAATATTTGTTTGTCTTACCTTGTAATTCTTACTTAACTTTTGTATAAATATCACTGTTTCGTTTTATGTATTTATTATCAGTTGACAATGCTTGCCATGAGTGAAACCGGTCCTGATCCAATAAATTTTATGTGTAATAAGTACTTTAAATGTTTTATTATTTATACATTAAAATATTTTTATAATTTATGCATGTAATAAATTTACACAGTTTCAAGAATTTTCATCCAGATAATAACCGTAGAAAAGGCACTAATGTATACAACACAAGCTATAAATTATCTTATAAAATTAGAGCTTTTCACAGACTCTCCATTAGTAAAATCACTATGAATGAAAAGGTTGTAAAAGAAAAAAAAATCTATTATTGCTGCCAGTCAGTCGACATCTGACGTTGGTTTTTTGTTTTTAGAACAATATTTGACATACGATAACATTCAGTCAAATGTTAAATTGAAAATTGTAAAATAATAAATTGACCTACATTAATCACTTGTAAGGTACTGTCAATGTTAGTGGAATGAGTTAGTTAAAGTTAGTTTTTAATTAAATCAGTAGATAATGCTTGCCATGAGCGAAATCGTTCCTGATCCAATAAATGTAATGTTGAGTAAGTACCTTTAAGTAATTATTTTTATTTTTATGATCTGCATTAAATCAAACAAAATTTTATTTTATTGAATATATGTATAATAATATATAGTAACATATATTTATAAAGCCGCAGCTTTGTAAAAATGATTTTTAATCAAGGGCAAATGTTTGTCGTGATTTATGGTTTCTCTCTAAATTTGAGTTTAAGATATGCTCTTAATAAAAACAAAGAAATGAGCCTGAGATTTTAATATCGAGCAAAGTAATTATTTCAATTGTACCAAAATAGTACTCGAGTTACTTTTCTTTGATCTTGCTATAAATACAAAATGATGAGATTTAAAGGTGAAATTTCAATGAGCTTTCTTATTTAGCTTGTTTTTTAATTCTAAATTTGGTTTATTTTCCATTTTTATTCTTACTAATACAAGCGCAGAGCAGTTCCATAAGGTCAGGACGTTTAAAATATTGAAAACGAAATTCAACTTTGTTTTAAAAGTTATATTTTTAGAAAAATGCTTTACATAATTCGAAATTTTGAAATAATGTTGCTTTTTTTAGATTTTAAAAGAAAAATTTCTTTTCAGTGATTTAATTGAGGTATTATTAACGTTAATAAAAATAATCATTTTGCCATTGAATCATTACATAGTCCAGTGTTTTATGCTCATATTTAACGTTGAAATGACAGTTTTCGGTGTCTTATGTTAAGAGCATGGATATTGTGGGTTGAAACCCCGCAAGATCAATATAAAATTTAGATTTTTATTCTCCTAGAGTTGAAAGTCCTTCTGAATATTCAGAAGTACTAACGTTTAATATTCACGGTTATTAACGTTTCTGTGTTTCTTGAATTGTGAAGGATCTTCGCTGCATAATTTATGGTAAATAATTTTAAAGAATGATACTTTATTTTATTAACAAATGCTGTGGAATATTTTTCAATAATATGTATGTACATATGTACATGTAGTATATGAAAATTTCGTTTTGGACATTGAGGACAATATATTACGATGTGTTTCAAATGCTTTATCAGAAAAATTAACAGTGCAATCTAGTACTAAGTTTCCTGGTTTAAAAATTATGAATTGAAAGTACATAGTATATGTAAATAGTATCAGAAATTAAAAAAACAAATATTTTTGTTCATACGTAATCTTGTCATTTTTGATGAATATTTCTTTACAATATTTAACAATTTTCTAAATATTTTGAATCTTTTTACAGTTCAAGGTAGTGCTAAAAGTTTTAATTACCATAATTGCATTGAAAAAGCTAAACCTCATTGATAAAACAAAAAAGGGGGAAAAAATACATATTTAACGAAATATGTACCAATAAAGAAATAAAGCAAATTAAAATACAGTTTTCATTTTCAACAAATCTTATAAAAGCCACATATAAAACTATTTATTTAAAATTTGTGGAAAACAGTTTTTAAGCAAACGTAATAACAATACTTCCTTAATAATGAATATTTTAAGAATGCAGGAAACTTAATAATAATTCTCATTTGCCTGTTGGGATTGACTCATCGTTAGTATATTTTCATTATATACTCTTAGCATCATTGTTTTATCCTTAAGTTATTTATCTTCCGCAAAACCTCACAAGTATGAACAATTTAGCATGGTAGGAGCGCAATATGAATAAGCAGTATTATTATTGTGTAAGCTTTATCGAGGTAGAAATACTTCAATAGACTACTTGATGTATCGAGTTAAAATACTTGTGAAGGTATCAAAAGTTTGCGCACAGCTTAAGTCTCGTTTTATTCCACAGATCATACAGAGTTTCTCAATAGGAACGCTCGATTTGTTAGCAGCCATGTTGTTACAGTGATATCTGTCAAATGTGTAGAAGTGTACGGAAATCACCATGGAAGGTTAAAGCGTTGAATTACGTGTGCAAATCATCAATTTTTATTATCAATGTCATTGCTTCTTTCAAGAAACGTTAAAGATGACTTTAGCGACGAAGTCTATTTTTGGACAGGATATGTGGAGAAGCAAAATTGTCGGATTTGGTGCGATTCTAATCTACACTAGATACACCAGAACCAAATGCATCCCGAGAAAGTCACTTTTTGGTGCAGATTTTGGCCTTCAAAATCATCGGTCCGTACGTCTTCCAAAACGAAGTAGGCCATAACCCTCAACGGAAAGCTACAGATCGATGCTAAGGAACTTCTTGTGGCCTAAATTGGATGATATGAATACCGATAAAATGTGGTTACAACAGTATGGAGCAACGTGTTACACTCCACATGGCACGATGGACATTCTACACGAGCGAGTGTCCTTATTGAAATACCTTATATGATACGTTGGTTTTAAATTTGAATGTAAGTGATAAATATTTTCGATGGTTTCGGCGATAACTTTGTGGAAGTTCATTTTAATATAAAATTTAAAATAACTTTGATTATTCCACGTATTGTTTAACTAAATGTGACACGTGTTTCGCCTCTTTCAGAGGCATCTTCAGACTTACTATCGCAAAGTTTGCTTGAGTAATGAAATTTCATGTGTGTTGCACGCTATACATTTTCTACCGAGAAGCTGTTTTATCTTACAATATATCATATGAATTATTGATAGGTAAAGTGAGCCAAGTCTAAAATGGTGAAAATTTTCTGTTGGACTTTTAAATCCAATCACATTTTTACTTAAAAGTATAAAATTATTTAAAAGCTTACTATATAAATGAACAAAAAAAAGTATCAGATTTTAATAGTGTTATAAAATTAGTGAGATAAGTTCATCGCTAACATGCCTTGAGAAATGAAGTGAGCCAAGAAGCAAAAATCATGACAATTTATATTGACAGTATTGAAGTTTTTAACTATCTTACGTCATTTTTAAAATATTTTAAGGCATTTAGAATATGATGACACTACATCTACAGTGGAACCCTGATCTATCATTCTCGCGTGGTTTGTTCATTTTCTACGGCTTTGTATTACTTTTTCAGAGTATGTCTCAAAAAGGAATTTAAATGTTTCAGTATTTGCAATGCTTCCGGGTTTTCACATCATTGGAATTTTTGTGTCACATAAAAATGCTGTAAAAAAATTCTTCTTTGAAAATCTAAATTTAATAGTTTTTACGACCATGATTTTCATTGTCGTTCAGTAAATAAAACATTTTCTTATACTAATAAAATACAGCATTATCAATTGATAATACTTAGTGCTCGCGATAATTGATATTGAATTGAATAGGTGATTTGAGTATGCTCGCGATGAGCGAAACCGGTCTTGATCTTATAAATTCCATGTGGAATTAGTATTTATCCCGTCCTGATATTAATAAAGTTAATGTGAAATAAGTACTATGCATGTACTTATTGTTTTAATTATTTAAAAAAATATATTTTTACTATAATGCTATTCCACCAATTATTGACAGTGAACACCCAAATATAAATATCAGGATCATTTCGCTCATTGCGAGCATTACCGATCAGATGATAATGCTCGCGATGAGCTGAATCGGACGGATCTTGATAATATTATATGAGGAAAAAGTACAAAACATAGGTACTTACCGCGTAGAAGTGACTGGACCATAAAAATGATTATCATTTGCCATATATTAAGATTTTTTTCTCAACTCTGTGGCAAAAAAAAATATATTATGAAACATGTAACAGAATTAACGCTAATGTTGAATGTTTAATCATAAAATTTGCCATACCATTCAACAAAAGCGATAAAAATAACATTAGATTTTAGTGTTCAGCGTGAACGTGAATAATTTCACCGCTTTATTAACACTCTTTCACGGGACGGAAATTATGTCAATCACAAAATGAAAGCAATACCATGTTATTTCACTTTTTCTTCAAATGCCTAATATTAAAGTATTTTCTGAAAGTAATCTGTGATTATCCATTAATCTACATCAAGAAGGCGTTTTACATGGCGCTGCCAGTAAAATAAATTGTCGTTTGCAATTTATCATTTCTTTTTAAATAATTCTCTATTGGCGATGAAAGCTCAAAATAAATCACGTTTCCTGCACTAGTCGTTCGTTATACTTATTTCTACAACATTTATTCGCCAGATAAGACAGCTACAGAAAACAATCGATGTTTATTTTTTATATCGTTTTCCGGTATGAGCCGTTCAAAATTCAGCCGAGGTTTAGCGTTTTTCTTCGATTGATCATTAAGAGATAAACATTAAACAAAACAAAGCTTACAATAATACTAATTTATCATTTCATAAACTTAGTGCCGCGAAGGAATTTTAAAGAATTACGTGCAGCTAAAACCTTCACCTAAATTTACTCGTCATATTAATAATTTTGTATTCTGTTTTTTCTATAAATTCAACTAACCTTTTATCCAAACTGATTTACACTGCTCTTTCCAAGCAAAAAATCAGTAAGTTACTCTGACGAACTTTTTTTTAAAAGCGTTGATAGAACGAGTTAAAAATAGTTGATGTAAAAATTAACTAATTTCTTTGTTAACAAGCAGTTAATAGTTGCATTGCCTCTTTGCTAATTCAATTAGAGTTTCTGCATTTTTGTTATACATTCTATAATACACTTTTAGAAGAAAGAGAATTTTAGTTATTATACTGCTATAAGTGTTTACAATAATATTGAGAAAATGGCATTTATAACTCAATTTCATAAATGTTGCGAATATATGCATACTTCCTAGGAAGGGCAATATAGAATGCAGAAAATCACTGTTAACTTAATGTACAACAGCATTTTTCTCAAAATAGGAGTAGTTCAGCATAGGAGTGACGAGTAGTTGTCGTGGAAATCTTCCGTTGAGATAAACTACATTAGTAGTCCATACACTCCACATTGGTAGTGGATACGGTTTATAAAAGTGGAAACAACATACCTTGTACAAGTTATCAGACCAGGTTGATTATATTATTTATATATTTAAAGCTCAATTTAAAAAGATTATAATATCTCAATAGTATTATATAATTTAATAACTGCTGCGACTCCGGTTCCTAGGCGGTTTTTAACAACCCCCATGGAGTTGCCATTGAGTGGGGGAGAGGTCGCCAATTTTTCGCAACATTTATTTTTATTCGGCTTCGACGGCCATTATTATTATGTCAAAAGTTACGTCGTTCCTCTAGCCGAGTGGGAAACGCACTCGGGCCTTTGTTCCTTTTGT
The DNA here is from genome assembly GCA_028554975.1 of Himalopsyche kuldschensis. NCBI lineage: Eukaryota > Metazoa > Arthropoda > Insecta > Trichoptera > Rhyacophilidae > Himalopsyche > Himalopsyche kuldschensis. The sequence goes on from JAHFWI010000014.1 coordinate 16,533,012, forward strand.
TTGACAGCAGTGACTACGGATACGGATACGGAAAATTGATTACAATCGATTTATGAATTTCCGTTCAAGAATATAGAAGTCTTCATTGGTCTGATTTTAAAATTCCCTCCCACCTATCCGATCCCTTAACATGACCAAGCGACATCGATAAACTAAATAATAATCAATTTCTAGCCCATCTTTACCGTCTCTGAAAAAGAGATTTCGAGTGATTCAATGACAGCAAGTTTTCGTAAAATTCTTGATAAAATTAAGAAACGCACACTTTAGTAAATTACACTCTTAAACTTTGTAAAAAATGATGCATTCTAAGATCGTATTATATATTTGATATAAACTATAGGGCTAAATTCGCTGTGTATAAGGTAAAATATCATTCGTTTTGATTTAGCTTAAAGTTATATAAAAAAAATATTTCATTTAGCGAGTTATAAATTGATATACATATCAATTGAAAAAAATCTTCCCGATGCACACAATTTTAATTTAATATTCTTGAAAACGGACATCGATCGGACATCTGTGAATAAGACACTGATCAGAGTATTCCGTGCTCAATTCTTAGCTCAGCATCACATTTTGTTTATTTAGTTTTTCGATTTGATTATTATATTGGTTACATGCACAATTGTTTATCATGTCTTTTCGCTTCAAGGCGGTCTGATTGAATTTTTACATCAAATATTATTAAACTAATAAAGTAATTTCTAGCATCATAAATCAGAAAATTTCTAAAAATATAAAGTTATATAGAACTTATGACCAAAATCTAAAAAAGTAAAAAGAAATAATTAAATCTCTTACTTAAATTAACATTTTTCCGTTCAAAATATATTCCGAGACGATTATTAAAATAATTCCAATGCTTTCAGAGCAAAACTTTTAACAATTGTGTTAGCAGGAATCTTTTAATATTAGAATTCTGTTTCCAAACAAAGAAAGCGAGAAAGAAGCGAAGCGATTTTTGAATTTCAGATGTAAAAATACTTTCATTAAATATGATTTTCTTTCATCGCTTATTATCTTTGTCGATTCTACATTACAGGCTTTATGTAAAAAACAAATTCAAATATAGCGTATCGATGTCAGTATTTTTACCGTTATGGTTTTAGGAAAGTTAACATTTAATGGTATGGGAAAAAATCACGTTTCGTATTGTATCGTTTCTGTTTTTATTTACAGCAAAAATGCTTTTGTAAAATTTGCTTTATAAATAATCGTAAGATTTTCTGATTTTACCGTCGAATCATTTTTAAATAATAATATTAAATTAAAGCTTGTGGCAGTATGAAATGATAAATTACTATATTATATATAAATCACTTCACATTTAAATTCTTAAGAGTAAGATCAGACAAGTAACACTCGCGAATTAAAGCGCCGAAAAACGTTGTGATTTTCCGACTTTTCCAAGAGCGATGTTGCCTCGTCGACAGAATACACCGTACTGAATGCCGAAACAGAAAGCACTCTGCTTTCCCTACCTCAGTCGGGGTAGGGTTAATCGGTGCCTTACACCACCTTGCTACCCAGTAGCGTGCAGTCCATGGAAGTAAAAAAATACTTCGTAACCTGAATGCATCTATCTACCAGCATTTGTGACGTAATTACAATATTTATCTTGATTAATGTATCTAGGTGGCACACACGCGCTTATTTTATATATTGAGCGTACAACCGTTAAAAAAACATAATAATTCTTACAAATAAGTTTCCTTAAACGGTTTCCTTAAAATTTCGAACCAATAAAAAATAAACTATTAACAAGCCTGGTGTAATTTTCAGAAATATTATTATAAATTTTATGATTTTTTTAGTAAAAAAATCTGTTTTTAGCCATGTCCACTCACATTGTGGGGTATAATAAAATGCTGAGAACTGCTTATTACTCAATTGATCAACCTGTATTTTTCGAAGAGATAAACGATAAAAGGATAGAACTAGTGGTCGACTAATCGATCTAGCTACATCGCGCTTTTATCACCGTATAGATAAGGGATGTAGGATAACTCAGGCATTGAAATATATAATTATTTTAAAATAATAAGAAAATCATTTTTTGAATATAATATCTTCAAATTATAACATATATGTAGTGAATAAATCTAGATGTGATATCAATTAAAATGATTTTTGCAACACAAAAGGCTATGTATAACAGTTTTTTTTATTTTATTAAAAATGTCCGTCGTAAATAAGACAATTTTTTTGATGATTTGATTTGTTTTAAAATTATGTATAAATTGAGATTTTTTGCACACTCAATTTTTTATCGATGCCATTTTTCCGAATAAATTGCAGAATATCTTTCAATCCTAACCCAGCTGTAATGTATTTCCGAAAATTTTCACGTTAATCCACTTACGACAGTATGTAAAGCATATGTAAATTATTAACTTCTTATTTTTGGACCTTTCAATTCTTAACCTGAAACAGTCATTTCGCTGCAAAGCGATATCTTACTTATTTCACCCTGGCTAATGTACTTCAACATGCAAATGTGGCATGGTGAAGATATCATTTGGAAAAATGATACCATTAGGATATGTCAGCTCCATCGGTTATGCTGCCAAGGTTCCACTGAATGTGATCTAAGAGATTCATACTCACAAAAACTCTTACATACTTTGTGCACTCTACGGTGCCTATAACCAATTCTTGAAAAAGAAATCCTTGGAAATTTCTGGCAAAAATTGGATCGCGAATAGTATTGACACGCTGCGGGGTACATCATGTAAGGATAATGTCAAGTTGTGGAAAGAGGTACATAGTTGAGTTGACGTTGATTACTCTAAAGCAGGGGTTCTTATACCTACCTTATAGCGAAACGTGTACATTTGAGATTGTCGAAAATAGTGGCGGGCGCATGTCTCATTTTGTTTTTAAAAACAAATCATAAGTAGTAACGTATTTTTACCTGAAAAGCTTTACATTGATACCGCCCTAAATGGTAGGTCATCATAACTCTCTCGAACGATCTATTTTTCACCTCAGTCTATGAGTTTAAGTCGATATCAGGAAATAAATTCATTTTTAATAATACTCTATATTGAAATCTATAGCGATTCAATATAGAGTGATTTCAAATTTTTAAAGAGACATTTATGTATCACGTTTTTGGAATGCTATTGCGGACGTCTCGCTCTAAATGTATCTGACTCTTTCACGCCCTGAGTGCATGAGATACGAGGTATTTCATGCAAAGTTCGATGGACCATAAAAAATGGGTTATCGGGCGCACTGTGTAACGGATTTTTTTAACGGCTTTGCTACCTAGAGATACCGCTTTTTTCCATACAATGAGTCAGTAAGAGATTGGAGAGCATTGAGTGTGCACTTGCTTGTTAGATAAGTCTGACAGTCGTGGTTGAGGAGCTTCTCTCAACTATAAGCCCTGTAAGTAGCCTGCAAGCTCCTAATCCTCTCCCTAAGGATAATGTCTAGTAAATTCCTGATATCGCCTTCGCAATTATAATAGTCGTGTATTATGTATTGTAGAACGTAACGTGTATTGTAAATCTATCTGTGTTAAATACGTGTGTAAAGTCTGTGAAAATTCGTAACAATTAAATAATGGGTGCTAACCGCACCCACATAACGCTTTGAGATCGTCTTTTGTTTATAGGAGCACCATGTTTCTCCTACTCCGTTCCCAAAATTCCTCTTCCTGAGTGTCGGATAGGAGGCTCCTTCTCGATTCACGAGGGAGCCGAATCAAGGTCGTCTTAATATATATGCAACCTTCGTGTACCATTTTTAAATTTACAATTCCAAAAAAATTATTAAAAAATACCATACTGCTACAAAAAAAGTAAAACAACTTTAATAATTTTCATAAATAAAATACAATTCTAATAAAATTTGGGCTTTTTCGTGATTTGATACTTTGTAGAGGTACGATAGTAAGCCTACGGGCGCACTTGTGCCCGCTGGCACAGGGTTAAGAACCACTGCTCTCGAGAATATCAATACAGTTTATTGGAACACATTTTTTATTACTACTAATTCCATACATAATTTAGTAATGATCAGGACTGGTTTCACTTGTCGCAAGCAATATAAATATAATACTCGCAATGGGTAAAACCGGTCATTTTTTGACCATGTCCGCTACTAATTCGGAGCATATGGACTTATACGCGGAGTTTATCTCAACATGTTTTTTTCTACGAGAATTACTTGTTACTAACTTGCTCAACCTCTCTTTTTCGAAGAGAGTATGGATTGAAAGGATACGTGGACTTGGCCAGGAATAGTGGTTAGCTAATGCTATATCTTTGGGATCGGTAAGATCGGATGGGATTTCAAACAACATAAACACTTGTTGCCTTCGAACAGAATCGATTTATCGACTAAAAAAATCTGTTCAAACTAGGGATCGAACCCGGGCGCTCCATAATGGAAACCAACGATGTTGACCACTGCACGACGGACCGGAAGACTGGTGTATTTTATAGGGCTTTTATTTTTATATTTTATACTGCCATTATTTCCTGAAAACTACATTCATTGCGTTAAAAAAAAACTCTGTGTTTTACATCAGCTGAAAACGATATCTGGCTGATCAAAAGTAGTCTCAATCATATAAAATGATTGCAGAACAAATTGTTTAAATTGTGTTTTATTTTTTTAAATATAATATCTTTTCACCAAGAATTGACAGTTAGCACCGTTCAAATAACCTTCATTGTCATTAAATTTTATCCGTGCCACTGCTTGCACCCCTAATAAAAATAAATAACGCTCGCAGACTTGTACTAAAAGCAAATGTACCATTTTAACAGCCATCTTTCAAATAACATTGTACTTAATTTTTAATTCAGTCATGGAGTACAAAGATAAAATAGTCATAAACAATTTCCCCCTTTTTCTCATCAAAACCAAACGCGTTTATTACGTTGGTATTTTTTTAAACTTTACTTTAAAATATTACAGCAAAAAAGTAATTCAATTATTACAACATCGATGTTACAAAATCCTAAGCGACTCACCCTTGAGCTTTAACGTAGTGTTCCACAGCGTAGTAACGTTAAGTGTGCTTAAAGCTTTTCCCGGAATATTCAAAGCAATTTTTTCATTCCTCGATTGTGATTATTATTTGCAGAGTGCTAGAATAGAGAATAGAAAAAAAATCAGAGTTAAAATCTACTCAGCTCTCGAAAGGATGTTTTAGTTTAAAAATGGAAGGGCTTAAATTGAATAGTTTAGAGTAGTGAAGCATTTTTCAATAATATCCCAAAAAAACGACAGTTTGTTTGCCACGGCTAAACTTATTTCCAGTAGGTTTTACCCTTACCAATTGATTTCATATCATTAGCTGGTGGTTTTGTTATTTTAACGTCATGTTTAATATGTATTATAGAATTATTATTCTTTTTTTGTTTCTATCCTCCTCTCCTTGCTTCCCATAAAAAGAAAAAATGCCAAACTCCATTCTTGTAGTTGATCATTTTAAAATCTTAGAATCTACATCTTGTTTTATTACTTCAGCAAACTTTGCAATAGGAAATACGAAGATGCCTCTGAAAGAGGTTAAACACGTGCCAAAATACGTGTAATAGTCAAGGTTATTTGATATTAATGACGTAGTTTTTAAATACCTTACTTATTTCTCAATTTCATTTATTTAAGTAAAACTTAAATTGTTAGTGTATTATATAATATTATTATACACAGTGGACATATATGGAAAAATAAGTATAACAGTGTGTTCGATCGTACAGACAGATCTACAAAATGATCATATTTTCTTTTGCAGTTGTTTCTATTTATTTTTTCAGACTAAAACATTCATATAGGGTGCAATTTTTTTGATATCCCACTGTCGTGTGAATCTTTTTAGAGGTATACGTAAATTGATCGTGTTGCTGTTTTGATAATGTTGTCTTTCTCAATCTTGACCAAGCTGAAAGACATCGTAATCTTAATTACAATAGTTAGTAAATAAATTATGCTTAACAATCGTTATCAATTTGATAAAATTTTATTACCGTGTTATTTATTTACTAAAAAAATAAAAATACAACACATGACATTACAGCTGAAGCCAATGCGCCATACATTTGACAAGTATAATAAATAGACTACTAATTATTTGGTCAGTTTCTAATTCGATAAATGGTCAGTTATAAATACTTAAAACGGTCAGTAATAAATAAATAAAATGGTCAGTAAAAAATAATAAATGGTTAGTTAAAATAATAAATGGTCAGTTAAAAATAATAAATGGTTAGTTAAAAATTATAAATGGTCAGTTAATAATTAATTTTTGGTCAGTTTTTTATTGTAAAATGGTCAATAATTTTCTGTCAGTAGATATCTTTAAACGAGGGATATAAGTTATATTATAACATATAACATTAAAAATATATTGTGTTCATATCCTCGCTGGCAATCTTAAAATAGAAACAATAAAATTAAATAAAATAAAATTGAAATATCTTTTCATCATCAGACATAGGTCATAATATGTCATATAATTTCAGCTTCATATCAGCTAGGCAATCTTAAAATTGATATGTCAGAATGAACCATAAACAAAGGAGACAAAATTTTGAAAATGTTACCACAGACAATTTTACATTTGTTTGCATATTTATATACATATGTAGCGTTTTAGGTTTTGAATTTAGTTTTCGCTCATTCACAGTGTAATATACAGCTATATATAGATAGCTTAAATTTTCTGTAGCAAAAGCGCAACCATTAAATACAAAAATATAATATTATGGAGACAGAGGGAATGTAAGTTGTCAATATGTTGAAAAAATAAAAATTTATACATTCTTGCTTATAATTTTTTTGTTTTGACTTAAGTGTTTGAGCTCTTGTGTATTATTATAAAATGTGAAATCAATATGATTAAATCTGAAAAGAATATTACTGATTATTTAATGAGTACTGAATTTATTTCTGAATTTTTAAACGCATAGTAAGGTGACATATATATATATAAAAAAATAAAAAATCTATCAAATAATTATCAAAAAGCTGTGACACTTCAAATTCGAACCTAAATCTTAAATGCATTCATCTATTCAAATGAACTGAAATATTTTTTTACGCTGAATAATATTGTTCATGGCTGTAAAATTTGTTTCTAAATATTAGCCTATAATAAAATTATTCTTTTTATTTTAAGCAAATAATTAAATTATGTGACTATTAGTTGATATTTTATGGTTGCATTTTTGCTCCTCTAAATTAAAACAGCTCGATTTCATACTTAATGTCACAAAGTATTCTTTGGGATCTTCTATTAAAATTATTCTAACAATTGAAAACAAAACATTTCAAATAATATCGTAAACTTATAAAATAATATTATCTGCTTTCAAATACCTGAACTTAAGAAATTATTTCATTTCATGCGCTTATTTTTCATAGACCATGTAATCAATTTGCCTCTTACGACCATATTTCATAAAATTCACAAGCTGTCAAACTAAAACTTATCATTTTTTTTTAAATAACTGACCTTTAAATTAAATACTAATCGTTTTTAACAAATAAAAAACTATTAATATATATTAATGACCGTTTTATTTAATAACTGACCTCATTCACACTGATACAATGACAACTGACCGTTTATAATATTAACTGACCATTTTGATTTTTAACTGACCAAAACTTGAATTAGTTACTGACCCATTAAATACATGCCTAATAAATATATAACATAACATATAGCACAACATTAAAAAATATATGAAACAGAATGATAATTACAATAAAAGAATTTAAAAAAACCGCACCAAGTACACTGAGAAGACCACAACAGGTTGTGCATTCATCAGTCGAACAGCCTTTGTGACTGGCGACGCAAAAAGACATACACGACAAACAAATATTGACTAAAATAATACTTGCTTCGCTTTGGCTACGACTATTTACGGGAGAAAGAATGTTAATAATTCAAATTCTATAAAAAGCTACGATGCCTACGATGTCTACGTCTACGATATTGTTAAATATATAATAAGCGCTGTCGTAGCAGCCATATCACAAAAAACTTCTCTCAAAATTAAACAAACAAAAACATATAAAAAATTAAGCATGATTTCTAGTTTTTGTTCTTTTATTTTTTACTGTTACTAAATTCAGAACTTCGCGTATAAAAAACAATGATAATAAAACCATTGTTTCAATGAGATTTTTTTTGGACATTTGTTTGATGGAGCTCCTAGTTCTAAGCCACGTCAGTGTCAAAGTTCTCCCCGTCTCCTTCGTCTCTAAGTGTAGTAATTATATCAATTTTTATTCCCTTCCCATCGCTGCTGACAGGAAGAGTTACGATATCGCTACAGCTCAAGGGTGAGTAACCTCTTACTTTTTATTTTTAAATATGGATGATCATCGAGAAGTATAGCTAGGGTGGTCTATAACGATTCTCTGATTCCTTCTCGCCATAATACTGCAGGCAAGAGACCGTTGGGTAACAGTGATAGCCCACTGCCTTGTGAAACTTTTTAGAAATTTCAGGTACAAACTCACTAATAGTGAGCGTACTTAAATCTTAGTGTAACGGTGACCTGCGCACGTACCATAGAGTATCACATAATATACAATGGAAGAAAATATATATATTAAAATAATGAATGTGCCAATGTTTTCATTAAAATTCTTCAATGGTCACTTAAGCCATAATTAAAAAGCAATGGAATGGCATTATAATAAAAATAATAACTCATTTGAAGGACTTATGCCATATCAGGACTGGTTTCGCTCATGACTAATATAATTCTTAGTACTAAAAAAATATATTATATATAATACTATTATTTATATTATAATTAAAAATCGTTAAAAACACGATTTTTTTCGAAATGAAGGTTGATTTATCATTTTTAAAATCATAAAAATATAATATATTTAATAGGTAACGTATCTTTATATTTTTATCCACATGGGTAGGCCATTTTTTTACAGACCAACGCATTTTTGCTCCTTGCGTTAAGTCTATATACTCCCAAATGAACTTATCTGAACTGATTTCTTTATACAAGAACTGCTTGTTACTTGACATATGGTTAGTACTAAAACTAGTGGTAAGCTAGCTGATCCCGCTTTAGTTCGTTATTCCAGACATAACAAACTTCAATTAGCAAATCATGTTACGGGATGGATCTTCCGGGTTCTAGTCTCAATATAAGCAGATTTTTCAGTCGATAAATCGATGCAAAGCGATACGATGCTCGAAGAAAGTGGGTTTTGGTGTTGTTAAAAATCCCTTTCTACGTCCCCAATTCCAAAAGGCGGCGCGTAGCGAGAGCGATTAACTAACCACTCGTCCTGTCCTAGTCTTCGTATCCTTTCAATCGCTATTTGTTGGGTTGAGTATCTGAGTAACAAGCAATTTTCGTAGAAAAAATACGTGTTGATATAAACTCCGTGACGAGTCCATATGCTCGAAGTTGCAAGTTGATAATGGTACAAAAAAAACATTGCTATTTTTTCACTGTGTTTTTTGAATACACCTAGTAGCCGCATTTTATTTTAAATATTTTCATCCGGGTTTATTCCATTACTACTATTGTTGTTATAAATCGTCACAACCTATTTACCTTTTCTACTTGTGAAGACTTATTAATTAAGTTTTCATCATTACATAAAATATGTGTGCAGATGCGATATGCTCGTTTTTCTGGCCAAAATACGTGAGCCATGTAAGTCCCATTAAATGCACTTTCAACTGTCAAAATGGATAAGTACTTAACACTGAAACCGGAACGTGTTTTCACTGACAGCTTTGCGAGTACATTCAAAAAATAACAAAAGGAATAAACCGCAACCAATCACTAAAGCTGCAACAAAGTGACAACAATAAAATACACTCATGGACCTATTTACATTGTGCTTTAGTTTCAAGTGGTTAAAAGAACAAACCCTTTAAAATCAGCGGCTCTAAGCATTTCCGAAATCACGGTGCACTTTTCATAAGATAAAAATTCGGAGCACAAAAATTAAACGGTCGGAAAACAATGAAAAATATGAGGACACTTGTACTACAAATTAAACAGTAAAAGAAAAAAAAAGATACAGGTGACTCCTTTAGCTACGTAGTAGAACGGCTATAATTATCGACATTAACCACCTAAAATTAGAATTACTTGGAATGGCTCGTTGATGTGAAACATAAGATGCATTAGTTTCCTTTTAGCCGACCAACTCACTATACTGCCGCTCCAAGCAAGACGGTAGTAAGTGACTCTTTAAAATCAAAAATCAAACTTTTCATAAAAAATAACAAAATGTGTTTTTTGAAGTATTAAGAATTTATAAAACGCGGTTGATGCGGAAATGAACTAATTTCTTGATAAAAAAAGTAGTGATTAGTTACATTGACTGCCTTTATGCGAAGAAAACTGTTGTTTTTTGCTATGAAATTCTCATACTTTAAGCAGATGTCCATTTTTTCCAGGGCTGTGGAGTAGGAGTCGGAGTCATGGAGTCGGGGCTTTTTGGCCGGAGTCGGAGTCGTCGCGGCGATTTGGCCAGAATCGTACTCGGAGTCGGAAATTTTGAAAAGTTTGAACTTTTTATTTTTGCATATTATATGTCAAATTTGGCTATTGGCTGGATTGGTCGGGTTGATATTTAATTGTATACACATAATTATGAAAATTAGGCAAAAAAAGTGACGATATTAAATTTTTGTAGTCGGAGTCGGAGTCGTGTTTTTGGCTAATGTTGGAGTTGGAGTCGAACTTTTTTACCGACTCCACAGCCCTGATTTTTTCACTTATCTGTATTTTAGTTAGTATACTGCTATAAAACTGAGCATCATATACATTATATATAGCTTTCAAAATTATTTAGCAAATATCTTTCATTACTCCATTTCAGAGTTACTGTCTTCTGAACGCCAGTATAGCAGTCACCTTATGCATGTATGAAAAAACTGTAACCAAAATCAACCTCACCGGAATGGAATTTATTTGAATTTCTGTCGAATTTTCCAATTTTCATAAATAGTTGTTCGAATATTCGAAACCGGCTTACAAAAATATAACGTTGGAAACTGTAAAAATATGTTCAGTGCTCTCGTGTAATTTATTGGATAATCGCCGGCTTTCATAATTTCGCAGTGGATTTTTTCGGTGTTCAGTACACTATTTAAGAACCACTGCTGTAAAGTATACTATTATGCTGCAGGCGACCTGACATGTCGGTATGCGGCGCCGACTTGTGAATTGTTGATTGCTGGTCGGTCCTGTGGTGTAGAGACTGTAGAGTGTAGACAACGCTGCCTTTTGCCTATTCAATAGCAGAGTTTAAATACAAGATTTCAATCAGTGATGCACAAATAAAATGACCAAATAATCAGTCATCAGGCAGGGACAGTTCGACGGCCGCATGGGTGAAAGTGATCAAATTATCAATATTTCTACTTTATATACAATTGAATTTTTTTTATATATTGTTCTTCCATCGTCCGTTTAAGAGTTCTGAAGAAAAAATGTGATTGATATTTGTCTTATTGGGCCGCATCAAAATTCATTGCGGGCTGCAGGTTGTGCATCACCGATTTAAATAATTCATTATATTTATTTTTCAATCGATTTTTATTCGTATCCATTAAGCGCGTATGCTACGCAGCTGAATAAGACAGTTACCCAAAATCGTTTATTTTCGATTTTACGTCATATTACATGTAGTCCCCTTCTGACTGAGATACTTTCCTAAACTTTGGTCGTAAGTCCAATTTCATACAAAATATGTGTTTAAATAAACCAATACAGTATGTGTAATATTGCACGGACTCGGGTAAGTCCGCAGGCCCGTGGGCTAGGTCGGGCCGGGTAACGAAGGTTTGTATTCGGGCCCGGCCGGGCTCGGGCCTGGGTACACAAAAAAAAAACATAAATTGAAAAATTCCGGATGTGTACGCCATATATTATATTTGAATTACATACATAGATTAATTAAAATTACCAAAAAAATCGGGCCGGGTTGAAAAATGTCACGCTTGGGTCGGGTTCGGGTAAGATGTTCGGGAATAAGCCTCGGACTCGGGTCGAAGATTTTCGGGCCCGGGCCGGGTAGAATTTTTAATTTTCGTCCCGTACAGACCTCTAGCCGCTAGCGGACAGTAATAATATTTTTAAAGGCGTGACATCACATCAGTCTGTGCCGCCGGCTGCCGTCGAGTGAGCATGTAAAACTTCATTTTATTTAGAAGCTCCGTTAGTTTACTAATATTTTTTCGTTAATTTTTTGGTTATTTACTAGCAAAAAAAAAAACGTTTATTCAGTTACTATTTAAAACTTCTCGTCATCCGTACTTATATAAGTAAATATAATCCATTGGTTCACCATCAGTAGGAAAAGAAGCTTAGTCGCTTCTTCACCAATCCTTCGATTTTCGATCTACAAAAATTCTCCATTTATAAGATCTTTATGATCAATATTAATTTTAAGTTTCGGGCCAAGCTCTACAATGATATTTGTAATTGGTTTTTTACCACTCTATACTGTTAAGCTATTTTAAGTTTTGTTTCTAAATATATTGCACTTCTTTTTTTTATGTCATCTACTCCGATTACAAGTCATAATGGGCACGATTTGTTAATTATTAACTTCAGGAAATTAAAAGTGTATATTATCTCTTACATATTATATGTATAAACAAATGTCAAAGCTAGAAGACGCAATTATGTTGAAAATAATGCAATATTTTTCGGTCGTGGAGTACCTGTATAAGAAATTTAACTGAGAGATTTTTTTATTGGTATTATGAGCTATCGTTTTCAGACGAACTCAATCAAAGAATATTTTTTTTTAACTTATACTATGACCTAGTATTATATGAGTTGCTGGTAACCACGAAGAATTGAATCTTTTGTTACTGATTTCAAGTCATCATCAGCTGACAGAATCTTCGAGATATTCAATACTAAATTGCTTAAATAAGGGGAAGGGAAATAAAGACGTAGTATATACCCGCCTTATCAAGAAAAATAGCGAGTAAACAAAGAACCCGCTTCGCGGACTCTGCAAATAGTTTCAGTAGAAAATTAAAGGGAGGAAAAATTAAGCGTACGCTTTTTTACGTACTTCTATTATGCTTTACTTTACTTTATTATCATTCGATAAATGAAAGAAGCATTTTAAGGTTTAATTTATGGTGCTTTGGTTATATAATATTTCAATAAATGAAACATAATTTTTGTACTAATTGTACACAATTTATAATGATCAGGATGGGATTCACTCATCGCTAGCAATGTTGACAGATATTCTGATCATTAATATATAATATTTGTTGAATTAAAACTGAAAATTGTTTTCCGCTATATAATATTTTACATGAAATTGAATTCTTTGGAAAGAACGCGTGCTATATCAACGGTTTATTGAATTTGGTTTTCTTATTAGACTTATTCGAAAACTATCAGAATGAGAAAGCCGCGTAAGCTGATAACTTACTGTTTTCGCATTTAAAGAAAGTTTATGTCAATATTGCATCAAAAAAGTCATATACATCAAGTTCCAACATTAAAATTTATTCAGCTTTTAACCCTTCATAGAGCAAATCGAATATTTTGTAAGATATTTAAAATACTTATAAGCCATATAAAGTAAATTTGATAAAAAATATTCATTATTTTACCAGAAACATCAATATTTTGTTTGGTCAACTATGACATCGAAATGTGACGTTTTTCCATTACAACGTGACGATAAAATTTTGCAAAGAATACAACTGACTATAATGTATGCGTTTTTTAAATGAATGATTCATTGTTTATTAAATGATTGCAAAAATACTTTTTTCTCAAAAATCGCATAACAGTTTTCATAATTCTGGTCTAAAATGCAACACAGCGCTCCATAGTTGTTGTGCGCACAAACGATCAATAGTTAATAGCAGGGCTGTGGAGTCGGTGAAAAAAAGTCCGACTCCGACTCCGATATTGACCAAAAACACGACTCCGACTCCCACTAAAAAAAGGTTAATATCGTCAATTCTTTCTCCCAAATTTCCTCTTTATGTGAATTCAATTAAATAATAACCCTACCAATGCGGCCAAAAGCCAAATTTGACATATTAAATGCAAAAATAAAAAGTTAGAGAATAGCGCATATGTACTTATCGAAATATTATTATCGACAACGCATTGAGATACTAACAATGACTTAACTATCGGTGGTATTAGTTATTTTGACTTTAACGGGACTGGTAAATATATTAACCATTATCGGCCCTAAAAAGGGTTAATAATTCAAAATGTATTTTTTTTCCTTTTATTTGTGGATTTTAGCATGCATACTTGAAATTAAATTTGTGTGCTTTATCAAACGAAATATATAGTTGATAAATCAAAAATTATATTTTTGCCAGAGCTGGGACGAAATTTTACAATTTTGACGAGTTGTTTATGGTCAATACTAAAAACAACGTTTCTAATAATATTTACCATACAATATACGATTGAAAATTTGTTTTTTTAAATATATTTAAGACAAAAAATAATTCACATGAATCCAAAATTCTACTCTGTATGCTGGAATGGTGTTCCAAATTTCCCTAGAGAAAGATAACATAGCTGGATTTTTCAATATCGATGAGTGAAATAAACTGAATGAATTGATTATAGAAAAAAAGCTACTCGATTGAATGTTTTCTTGCGAAGCTGCGAGCCCACGCGACATTCAATAATGAGTCAATGAGACAAATCTTCTCAAATATTTGTTTTAATCACTTACAAGTTGGTATCAACTTTATTTGAGTGGCAGAGCTAGTCAACTCTGATTTGAATTATTATTTTATTTTCTATTTGCCCAAAAACAGTTCAGTGCATCTGCAGTGCATATGCAGTGTCAAATCTACACGGGTCCTGAATTTGAGGGGTGGATTTTTTTTTGTCGATAGCGTTTTTTTTTATATTTTTTTTAAGAGAAAAAAAATTTGGCATTACAGCTTACGCCAATGCGCCAAATATTCTTAATTGAGAAAGTCATACGAGATTAACTCGATAAGTAATGAATCAGTTGTGCACAAAATCAACGATAAATAACATACACCCAGCCCAAGATCTCTTTTTTTTTCAATTGAAAAAATCTGACCTTGCCGGGAATTGAACCCGGGTCTCCAGATCGCTAGGACAAAGCTCTTGCCACTAGACCACAGGGACCGACATAGCGTTGTGAAAGACGGTCAAGAATATATGAAGAAGATATGACTGCTTTGAAGAAGCTAAAAGTTTGAATGCTCGAAGAGATATGTACCTGGCCAAATATTTCTTTTGGCATATCCGAGGCTAAAATGAGAATTTTATCACGCTTGACAATGTAACATTGAAAGTTCCTGATAAATTTTTGAAGAATCGTAACTATGAGTTGTTTGTTCTTCTGTTACAGTGAAACTGTATTCTCAGTGAAAATATATTCTTCTTCAAGCTATCATTGAAATTAAATATAACCGCCCTATCTACAGCCCATTGTTTGTCTGTGTTTTCTTTGGTTTTTTTTTTATGAAAGGGACTACTTTCGGATTTCGTTTCATTGAAGCAAACCAAAATTTTAGGCCGCCAAATCATTGACTTGGGCCAATAATTTCAATGATCGTGACCTGTGAAATCATGTTGCCATACAAATCTATTACTTGGTACATTTTCACTCAGAATACAGTTTCACTGTAACACTTCTAAAGAATAGAACCAGCCCTGGGAAGAGCTTTAACGATTTTATCGGATGTTGACATATTTCATATGGATGTGAGTGAGTTCAGACGAGTACTATTTTTTATGCATTAAAAATGATTTTGTCGGAACTACCTCGGTTGACTTCTTTGCCAATTTCTAATTTATTTTTTCTCTCTTATTTTTGTAACCCATATTTTTGTTTCTTTCGATGATCCAATCTTTTTTCAAATTATAATTTGCGATTTTTTAAATGTACAAATATATTTCTATATATAACATAAATAAATAAATAAAAGAAGTGTGTAAAAGTATTATTTAAATATTTTTTTAAACTTTTAATTCTTGTAAACCGTATAACAGTATCTCGGCTGAATTTGAATTACTTAAGTAGTAAAAAACTTTTAACTATATCATAATAGAGTTTTAGACACACATACGTACACTACCCGAGAATATAAGTACATATTGACTCGAATATTTTTCTCAGTATTCTAGACTGACCTTTAATTTTCCTGCTGAACACCATATATTAACGAAGTCATAAATTACCAAAATAAAATTAGCGTGTTGAATATATACTTTTTGGTATGGTAATAAGTCTATCTCTTAACTCAACAATTCATTAATTATTCAAATGAGTGTATATATTATATAAATATCTATCAAAATCTAATTTCTTTTATACATACACATATTTTAACATTTAAATTCAGTAGTTATTTTATAAAATAAAACGCTGTATTAAAATACATTCAAATATACTTAATGAAGTTCAGCACTTTCACCTCACCCTTGGATTATTTATTCAGTCACGGAGTTTTCTTATCTTTTCATTATTTCCCCTGAGTTTTTTTTAATTTATTCAATATTACTTTAATTTCAAAAATCAACCGTTCATTCGATTGAAAAAAACACACTGTCTTCATGTTATGTTTAAATGAATCATATATGATATGTCTTATAAGACCAGGTATTTTTATTTTTTGTAACTTATATGAAACATATGTACATCTCTAAGAACCGTAGAAACTGTTTTAACAAGAAATGGTGGTTATTCAGTCGCTTAATCTCAAGACCGGTGTTATTAGGCGTGTTGAGAAGACTTTTGATTGTTTTTATCAGGGCTGTGGAGTTGGATTCAAAGTCAGTGTCATGGAATCGCGGTGTTTTGGCCGGAGTCGGATTCGAAGACGTGAAAAACTTTTGAAATGTTTAAACTTTTTATTTATGCATATAACATGTATAATATGAAAAAAATGGCTACTGGCCGGATTTTTGGTTGATCTTTAATTTAATACATACATACATAGGAAATGTAGAAAATAAATTTGACAAAATTTAACTTTTTTTAGTCGGAGTTAACGACTCTATAGTCCTTTTAATACACTCGGCTACCGGCCGGAGCTAGTGTAAATCATATCTGATAGACGTAAAAGGAATACGCTCGTGGCTAGTTTTTAAAAAACTTACTGCACATATGCAATGTTCATCGAAACCATTTTTTCAATCTTTTTTTTTAATGTATGTGCACATCATAAAATAAAATTTATCACAACGAGTTGGACAGCGTTCTTCTTTATCGGTGCAATTCACTAACTGGCCGTTTCGTTTTAGCCCCATTGTATTAATCGGGGAAAATTTTTGAACGGTTATTTAATCAAAGTGTTTTAATTGGCAACTCTGACAAATAAAAGATTTCAAATAATCGACAGCGGTCGGCTTCATAAAATAAATTTGTCAGTTATAGATATTAGTTTGCTTGTTAATTACTAATTTGATCTCTATGCTATTTTCATAGTGAATAATATGTTTCAACTGAAGAATTGCATTGTATTTATGATAAAAACACATTTTTAGTATGCACTTATTCCACATAAAATATATTGGATCAGGGCCGGTTGCGCTCAGTGCGAACATTATCAACATTATTCAGTTGATAATGCTCACCATAAGCGAAACCGGTCTAGATCCAATAAATTTTATGTGGCACAATTTATTCTGTTCATCTAATGTACTTAGATTCCACGTAGTGTCAAAATAGTTGATAGTTCCACAAAAATTCGAAACAAAAACGTGATTGAAATTAAAAAGGCAATTATAAAAGTTTCGCCATGTTTATACATAGCTCACTTCATCTATGAGGGGCTTATATTTTTTTGACACGTCATCTGTTTATTTATTTTTTTATACTGGCTCAATTTTGGAATACTATTCACCGCTCATAACAAACGATTTCAAATGTGGGATGCTGAGAAAGATAACGAAAAACATTTGAGAATCGTTTTTGACCGAAAACCATTCTTCTCGATGACCGTACATATGTAGGTAAAAAGAAAAAGTAAAATAACTTCTTCACCATCACTTATCTGAAATGGCTTCACTAGGGTTTGCTCACCTCAGCAGCGATCGTCCACTACTTTCAGCAGCGATGGGAAGGGAATGCAACTTTAATATTCAATCACATTATTATATTCAACAGTTTCCATTTGCAATTACAGCACTTTCAATATTTCAGAATTTCAATATTTTTTAAATTAAAAACAATCGAAGAATTAGATCGAATGTTGCCAAATTTCTATAAATTAACTGAATTAAATAAACATTGTTCTTCTAAAAAAAACTGTTTTCGTCGAACTATTAAAGTTTATGTGGCAACGATTGGCAGGATGTTTGGATTTGAAAGGGGAACGAGGCTGGAAACAAGAAAGCTCGTTATAATCAATATATTATATTTCATACGTGTGTATTGAACCTTATTATGTACGCCCGTATGGTGACTGTTTATGATATCATTTAAGTGTCAAATGCAGGTAGTGAAGGCATCTTCACTTTTCTTCCAACAAAGTGCACGTTTAATAACTTCCATAATGATTTCCTTTGATGACAAAACAATCATGGTTGAATATTATAAGATTGCCTTAGATGAAAATGTTATTTTACAAAATAAATCCGCTTGGGTTGTGTTGTTCTATTTGGCATTAATTATCTTTGTAATTAACATTAGATGCATGCTTTGGAGGTAATGTTTAAGTTTTTTATTTATTTGAATTGGAATTCTTCATTGAAACACTAAGAACAAGAGTTAATGTAATATATTCATTTCGAACAATTCAATTTCATTTTAAATTTATCTCCTGACAACGTTATATTTATTACGACTTATTTGTTTGTAGAAATTCACCTTGGGAAGAACTATTGTATGAAATCGAGGGGTAAACCTGCTTCTAAAATGCCACGTACACGAGTCCGTGATACAGTGGTCAACGACGTTGGCTTCCATGGTGGACATCACGGGCTCGAGTACGAGCAGCATTTTATTAATATTTTAAATATTCATTTGTAAAAAAAATATAGGTAAATGTATAAGAATTTGGTAGCAAAAAACAGCTCGTTTTCGCAACAAAGAGGCACTCAATGAAACGACTTACTGCTTTTATACAAATAAATTAGTTCATTTTTGCAACAACCGCTTTTGATAAATTCAAAATACTAAAACTAAAACACATTATGTCATTTTTATCAAAAGTCTCTTCTTGCATGGAATTGCAGTATTTTTGTTCTAGATGTATAGTCTATTCATCGAACAAACTATACGATGAGCGCCTGAAATTAAAACCGTTCTTGTATATTAAATGGAGGGAGTAATTTGCTTTTTAAATGCCACGTTCTATGACAAACTAATGTTCGAACCCGGCTTCGCTCGGACCAGTTTGGGGTTATGTTCACCTCGGCGCGTAAATTCAGACGGGCCAAGTTGAAACAACTGGCAACTTAATGACCAACAATGCAAAAGGGTTGAAACAACTTTTTTCAAAATTCAAAACTCTAGGTCAATTAAAATGGAATTAAAATGAACATTTCAGACTGGCATTGACATTTCACAGCCCCTTTCATATATTGACAGCCCCATTCTCGCCCATTAAAATGTCCAAATTCAAGGAAAAAATCTAATTTGCTGTCAAAGAAATGTCAAATAATACCTTCAAGTAAATAAAAACATTATTATATTAATAAAAGCCGGGAAAGGTTCAGTAGAAGACTAATTTATTACATTTTGACTAAATGTCTTCGCCGATAAAAAAATCAAACATATTTTCTTTCATATTCGTTTTTATGGCAACTTAATGACCAACAATCCAAAAGGGAATTACAGACCCACAGACATACATACGCCGTTTCGGTTTTATATATGTACTACTCGATACTCGAGTAATTGGAGTCTCTACACACACATTGATAACGAAACAAATTTACCGTCGAAACTTTCGCGAGCGAAATCAATTCGTTTGTTTGAACTTGCAACAACAATGCAAAAGGGAATTACAGACATACATCCCCCGTTTCGGTTGTATATATATAAGATGATGTGACAGAAAAACTTCGTATATCATAATAAATTGATAAATCAATGAACGGGGTCAATTTCAACGTATCATTGATTGATTTTCCAATCATTATATTGGTTTCTGTGTGAATGCATTATACTATGTGATGTCTAAAATTTCCTCTCACTGTTTTTATTAATTAACCACTAGTCTTGTTCAATGTTCCTAAGCTGCGCGCGACCAGCTTAAAAACCTCCGTCTCAGGTTGGCGCGCACTCTAATCTAATATATAAAAATCAATATGTGTTGTTTGTTTGTTCGCACCCTATGCGTTGTGCTACCGTTCATCTGATTGCAATGAAACATTGACAAAGTTTTTGCTTGCACTTTCGTGGATGTTTTTGGCATAGTAAAATTAACTTACAGTAGGTATTTTAAATAAAAATCAATGCGTTTACATACCGTTCATTTTGACAAATTATTTTTGCACTTGCGCAAAGGTTATAGGCATAGTACAATTAACTTTCAGTAGGTGGCACGTGTAGACAATCGGCAAAAGACAAACAGCAAATGTCAAACAGAAAATGTCATCAATACCGATCAATTTATAATTAATCAATTAAATTACTTCAACTGATGTTGTTCGATGATTGAAATTTTGCCGCGCATTTGTTGGATTTACCTGCTCAGCTTTTGAATTTACCGCCCAGCTAACTCTCGGCTTAAGGAGAACAATGGTTTTGTCTAAACCCTATCATTGTATACCTACTTTATTATAAAATACATAAGAGGTTGAGCAACTTAGAAGCAAACAAACTGCTGACGTTTACACGCTTCTGTTGATGGAATCTTTATTTGTAGTACGTGTGGTTCATATTTGGGCGGACATGATAAAAAAAGCAATATAGCTGCAATACAGTTTACAAATATTTTGATCCAATACGGTCTTTGATTATCGTCCCTTATTGCGTATAAGAAGTCAATCATTTTACGAGTTTCTATCAAACCAAATACATGAAATGCCAGAAGACAAACATATTTTCAATATACGTTTGCTCTGCTACAGAGCGCAATGACCTGGTTCCATATGAAGCCTATTTTTATGCGGGGCTGACATAAGACTAGTGCAACTCTCAATATTTTAAAAATTCATCCTACCGATTTCTAACTTCACTCAAACCTCTTTTTGTACGATTTCAAGGTTATGCGGTTTTTATTTTCTTAAATATATTTTTGAGACTGTACAAACTTTCATATGTAATAAACTAATGAACATCGCTTTTTTTACATACTGTACGTGAAAAATCCAGTGTTTCACATGTTTAATACAATGTGACCTTGACACGTGCGACCTTGTACATGCTTTGTTCCCATATTAAGTCAAAGCTTTTTTGGGCGATATTTTGCGGAAAGTACAGCCGCATAATAAAAGGATTAGGTGTACATAGAGACTCCAATTACTCGACATCTCAACTACTCAAGTATCGAGTAGTAAAATTTCAAAATACTCGAGTATACTCGAGTAGTTTCAGATGTACCAAAATATATATTATTAATTCAAATTTGTGTACATAAATAGATGATAAATAAATAAATAAGCTTATTTTATTCAATTAATAAATTTATTACAATTTATGAAACATATATTATATCAAAAGTAATAGGGAATTTAACGTTGCAAATTTTAATTTGGCTCAAAGTTTTGTTTTTTTTTTATTTCCGCAGTAGAAAAAACTCTGTTGTTGTTGTGGACGTCGGCTTAAGAGTAAGCATTGAATAAAATAGTGCTATATAGTTTTTCTGTCCACTGCTTGAAAATAAAAATTCGGAAATAAATCTTCATTTATAAAGTACGAGTATTTTTCAAATAACTCGAGTATCGAGTACTTGAAAAATGGACGAATATACTCGAGTATCGAGTACTCGATACTCGAATTGGAGTCTCTAGGTGTACATGACCGAGACCATTAGCAAAATATTTTTTCTTCAAGCTTGTTCAAATCAGTTGTATGATACGCCAGTTGCAAGGGCTATTCGGCTGATCAATTCATGTATCTTGAGAGGTGAACCTATCCTGCTACGAACTTTTTGAGTGTTTTTTTATGGAATTATGGTCGTTTTCATTGCAAAATTTTAAATCTGTGAAATATACGTTTTTGACTTCTTTGAATTAATAACACTAAAATCACCCATATAAAAATTCACAGGCACAACAAACAAAAGTTGAGGGAATATATGTATATAGATTACTTTTTTTTGTTTCATAACGATAAAGTTATTTTTTTAAAACTGTTTGTATGCTTCCTTGCCGGGTCCGTAGTGCAATGGTCACTCGGGCTCGAGTTCCTACACGAGCAGATTTTTTTCAATCGATTTATCGATCCTACTGGAAGGCCCCTTCCGATTCCAAAAGTGGCAAGTAACGACAGCGCTTAGCTAACCCTTAGACTTATTCTCGTCCTCGAATTCTTTCAATTCCTACACTCCTCGAAAAAGAGAGGTTGAGCAACTGAGTAACATGCAGTTAAATAGCATATGTTGAGAAAAGCTCCGCGAGGAGTCCATATGCTCCACGTTCGAACATTGGTAAAAAAATGTGAAACTTTTGATTTTGCATATATACAATTTTGCAATGGAAAGGCGATATATTTATGTATTGGTGTCGGCTGTTATGTGCGCGTCTTTTTCTTTCAATACAAAATAAACATGGATGCTATTTTAAAAATAGAACTTCATACGAATGGTATGGATTTATTGAAATATCGACTGATAATTGGTTGGCTATGTTATTAAAAAAAGGTTTCACAGAACACTATATTTTTATATTTTGATTTAGAGGGTTTAGAGCAGGACAAAGCACGATAATAAAGTGAATTGCGCGCAGGTGTTTATTCCGCGCTTACCTCGTATCTGTCTGTTACTAGCAAAGTCATTATTTAAACAATCGCCCGTAACATTGTACAACGGCGTTGTATATACGAGAGGGAGCAGTTATACAACCGGGTATACGGCGATCCCGTTTTGCCAGAATGGCCTTTTATTTTAACGCTCAATACGTACTTCTAATGGTTGATAATATTTTTTAATGCTTCCATTGCAAATATACGACACAGTATTCAGCTGCGCATAAATTGAATACACAGCTGCCATTTGCAAATATCGACACCTTACTTTGAAAAATGTCTAACTCCTCTTGACGCTATGTTTTGAGATATGATCGTGTGAAGTTTGTATTGATCATACTACTTAATTCAAAATATAAAATTCACTTGTAACAATGAGCATGTAAAAATGTTTCAAATTGCTTATTTTCCGCCAGCGATGCACAATCTTTTTGGGAGAAGGGCCAGATAATTAATTCTGGAGGTCGTATGGGTAAAATTTTATAGATTATCGATATTTTAAGTGTATTTAAAATTGAAAACTTTATGATTTTATATTGTTTTTCCATCGCCTGAAAAAAGTTCAAAAGAAAAAGAGGTGATTGATATTTGTCATATAGGGCCCCATGAAATGTCATTGCAGGCCGCAAGTTGTGCATCACTGTTTTAAGCATATTTTTTTATAACCCAGACCATTATATTGAGAAATAATGACATTGATGATCTAGTAATGGAAATAATCATGATAGTCGTAGAAGTTTATCAAATAAATTTAGTAAAAAAGTGTGCAAATAAACTCCCAAATCCTGCTACCTCCGTAATTCAAATGTCTATGATTTTAAATTTATCATTCATGCTAGAATACGGTTAATACAAACATTCCCGACCAAAATGACAGTTAGAACCTTTTCAAAGTAAGGTAACGATATGTGCTCGCTACATTTCTGCGTTGCAAATAGTACTGACAAATTAACAATAGATAAAACGGTATTGTTTAAAATTTGTGTTGTACTAAGAGCCTGACATCAAACAACGAGGCAATTTTTAAATGGAAACAAATTAATTGGTCAGTATCTAATATTCTAATACGATAAACGGTCAAAAATAACTATTTTTGTCAGTATATTACTGGAAAATGGGATCGACTAATTGCAATGCCGAAATCCCCGCCCACAATTTTGGCCCGGGATTAGAAACCCTACTCGTAACCATCTTCCATTGATCATCGCGAGTATAGAACGGAAATTTTAAAACATATGTCAATATGTTGAAGTTAAGTTTGTTTTTATAGAAAGAGAATAGATGAGATGAAAGATTTTTATCAGATGGAATCTTTAAGCTCCATCTTAAGGGCTAAAGTAAAATAAGACGGTTGGAAAATAAGACAAATACTTCAAGTTTTAAGCCCGAATTTGAAGTGTATAGGAAAGGGCATCGCCCAAAAGAACGACATATCTCTCGAGGGTTACGTGATGTTGAAAAGTGAAAATTATACTTTCATCACGCTCATAAATCTTTTCCAATACAAGCAACTGTCAATGAAAACGAAATTTTGTTTTCTGAAACTATTTCCCATATGCAGTGGAACACCGATCTTACGTTCTCGCATTATACGTTTTCCCGCGTTGTCCGTTAATTTTCTTTAGTCCCGGCGAAACACCGATTAGAACAATGTTTAAAAATCCCGCATTATCCGTTACCCGATTTAACGATTTCCTCGATTTAACGACGAAATATTATGGTCCCGTCACAAATATTATCCCGATTTACCGTTTTGTTGAATTTTTCTTAGAAAAACGTTCGACTCCATCCCATCGGTTTGCAGAAAAGAACCGAAACTGCAAGTGTACTATTGTTTTCGATTAATTGTGATAATCTTTCCGGTAATTACTGAGCATCTGTGTCTTCTGTAGAAGAAGATAGCGAAAAACGCAATAATGAACCATGGAATGACATTAACAGCAGCATTGTTGGCCTTCGAAAAAATAAAAATATATTTCTACTTCAAGGATAAAGATAAATCTGTTAAAATATAAGAATTTGAGGCGCATTTGTTTTAATTTTAATTGAAGTGGCAAACTGCAAAAAATAATGTTATTGGTATAATAAGAAATCTTAATAAATAAATAAGTTTTTAAATGTTTTACTTTTTTTATGTCATATTTTAAACTTTCCCGCACTGACCATTTCCCGCATTTATCGATTTTTTTTCACGGTCCCTTGAAAAACGTAGAATCGAGGTTTCACTGTAAGTCATTCACATATTATGTAATCATGCTCAAGAAGAAAACGCAAAAAGTATACCTGCGTCTGTTAATTTTATAGTTTAAAATAAGACGGAGAAACTATACTAATTTAGTGAATGTCATAAAAAAATACTTGTAGAAAATGCTTATCTCAACATTTAAGCTTTAAAATAAATCTTATTTATAAAACTGAAACGGCGTATGTGTGTATGTGGGTCTGTAATTCCCTTTTGCATTGTTGTTGCAAGTTCAAACAAACGAATTGATTTCGCTCGCGAAAGTTTCGACGGTAAATTTGTTTCGTTATCAATGTGTGTGTAGAGACTCCAATTACTCGAGTATCGAGTAGTACATTTTACAAAATACTCGAGTACTCGAGTAGTTTCATATGAACCAAAATATCTTATATATAAAACCGAAACGGCGTATGTATGTCTGTGGGTCTGTAATTCCCTTTTGCATTGTTGGTCATTAAGTTGCCAGTTGTTTCAACTTGGCCCGTCTGAATTTACGCGCCGAGGTGAACATAACCCCAATCTGGTCCGAGCGAAGCCGGGTTCGAATACTAGTAGTTAATAAAAATTGCATTTTTTTTGTAAAAAAAAATTCAACCGTGTTTGGTCACGATCTGATTCTGTCAAAACCTTCGTGGAAATTATCTGAGCAGGAGTTGTCGTATGAAAACTGCTTGTTACTTATAAGCTCGACCAATCTATGATGTAAAGATTAGAATTGGGCTAAATCAGGGATGCTCAACTGAAATCTTGGCGGGCCACAAATAAATATTTAAGCCAATAATAATGAATTTGAATCGTTTGATTTTTTTATTTAAGCTTTGAGAAAAATTACTCGCATAGATTTGTGGTGCCAAATGCATAATTTCTAATTGCCTTATATTGTAATAGATTTTACAAAAAAAAAATGTATAAAAACTTGAAATCTTCGAAAGAGCCGCACAAACCTTAAATTGGACCACATGTGGTCCGCGGAACAAGGTTTGGGCATGCTTGGGATAGATAGTTAGGGAGTCAGCTAATCTCTCTTTCTACGATAATAATATAATATTTTTTAAATATAAAATTGGCATTGCAGCTAATGCCAATGCGCCAAATATGTTTAATTGTGAAATTCATAAGAGATAAATTTGATAATTAACAATGATCAGTCAAGAAAAACTCAACGAAAAATTACATATACCCATGTCCAAGATCTCGTTTTCAATTGAATACGTAAACCCTTGAAATGAAATTTGACCTTGCCGGTTCTTGAACCCGGGCCCGCCTGATCACTAGAGTAAATCTCTTGCCACTAGATCACAGGGATCCACTTTTGAGCGATTATTGACTCGATCATTGACCGTTTTTATTCATCGTAACATAGCAGACATCCATTTCGTTAGACATTAATCGATTGAAAAATCTAGCAATCATTTTAAGCAAGTCAGTTAACTCATGAAAAAGCGAAGTTATGACGGCATTTTTTGAACATACTCACACTGAAATTTTCCAATGAATTAAAAGTTTTATGAAAGATCACATTTTCTTATAATTACTACATTGTTTTTTTTTTCAAATATACTCATCTACTACATAGCCCTATAGGCTGATTAAAGTCAACCCTATTTATTAAGAAATAATAATGGTTCACAAAAATATCTTATGTTGGTTGTCATAGTTCTGCTTATTTAAACTTAGGAGTTGTAAAATCTGGACTTGATATCCAGATAAAGGATTCTTAGAATTTGTTTTGTTAACTCCGTATAAGCACGAAAACGATTTTACGTATCTACGTTATATAGCTTTGGTGCGTTGGTAATCTTGACATCAAAGAACTCTAAGTCCACTTGATCTCTAATCTTGTAAAGTGTGTGACACTTCCTTTTTATCACTGAGAGTTTGCAATCGGAAAAAATAATCCATTATCCTAAAGTTCACGCGGTCACCTGAGAATGGAAGCTATATGTACATTTGCGCTGTACTTCTGAGCAAGTTTAATCCGCCTTTACTTCAGCTAAAGATCTCCAGGCCAAATTTCTTTTGGTCGTAACTTTTTCGATCTGGAAGATGGAAGGAAAATACAAATTCTAATTTGATTCGGATGTTTTACAATCTTATTCAGCGATTGTTGTTATTTCGAAAAGTTGTCCCATACATATACTACAACTATCATTTATTATATCGATTTTGCTAATAAAAATGGACGCTAGGGATTTTATTTAAATAAATTGAACAAATGTATTTCTCGACAAAATGAAGAAGAAAAAATTTATCAGACAAATTTAAAAATAAAGAATATAAAAAGGAACAGAGAATATGGTGAATTAATGATCGTGAAACAAATTATATACACGTGAGATATTAAAAAAAATGAATCACAGCGGAATAAATATTTCAAAACCGATTTTGTAGTTTTTCACTACCAAAAACCGGTGTTGCAAACAACACCAGAACCTGCTTTTCACAAATAGATAAGAATATTTATTAATATAAAATTTAAAATAACTTTGATTATTCCACGTATTGTGTAACTAATTGTGACACGTGTTTCGCCTCTTTCAGAGGCATCTTCAGACTTACTATCGCAAAGTTTGCTTAAGTAATGAAGCAAGATAAATTCTAACATTTTAACATTTTATCTTTACAAGTGAATAGAGAGGCCAGGCCCATAGTGTTTAACTACTCGCTCTCGCTACGTCGCGTTTTTAGGATCGGATTGGTTGTGACTCAGATTCAAACCAGTGAGATCCGCAACCGAAGCCAAAGGCGCTAACACTCAACCACTAACCCAACATTATTAATATTAAATAGCCTTTAATTAAAACAATTAAGACATCTTTGCAATAGAAGCTATTACATTAAAAACCAATTCGGTAAGAATGATCATTGACAATATAAAATAATGCTCGAAATGAGCGTAACCGGCCCTGATCTCAATAAATCTAATGTGGAATCAGTTAAATTATGTGTTTTTTTTAATATAAATAGGTACATTAAAAATTGTTAAAGATAGCAGATATAAGCAGTGGTGTCGTGGTTAGTAAAAATGTACCCGGTTTTTTTTTCATTCCGTCTGAAGCTAAAAGTCCACAAGTTTAAGCAATAAAACCAATAAAAAAAACTGTACTCATTGAACTTATGTACATATATGTACATGAAAAGTCAACAAGGTAGTAGGGCGGCGCCCTGGCTCATTTTCACGTGGCCAGGTTTATAAGTATATTTTAAATTAGATTAAGGGCTCAAAGATTATTACGCATCATTCAATATTCAGCTACTCTCTGACAAGCACGCTTCAAATAATACCATCAATTTGGAAATTGGACGCCTGTTTTAGAATAGTATGTAATACATTTTTGCTACAATCGATTCATGTAGTTATGTTGTCCAAAAACATTTTGTAATAAATTTCAAGTCTATTTTAAAGGTTTTTTTCAATAAGTTTCATCGCGTTTTTCACTACTTACGGCGTTGTACGACTATGCCTAGTATAAAAGATTTCGCAAATTTCCGTGCGCGTTGCGTGTAGCGTTTCACATAGCTTCAGATGCCTTAAACCGGTAAACAAGGACAAATTACGCTCTTAGCGGAATAAAGACAATAAAATACATGTAATGATTTCATTTCCGTTACACAGCTACGCCGTAGAGGCCCTATTTCGAGAGTTACGCGAATTTCGGTTGCTAATTTAGGGTTTCTAATTAGAACGCTACCACGTTTGGAAAACCGTAGCGAGGGCTAAAAGCAGTGGCAACTGTTAGCATATATTTCTGTAGAGAAAAACAAATCACTTTTCCTCAACAATTACTATTACTAATTTCAATGCGTTATCTGAATTCTCGGTGGAAAGGCTTATTTAAATAACATATTTTTTGTTTTTACTACTTCCAAATGTTTTATTATGACCAGTGACACAATATTATAACAACTAATAATTGTAAACTGATTACTTTTTATAACTAAAATATTGTTGTCTGTTGAAAAAAATATATAACACATGACATTACAGCAGACGCCAATGTGTCATGCATTTGACGAATATCAAAAATGTATAACAAAACATTAAAAAATGTCATAAAAAACACAGTATATTAATTACATAAAAAAACATAAGATAAAAAGAAATTTAAAAATAAAGCAAGAAGCTCATTGCTGAAAATTTCCATCACAATAGGTAGTGTATTCAGTCGAACAACCTTTGTGACTGGCGACTCAAATGACATAAACAAGTAATAATAATAAAAAAATGCCTTGCTTGCGACCACGTAGGTAAAAACTGGGAGCCTGCAAGTTTTTAGTCTTAAGAATGTCAAGTTTATAAACTCGGCCCCGAAAATATAATCAATAGCGAAGATAGCAAGAACTTATAACTGCCAACCTAAGCCCTTCTCGGTGACACGGTCACGGTCACCGTCTCAAAACTCTTACCCCGTGTCTTAGATAAGCGACGCGAACCGGCAAGCAAATTTAGGCGAATCCAGTCAATTTAAAACGCAGTTAATCAAAGGTCTTATGTGCCATCGCTCGGCCAGACGCAATTAACGCTTTGGTGAGCTTGGACCGTTTGATATTTTCAAGCGATTCGCGCGCGCCATGAGTCAGGCACTTGAGTCGACTTACGACATATGCCGTCTTGACCGGATCGCTTCGCCCACATATGACACTTGCATGGGCGAGGACCGTTTGATATTTTAAAACTCTGCCGCTTTCAAAGCTGCGCCGGATCACCTCGCCCAGCTTCACCCAGCTAAGACGACCCGTAAGTGAATAAATTTATTCATATAATCGATGAGAATCTCAGCTCAGTATCTCAATTATTTTTTTTTGAATTTGGGTGATTGATGACGATTTGTCTTATCACTGAATGGGCCTGCCATCTTATGGTTTCTCTGTTAGTAAATATTATTAGTAACGTTGTTGATGATGGTGATGATGATGATGGATGAATGAAAATCTTATAGATCTAGATCAGAAGAATAAAGTTCTTACCACCAGACCAAATGGGTTTTGGAAATATTTAACGTTGTATCGCATAAAATGGAAAGAAGCTCGTCAATGTCGGGAATTTCACAGGATAAATAGTGAGTACATGTGGATTTAAGTTATTTACCTCCGAGTCCGTGAAAACTAACGCTCTATTTCTGCACGTCACTGGCGTGTAGCTGAGATGTGGAAACAAAGTATGTTATAGAAAGCAAGCTTTTCGTGGAGGATGTTTAGGTTGTAAGCCAAACATCTGCCATCCAACTGCTGACCGAATACATCGGTCTAGATGAGTCTCTTCAACTTTGTTGCCTCACGGAAGTAATATTTCAGACTTTGATAACTTCTGAAACAGCATACATATATAAAGTTTCACAGCAACATTTGAAGGCAACTTCATTGTTATTTTTTTCTAACCGCGTCTAAAATCCTTGGGCGGCTTATCTTCATAGGCTCTTTTTTTCTCAGAAAACTGCTTGTTATTCAGTTGGAGTAATAATTAAAAGATAGAACTTGGACGTGACTTATTATTTAGCCAATCGCCTTATTTTTAAATTCCGATGGGTGGCAGAGAATTAAGACGTCACAGACATCCATTTCTTCAAACACAAATCAACGAATCTGTCTGCAATGATTTACGATCTCATGAACACTCTAATTGAAGACAGTGACTTAATCAATAATTTACTTCCATATGGACAGTTTATTGTTTTAAAAAAAATGCCAATCATTTCCACTCGTCACGTTCTAGTCATATCCTTTGAAGACATTTTTCATACTTTTTCAAGTACATGTTTTGAAATTTGTTTTAGTAGAAACATATCCATGAAATAACAATTACGATACTTATTTACTTTTGATACAAACCCCATTAGAATTCTTAATGCTACAAACTGAAAGCGGACATAGATAAAAATTAATTTAAAAAAAAGATTGTATCTATACTGACGGTGCATGATAGAATTTCAATATTAAATTTGAATCGTTTGAAGTAACTCAACTCAAGTTCATTCGCGCACTTGAAATGTGTCAAGATCCTGAAAGGCGAAATCCGGGTCGTTAGCGACAAAGCTGCGATGCAATATAGCTGATAAATTGTTTCCTTGGCTAAATGCTTACATCAGAAATAAATACATGCCGATTGAGAATCCTAGGGGAAATGTATTCATCAGTGGCAATAGCTAAGTCACTGAACAATATTAAACTTGCTACGTAACATTTTCTCGCCGTCTTCCCATTCTGCGTCTTACCAAGTGGTTAAATTGTGTTCCAACACAACGTAAACAACATCGAAGAGATACTAGTTAATGAACAATGCTGTGAGGTTACTTCATAAATTGATGCCACGTAATTATTATGTCTTGTGGTTTGCGACTTGAAACAGTGCCATGTCATCGTTTCAATTTGTCACATTGCAATTTATTGTGTGGCAACACAGCCGAAAGCTTTTGATTTACTTTTAATGTTACTAATAAATATTTTAACACGTATAATGAAAGTTCAAAACCCATTTCGATAGAAAGTACAGACGAGAAAATACTTCCATGATACTTATTAGATATAAACCATAAGTATTTTTTTTCCGCTATAAGTAATTTTTTGGCGAGACTTACTCTAACGTCTAGTGATCAGATAGTTCAAGTTCCCAACAAGTTCGATATCAAACTTTCATGAAATAAATTAAACATTTGAGATCTGCTACAAGGCTTGGGAGCTAGTGACGAAAAACTCAATCATCGAGTTCAACATATTTCAAGCCTCATATATTTAAAAAATAATGAGAAATTTTTTGTACTTTATTACTTATATGTCACGATAAATTTATTTAGATCAGGCCTGTTTTTGCTCATCGTGAGCATTTTCAACCGATGCCAGTTGACAATGTCAACATCATTGTTAATCACAAAAAATGTATCGTGTAAAAAGTACAATAAATGTCTTATTATTCTTTTAATATAATGCCTTTTCAATTTTCAATATAACATTATATTGCGAGAAATTCCTGGTAATAATTTAACCTTCTGTTGATGATTCCAAGACAATCATTCTCTTAAGTATTTTCCCCACACAAAACCTTCAGCTGACATTTTGACATTCAATACTTAGCTAGCTGACATGCGAGAAATGGAAAAAAAAGATTAAGTGTGTATCCACCTTAGCAAGAAACATAGCCAGGATACTCTAAGCCCGCTTCGCGGACTCCACAAGTAATTTAAGTTGAAAAGTAAAGGTACGAATTTTTTTTTATTTATTATAAAAATATTTAAAAATGCTTCTCGAATGAAAAGTTATTTCTGAACATTTGTTGAAAGGATCCATTGGGAGCCTAAAATATACAGCCACATTCTTGAAGATGTAACCTTACATGAATAATTTCCATTTTCAATCAGTATATTATTTATATGTAATGATACAGTAATCAAAGATCATATAATTAAAATAATAAAACATTTAGTGTACTTATTCCACATAAAATTGATTGGTTACGGACTGGTTTCGTTCATGGCGAGCATTGTCAACTGATAAGAAATACAACGAAACAGTGATATTTATACAAAAGTGATCAAAGATCATGTATTTTTATGTAGAAAAATGAATATCTTAAAACAAAAAAAATATATGTTTGTCACGACATCCGGCCGTGAAGGGTCAATGGCATTAAAATGAACATTTTAAAATTAGCACTGTTCAAAACAATGGAAGAAAACTTGGAAGCATTTTATGGTCGGCCCAAGTACAGTCATGAATTTTGCTCTTCGAGTCGTTTCCCTAAGCACCTGCGGACGTTTTACTTTTTATGGTTAATAAACGGCTTGAAAATTAGTATTATAGTGATAAGACACTTCTCGATGCGCATGCCGGCTTCATTTCGCATCGCCCATCTCGTGAAAATTGGATCCTTGATCTATCGTTTTTCATGGGATCGTTAAAAAGAAAGGGATAGATATAGAATACCGTTTTTAATGTGTTCACTGTGAATACTTATGTCATTTATTTTACTAATGGATTGAGTCTAATTTAGAATCAGTTTTTCATGTCGAGTTCATGTGATCATCTATCTGCATTGTGTGAACACTTCAACTAATTATTTTTGAATCACACATTTTTTTATAGACCATGACCAGTATTACTCATCACGAACCATGATCAATTCAGCTCTTTAGAAGCAAATCAAAAAACAAGTTTCAACAGTAATCAATTTCCCTTTTTTTTCTAACAGATACATTTTTTTTCATTGCCTTTAAAGACGATGTTTTGGCTTTCTGATTTATTTTATTAAATACTAGTATTGCGACCCGGCGTCGCTCGGACTAAGCGACCAATAATTATTTAATGTTATATCATTCGACATAATTATATCACAAAATCCAACATCCAAAATAGAGTTAAAATAAAATCACAAACTTTATTTAATTTGATGACATTAAAATGTCCAAATTCAAGGAAAAAATCTAATTTGCTGTCAAAGAAATGTCAAATAATACCTTCACGTAAATAATAAACATTATAATTAATAATAAAAACAGTAGAAGACTAATTTATTACATTTTGACTAAATGTCTTCGCCGATAAAAATTCAAACATATTTTCTTTCATATTCGTTTTTATGGCAACTTAATGACCAACAATGCAAAAGGGAATTACAGACCCACAGACATACATACGCCGTTTCGGTTTTATATATAAGATAAAATAGTAATTTTTTACTATGTGGTTTTTTTAGATTTAGTGTAAGCAAGCATATAATTTTAATAAACATTTAAATATCTTCCACTTGATTGATATGTTTTTTTGACACAACGTAACATAATATTTGGTATCTAGTTCCATTCATATCTCAAAACCGGCAAAAATTGAGCTATTAATATATGGAATATGGATAGTGATAATTTCCTTAAATCATAAGTGCCGAATTAATATAATAGAATGACACACAGCTTTTTTGCACTGTCTTAAGATTATGAGTCACAAAACAATTTTCATGGTAATTAAATCACGCGTATTAACAAGTTTTACAACTATGCGAAGGTTCCGTTATAGATTCGAAGATCCTTTTCAAGGCTTAAGATTAAGGAGCTTCATTACCCTCGGGATAAAGTTTCTCACCCCTTGTGATAAACAGTGTTGCTCTCAGACACTGTGATTAGAAAATAAATTACCACCTTTCTTCGCGTTGTTTACTCGAGATCACTGAAACTAACGAAAACGCAGATTACTTCGTACAGGGGCTATAAAAGCTTTACACATTTGTCGATAAAATTATAATTTTTTTAATATCGCCGTTAACTCAATAATTGTATTAAATGACAGCCGCAACCAATGCCATTTTAAACCGAGAGGTTGGCTGCGCGGAAAATTCAAAGGGTGAGTTGGCCAATCCAGCAAATGCGCGGCATAACTTAACTTAAATTAACAATCATCGAGCATTTTCTGTTCTTGAAGTGCTTCATTAGGAAGCCGTATCCTCAACAATCAGTATAGATATATTTTATTAATTAATGCTTCTCTATTTTGTGGATCTTTGAGATATTTTAAGCAATATTTATTACCAGGTCGTTAAATTCATCAACTATTAGAGTGCGTGCCAACCTGGGACCAATGCACGGGGGTTTTGAAAGTGCTGCGCGACCTCGCGCGTGAGCAGTTCATAAAAGCATTGGGCCCGCAACCAAAGACCATTCTAATGAAGTCATGACTTTTTTATTTTAAAATAGAGATACGACTGTCGATTCCGCTTTATTGGGACATACTAGATTAAACTGAATGGCTGAGCATGTCATAATTTCTTGTTGTTTCCTTTTTTTCCTAAAGAATCATAGTCCATGATTAAATTATGAGTTCCGTGAATCTCTGATTGGGCCAAGTAAGTGAGGCATAAATTCATTTCTTTTCTTGATCGCATAGCGGAGTGGTAAGGAAGACAACCGTGAACAAAGGCTTCATACACATAGTGGGAGGCGGTAGGAACTAGAGACTACAATTCGAGTATCGAGTACTCGATTCTCGAGCATGCTCGTCCTTTTTTCAAGTACTCGATACTCGAGTAATACTCGTTATTTATAAATGAAGATTTAATTCCGAATTTTATTTTTTACACAGCGTACAGAAAATCATAGCCCTGTGTATTTTATTGCTTTCTTTTAAGCCGACGTCCATAGCAACAGTATCGAGTATACTCGAGTACTAGAGTATTTAAAATAACAACTTCTCGATATTCGAGTAGTTGAGATGTCGAGTAATTAGACTCTCTATTAGGAACCCAACATGTACACCCAAACATAAACACAAGGACTTCTTTCACCCGGTTGAGTGGCTGCTCGAATACGGCCAATCTTAACAATAACATTTTGCAGTTAAGTACAATTTAATTCTGCAAAACTGCTTCGTGTATTAATCTGCATTTTTTTTTTAAGCTAAACCTCAAAATAAAATAAGCTCGTGTCATTAAATGCAGATGTAGGAAACACTTCATTGCCTTTCTTCCGATAAAATTACGCTGGATGTCGGAAATGCTTAATTAGTCACAGGTACGGAACCCAAGGTTGATGATCATCATCGCCGCTTGAACGGGGTAATTTAATAGGAAAATATCATATCATACTTTCAATAGGATATCTCATCATATTTTTTTTCTTTGAAAACTGCTTGTTACTCAGTTGCTAAGCCCCTCTTTTTTTAGAAGTGAGTAGGTATTGAAAGGAAAGACGGCTTAGTACAGGACTAGTGTTTAGTTAGGATTTTTAAACAATACTAATTGTCTTTGAAAAGAATCGATTTATTGATTGAAATCGATAAATCTGTTCTTACCGGGACTTGAAGCTGAGTAGTCCGATACTGAAGCCAAAGACTTTGACTACTGCACCACGGATTGAGTCTACCAACTAAGCAGAATGGTGGTTCAATTGAGCTGGTGAATTACTGTTAATTTCCTATTTCGCCCTTATAATCGACAGATCGTTCAATAAACGAAACTTTCTTTTGATTTTCGTGTATGCTTTCATTTACTTAAGTCTTCTCTTATGAGAATATAAAAAATACAAAACAGAAAAAACTAACACGTAGTTACTCGCTCTCTCTTTTCTATGTCTGATTTTCTGATTGATGATGGTTGTGGAGGAATGAAAACTTCACATAAATCCATGCCTTTAGATATACACATAAATCGATTCAAAATTCAATCTGTCGAACCTTTATTCGCGCAACCGAGTTGTACGACAACCCAAGACAATTGACCACTCGGGTACAGAACCGTCAAATTCTTTATTCCAATTCAAATCAGCCCTTTTTGATTAAATTTCTTTATTCGTACTATGTGATTCGTATATCGAGATTGTTTATGCAGAAAGGCGTAAAAGACAATTCACAAAATCACAAGAGAACAGCATGAAAAATAAGTAAATATGTTCAAACATTTGGTTATTTCAGTAAAGTTTTGTTTCAATATGCATGACCATTGAAATATTAATTTAATATACATACTTGTGTTCAATTTTTATTTTAGAATCACCACATATTTATCTGGCAGTTATACCCATCAGAAAATGCGTTTATATATATAGATAAGTAAATTTTATATTTAGCGGGTATAGTTGCATACAAAAAATCTATAGCTTCATCAAGAAACAACCTTTTTTGGTGCCTCTTTGGTAAGCTAAAAACACGCATTCCAAAGAACCTAGCACTCCGAGTAACTAATTTTCGAGAAAATTCTCCTTACGCCCTTTGACTTAATGACCTCAATATATTTATATAATAAATACAATGCATTTCGAAGGATGAGCTTTGTCAATCGAAAGAAAACATGAAATTATTTCAAAGAGGCGAAACAAATGTCACAGCTCACAGCCAGTGGAATAAGTTATAAATAATTTAATCTCTTACATCTTCAAATACGCCTTGACAATAAACGAGCTTATAAAATTTGATTTGGAATAAAAATTAACACAATTAATTAAAAACGAGAAGTTTCGTT
The DNA here is from genome assembly GCA_028554975.1 of Himalopsyche kuldschensis. Taxonomy (NCBI): domain Eukaryota; kingdom Metazoa; phylum Arthropoda; class Insecta; order Trichoptera; family Rhyacophilidae; genus Himalopsyche; species Himalopsyche kuldschensis. The sequence continues at coordinate 16,570,067 of JAHFWI010000014.1, forward strand.
GGATTCGGTAGCAATTTCATTGGGAAGTTCATTTCAAAGACACATGCTAATAAAGAACGTTGGAATCAAACCAAACTTTATAACTAAATTAACGATGTTATACTTAGTCTGAAGGTGTACCTTAAAGAAGGACACGAACACGTATCACTACTTATTGGATACACGATACGTGGAATAAACAAATTATGTTTTAATTTTATATTCAGATGGATGGTTTTATTTATTAGATTTGTAATTTTTTCATGGGTCTTCTTTTTCGATTCCAGTATCTAAACATTTATTTTGTTAGAAAACTACCAGCTTACCACAATTCATATACTAGTTAGTATCATATGACTACTCTTACCCTGAGAATCTTGTCGACTGAATAAGAAGCTTCTTTCATATAGAAAATTATGCTGAAATACGCTCTTTAAGGAGCTCGTAAGCTCCACTCAATATTTGTATTTAAATGACGTAATAAATACTTATAAATTGATCATTATTATTGATCACATAAAGATTTTTGAAACTCAGATTTTTTCAAAAAAAGAAACAAAATATTTAAATCATGAAATCATTCTTGTTTTGTGTTTTCAGCTTCAATTTTATTCGCTTATTTTTTGTGTAGATTGCTCGAAGCAAAAGGGTTGCTCGATAAATTTTCAAAATGCTACGCCGCTACGTTGCGTCGGCTGCTGAAATAAAATAAATGCTTTTAAAAATGCGCCTAAAACAAAAGTCGTATTTTAAACCCTTTCGCCAAAATAACCCTGAAACAAAATTCTTTGGTATTCCTAGATTTTTTCGTCCTTATTTTCGTAGAATATATTTATAAAGCGAAAAAATCAACGGTAATTTGCTTTTACATTTGTACATTTTTACAGCGATTTTATACGGACGATTCTTTTAATTTTGACATCGAATAAGATTTATTAGTTACCTTTCTTACATTTCCAAGTAATAAATATGCCTATCGTGCAAATGTATTGAACACACTTATTGTGTAAAAAGGGTTAACTTTAGAGTTTAGCTACAAATAACTATACATTTTTTTTCATTTATCGATAGCACTACACACTCACAAATACTATCTCTTTTATGGCATGGGCTAAGACAGAAAACGACAAAGAATTTGATCGTGAACTAAGTGATTTTTAAACGCCCACTACACACACACTCATTATATCTCTTTCTGTCTGCGTATCGATCGTATAAAACGTATAAAACGTAGTAAGTAATTGTTGAAACTTTTTTATTAGGGACTGATAGTCATGAATCGAAAAAACCCAGCTTTCTTAAAAATAGACAAGAGAAAATATGCTATCGATGGATTCGGTGGTAGCTTTGTGGCAGTACATTTTAATGTAAATTATTTTCAGATTCTTTAATAAGCATCTTGAGACATGCGATACGCGTGTCACTATTTGTTACACTGCTCATGGAACAAACAAAGTTATTTTTAATTTTATATGGAGAGAAAATAAAGTTACTATTTGAATTCCTAAATTTTAAGACTGACTTACGAATGATGCTGTGTGAATTTTTTTATCTGGGGAAGCGGCGAATGATGACAGTTAAATTAACATTTAAAATGACAGTTAAAATGAGAGTTAAGTTTTTTACGAGGCAGTCAATTTATAATAGATCATTACATATTAAAACATTTCACAAACATCATCTTGGCATGCTAAAGTGATAAAATGTTGAAAATTTCGTCAGTAAAACAAAACATTTTTTTTAATTAATGTGTTTTGAGAGATAACCACATAATAAATTTCACTACAAAATATTTTTGAAAGCCTTATTATCGTTTTTAATTTTTGTGTTAAGCTAACCACTCGACCTAGTCTTTCTATATCCATTAACTTTTCAAAATAGAGATTGAACAATTTATCAACAATCAGTTTTCTTAAAAAAAAAAGCTTCAGTTGAGATAAACTTCTTCTACTCCACGTTGGGAGCGTAGAAAGATCGTTTTTTATTTGGATATGAGATGCTATTCGGAGGTTTATCTCTTTTTCTGTTTCTTTGGCATGATATATTAGATTCGCAGTTTATGTACGCAATATATTTTTATAAAGGCAGCAAAATGGAGTTTTCTCTTTCCCTACTAGCTGAAGCTCCATCAGCTTGTGTAAATAGATTTTTTTTTATTCAAAATAGCAATTTTAAATAAAAATGTGTTTTAAAGGTTTTATTATTCCGTATATATTTGCTTCCTAATTCTCAATTAAGAATCAATAATATTTCCTCTGTACGACTCGTAGTCGAGTAGCTAACGCCGTTGGCTTATATTTTGGTACTAACGGGTTCAAATCTCAGTACGGAGAGTTTTATAAATGCCTGAAATTCTATTCCAATCACCGCATTTAAAAAATGGGACATAGCGAGAGCAATAAACTAACTAACCCCGACTAATACTAATTACTTGTCTTTGTCATGTCATTCTTTCTTCTAAAAAAGATTGGTTGGTCAATTTAGTAACAAACAATTCACGCAGAATAACTTCTGATGAAATGAGCTTAATTATAATTCAATACGCCCCGCCCCACATTGAAAACGTGACGTGGCTTAATCAAAAAAAATACTGTAAATAAGATTCCTAGTTTAAAGCTTGCTAGTTTATTTACCTCAGCTAAAAAGATGTTTTCACTAAATAATATCGTTTTGTAGAAATGATTTACATTTTTTGCTTGAATACTTTAAAATATAGATTTAGCATTCATATTTTTCGTTTTTTCAATTTATCTAGTGAATAGTAACAAATCAATCCAAAAAGAGTACCTTAACACAATTATTTTGACGTCGCGTCGCAATATGTAACTCATTCATTTGATACATCGTCAATCCTTATAAAAACAAAATGTATTTATTTTCTCATTGCTGTCGACAATGCAGTCAGGTGAGCAAGGCAAACTCATCAATTTTCAACAAACTGTATTCATTTTAAATTCCTGTAAATCATTTTCCAACGAACTTGACAGAGATTCCGAATCTTTTGCGAGGCTCTTTTCTGCGATATTTTTAGAAATGAATATAATCTAATTCTCAATAAAAATGAGAGAAACGATTCGCACACACCCCAGTGAATTTCTTCCACCGCAATATTCGTTTGTATTTTTCTCATTCCAAAACTTTATTTTATCTCTTTTTCGACGTGAACTGTCACTTCTTGCTGTAAAGGCAATACATTAAAAAAAGTGTACTTTTTCCACAATTATTTTATTTTAATCAAGATTGGTCTCACTTATCTCGAAAAAAAGTATATTTTATTGTTAGTGACCGTTCTTACTTATTTTTTTTTAATGAGATTGTAATTCAGTAGCTTCCATTTGTAAAAGGCCTTTTACATTTTAATTATAGCATATATGATGTCAAATATGATTGATTCATTTCCTATAAAATCACTGGGGTAGTGGCTTTCGTCCACTACAAATACAATTTCATTTTAATTTTCTGGATCCCAAATCCTTAAGAGGCATTCAAAGCAATGTTTCTTTACTTTATGTAATCTCTTTTAGTGTGTCAACTGTCACGTCTTAGTGGAAAATCATTATTTTAAATAAATAACTTCAAAATTTTCTATTAGTTTCACTCATCGTGAGCATTATCAACTCGTATGTCTTACCCAGAACGGGTTAGTAAATATGAAATTTCAACCATACACTATAATTTATAATATGTATAATTGTATAATATGTATAATGTGTAATTTATAATATGTCATGTATGGAGAAAATTTATGATTAATAATTTAATTTATTTTTAATTATTTAATTTATGACTAAGTTTAGTGCAAAAGAACTCGGATAAGCCGACTTAAAAAAAAATACTTTGATAAATGATTACATTACAATACTTATCCAATTGTGTACAAACGCAGCCTCAAAATACCGCCGTTCCGAAGGCAGTAAGTGACTCAGAGAAACTTTTAAGAAACATTACGTTATGGTTTTTTGAATTTTGTACTTTCCATGAGTTTTGTCGCTAACGACCCGGGTTTCGTCTTTCGGCATCTTCAGGCATTCCAAGTGCACGGATGTACTTGAACTGACGCGTAGTAAACAGTTTGTATCGTTTATATACAAAAATATAAGTAGATCACTAAGTTAAAAGGTTATTAAAATGTAAATTAGCGAAATTTGAATGAATACAAGTTTCAATGAATTAAGTGGGTTTGTTATAATTATGGGGATTTTTGAAAATATTTACTACCAGATAATAACATAAGAATATTTAAAATAAATCGAGGGTTTTATCCGACCTATCATTAATGAGTTGATTGATTTCAAGCCTTTGAATTAATATTTAGTGATAGTAAGTGAATTGCTATTTAGTGATAGCAAGTGCTTGAAATAATAATAAATGACAATTATTTAAAAATAACAATTATTTAAAAGGGTACAACTATGGCGAATTAGGCACATAAAGTTGCTCGTTCAAAATTGGCAAACTGTTCAGCTGAGCTCGATTAATCTCTAAGATTTCTTGGTAAAATAGTATAAACTCGCCCCTGTTAGTATGTAACAAATCAATACCTGAGTCAAAATTAAACGTGTGGTTTTCAAGAATTAAATGATTGACGAAGGTGGAGGTATCTTTTTTTAAGCGAAAAGCGGCTAAATGCTCAGCCTTACTTTACTCAGCATTACTTTCAATTTAATAATAAGCTCTATAAACAGACTGACGGCCTTGCAATGGGAAACTGTCTGTGAGTTACTTTACTTTCTTTCATGGAACGGCAGAATTTTTTTTTTTAATGTGTCCGATTTCATAAAAGCTTGATATTTTAAACGATAAATAAACTTTTATCTTTTATAGATGTAAAATAGACTTAAAATTGTGCTGAATATTGACAAATTCGTATTATCCTCCAATACAAGTTCATCCATTGATATTTTCCCACGCGTAATGCGTTTTGTGCCTAAGTCAAAGTGTCGTGATGCGGACCACGAAATGGGAACCTTTCCAATTTCTCGCTCTGTAGCGCACTGGCTTCAATCCCGCGGGATTTCCCGGCTACAGTAAGTGGCGCACTCAGACGAGCTTTATTAAACATGTCAGTTTACCGAGGCTTAAGGAATATATGAATAAATAATACGCAATTGTATCTTATTTTTTAACGAAGCATGTGATTTTGACTACATATTGCTGGAAAAATAGTATCGCAAATGGTCAATTTTAAAATTGCCATGAGATAAAAATATATTTACAGAGAAGTCATTTAATTGGGATGCTCGAAATTTATTAGGTAAAGGCAGCTGATGTTGAAGTAACATGTCAATTCTAAATTCGCGTACGACAAATCTCCATGGAAGGATATTGCATTGAACAACGTCTGCAAATCATCAAATTTAACTATCAATGTCACTGCTCCATTCGAGAAACGTTCGTCGCTAATGCTTACGCTGAGCGAACAAGCAAATTGTCGGATTTTGAACCATAACAATCCATACGACATACAGCAGCACTAAATGCATCCCGAAAAATTCACTGTTTGGTGCGGATTTTGGTGTGGTGGAATCATCGGTCCGTACTTCTTCCAAACTGAAACTGGCGTTCCTAAATTGGTCAACGGCGAGCGCTACAGATCGATGACAAGCAACTTCTTGTGACCTAAACTGAATGACATAAATATCGATACCACGCGGTTACAACGTGCTACGCAGCACATGCCACGATAGAAAATTTACACGAAGGAGCGTTCTTATTGAAATACCTTATCAAGAACTGACACTGCTTTTTTAATTTTACAAACTATTTTACATTGTGCTGACGAATATTTGAAAATTTCATCAGTTTACTATGTCAGTATGATTTCTACAAAATACCCAAATAGATAACGATTTATTTCACATTTACCGTCTCATAATAATTTTATAACTGCCGCCATTTGCTAAATTATCCTGATAAAGCTTCACTCATCGCCATTATCGAGTAAATCTCAAGGTAAAAGACTTTGGACACTTCCCCATTTTAAGATTTTTTTCTGTTCGTTTTTAAAAATTGGCACACGATAAATATTTAATACAAAGCGAGCATAGGCGGCCCTCGACTTTCGCACTTAATTGGATCCTGAAAATGTTTGAAAGGATACTTTAACTCTGTATGGATCATTTTGACGAACGGTGTTTTATGTCAGTTGCTAAACATCTATTCTTTACGCCAGGGTTTACCCGAACTATGTACATATGTTCCGCGGAACACCAGTGTTGCACTGAGCCTGAATAGGTGTTCCACGACAATCCTTGTGTGGAAAGGTTGTATACACTAGAATACTTGTAAATATCTTCTACTTACAATTGAAAGGCAATCACTACTGATGTTTATTACGCCAATTATCTACATAGGTACAGGCGGATGACCATATTTTCTCACTGGCTGAACTGGCCCGCTGACAAGTCTTGTCAGTTTAATGAAAATTGCCAAGATTTACAGAACGGTTAATAAATATTGATCATAAATCTGATAAAAAGCTTGAAAATATTAGGAAATATATAGGAATTACCCTACCTTAAAATAAGTTTCTGTTCTACGCATTGAGACGACCAGGGTTCCTTCTCCATCTCACTGGCGTCAGACAGCATCCTTCCACGGCGTTCGGAGACGGAACTTAGGGATAGGATGTTGTCTGACGACAGTCAGATGGAGAAGGAACCCTGGTCGTCTCATTTGGCGCCCAACGTGGGGCAGCGTGGTCCCAACGTCAAGTGCATCGCTCAAGATTGACGCTCAGTGACTTGGGACCATCGAAGTTTGACAACTCGGTGCCCACTCCCACTTTCTCATGCTCTAAAGATTTCAATCGGTCCAGATTATTCGATCTGGTGGCGCCCTTTGTTTTAAATTCTGTGTAATAATGTTTGTGTTTTAACGTCAGTGATTTTGAGTGCTCCGCGAAAAAAATAGAATCTGTGCTTCGTTTATAACGTGAAAGATCGCAAGCGCTCCGTGAAGAATGTCACAGTGGGAATAATAATAATTTAAGTGCTTCTTTTGTAATAATGCGAATGTTCGCGCTTGCTTTCGGAGAAGCGATAATAATAATATCGATATTTTATTTGATTACTAAAGGTTAGTAATAATAAATATGTTTGTGTTGTTCGATAACAACGTGGTCAAGAGGGCCGGCCAGCCAAACGCGCAGCAGAAGTAGAGCGCTGCGACGCCTACAGGATACCGAGGGTATTCAGCAGGGTAGACGGCGAGGAGGATGCCAGGATGTGAGGGAGCAAAACAGCATGGGATTAAACCATAGAGGACTCTGCAGCAACCTGTACGCCTCACGAAGACGACTGGGGAGACGCCGTCTCCACCATACCGGTATGGACGGATAGTCAGTCACAGCGAGAGATTAGAGAGCCTGGAGAGGGCACTGGCCAGACAAGCCGCACAGCCTTGGTCGAGGGTCTCCCAACTGTGGGCCCTGGAAGTGGCTTTCAGGTTACTAATCCTCCCGCTAAGGGACAGTGATCATCCGCGCCTACCACGATGACCCAAGGGCGGGCATCACGGAGCCAGGGACCAGGGGAACCAGCAGCCGCCTTCAAACCTGGGGTAGTGATGGCGCGACGTAGTGGTCTACGTCCATCGGTGCCGGGCTTACTCCAGCCGAGAATGCGGTGCGTGGCGACCAGGGGCCCCGCAGCACCAACATTTGGAAACCAGCCGTCCAGTCAAGGTCGTAGTTCCTGCAGGAGACCTAGCTTGCCACCACAGACCTTCACCGAAACCTCGCCGGCCGAAAGCGACACATCAATTGTTTGTTTTAACGACGTCGTGGTGTCGCTTATACGATCTGGTTTATTCGTGTGATTTTGTTTGTTAAAATGTGTATGTTTTTAATTTCACTATCCCTTCTGTGCTGTTTGAAAAATTTCCGCTATTTCTTTGAAAAACAAATATGTTTCCAACTTAAATTAACGTTACGAAAATATTTTTATGTTTTCAAATCTAACTTCTTTGATTTTTAATCACGAATTGGAAACGTGATCGTTAATGTATGGTTTCCTTTGATGTATAACTGGTTTACGATTTTATTTTTTTTGGTTTGATGTACGTTTTAACTTTTGAGTTAGTCACCTAACTTGTGTAATGTTATACTCAAACTATGCTTTGAAATATGATGTATCCTTTCAACTTGATATACCATGGTCCTTCAGACAGTAGTTGTATTTGTTATTTGTGTTTTGTTACTTGTATAATTTTTTGTTTTTGTTTGTGTGGTATGTTTTTGTACTTTTGTTCTTGCGATACCATTGATTGAGGAAGACGCCCGAGATAGTTCCTGACCGTCAGGAGTGGGGGAATTTGATACCGCATGATGTTGTAGGGTATCAGAACTCTCTCGGACGATCTTATTTATCACCTCAATCAATAATAATAAGACCAAACGAGTAATATAACGCGAATAAATGCATTCAAATTGTTATAAATTCATGTAACCGACTCATTGCGACGGCTTCGCAGTGATTGGTTGAATTCAGCTAAGGCCAGAATGCGTTGCGTTGATTGGTCGAGCTGTTTTTCAACCAATCACTGCGAAGCCGTCGCAATGAGTCGGTTACATGAATTTATAACAATTTGAATGCATTTATTCGCGTTATATTACTCGTTTGGTCTTCTTATTATTGATTGAGGTGATAAATAAGATCGTCCGAGAGAGTTCTGAAACCCTACAACATCATGCGGTATCAGCATCTATATTGCATATCTAACACGCCATCATTAGTACTATGCACTTTAAACAGATTTTTCGTCAATGGTATAATTTATGAATTTTTAATATATCTGTTCGATGATGAAACTTAATTCATAGGAATTAAGTTTTCATATTTAATTTAGATTACATTCCCATCGTTCCTGACAGATGGTTGGAATCGCTGTATTGGTGAGCAATCCATAGTGAAGCCAGTTCAAGCGTATATCATATACATTTACCCGTATACTATACCCGACATACACAAATCTATACAAATATATATACATTACACACATGCATGCATCCATCTATATAAACGTGTATAAAGTGAAGTTCCGATAATTATTGTTGAAAGAGTGGGGATGTATCGATATTTTTTCATCAATAATATTTAATACTGAAAAATTCACCTTGCTTTAATATAGTTATTTAAAGAATAATATATGTATGTATATAGTAAAAATATAAATAGTTATATGTTATACATCATGACAAAAATATCGTGATCGTTAAAAATCATTTTGCCGTCAGACGAAAATTTTAACAACTTTAGACTCTTCATAGCATTGATGCACAACCTGCGTCCCACGAGCTGTACGTGACCCAAAATGACATTTCATGCGGTCCAATATGACAAAAATTAATAACATTTCTATCTTCAGAAATTTTCACGGACGATGGTGAACAATATAAAATAAATTAAATTATTAATTAAATATGCATTCAAATTAACCATAATTTAATACGGTCCTCGAACAATCTGAAAATTAATAAGCTGGCCTTTTTACCAAAATAGTTGTGTATCACTGCTTTAATGCATAGATTTCAAATATTACCAGTAAGTAATCCATATTATAAGGAACTCGATTCAACCGTCAAAACTTATGTTTAAATGTGGTAAATATTAAAAGCATCATGTTAATATTGTACGTGCTTATATTCAAGTTTCACTGCTGGTAGATAGTGTCGTTGTGGAAGTTTTAACGCGTGGCTACCGATAAAACATCACACCACCATAAATTCATATTGTTTTCTAATTCAAATAAAAACTTTTACCTAGTCGTAAAATCTTCACTGTCATACATCATTTGTCACTTTCAATGTGTCAACTCTCGGTTCTTGGTGGAAAGGCAATCTTTTAAAATAAATAAAACTCAATATATGTTTTGCACGACAAATATTTTTTCATGATCAAGACAGGTTTCGCTGATCCTCATCACCATTTTCATCATTTTCACGATGAACAAAAAAATATATTATATATGGTGCAAAAAAACCTTTTTTTTTCATACTTCTTCGACTTCTCAAACTGTTTAACAAATCAAATCTACTCCGTTTACCAGTCATTATGAGCGCGATTTATTAATTATTCATTTCAGAAATTAAGTGCGTATAATATGTTTTATATATGTGCAAATAAATGTCCAAATCTGAAGATGCAATTATTTTTTAAAAAAAAAATGCTATTTCTTTGTTCGTACGAATTGGAGTCGAGGACTACCTGTATCCCTTTTAAGGTGTTCACTGTCAATACTTGGTGGAATGGCATTATAATAAAAATAAAAAAACTTTTTTAGTACTTTTTCCACATAAAATTTATTGGATCAGGACCGGTTTCGCTCATGGTGAGCATTGTCAATTGATCAATTCAGTTCGGTCAAAAGTACTAAAAATGTTTTATTATTTTGACTACCTGTATGTAAATATTTCACTTTAGTATACTTTTGGCTTCAACGGACGCCACTCCAGCCACGTCAGTACATCACCCAAAGCGAAGTTGTATTGTATTCGTAAATAATAATATTTTAAAAAAAAAGTTAAAATAGGAAACACCACTGCTCAAAAACATTACTTGGACAATTCTTCGGTGCTGCCCAACATAGTATGCGGGAAACTGGATAATGTGGCGTTGAGTCACAGTCCTTGAACACGTAGATTTAGAATACAGAAACTTAGCAGCTGACGTACCTACATAATTCGAGTATTTGTAATACTATTTCTCTGGAGCACAATTTCCTTGTGTAGTGGCTATAAATTTTCAAGATTTCAGCACCTGGGCAAGTTAATTAATCACGACTTCATTCAAAAATTAAGCTCAGAATAATTGTATTACAGAACAACAAAGGGCGATGTTTTCGATTGAAAACGAATATTTTTTCAACAATTCTGTTTAGTAATATAAAAAGACTCAAACCAAACCAATAAGGACCATAGAAGCTTCCCATTATAATTTGCTGGTCTCTGTGGACTAGTGACAGGAGCTTTGCTCTAGTCTGGGTTCAAGTGCCGGTGAGATCAGATCCCTTCAATTAAAAAAGAGATCTTTGTACATGGGTGTATATTATTTTTCGTTAAGTTCTCGGCTGATTAATAAAATGACTTTTATATAAAGAAAATATTTTGTGAATTTGCATTAGTACTATTAGTACTACTATTATTAAAAATATTAAAAAAACACTTTGTTGTAATGAAAATTAGATTCTGTAGCCGAGTGTCAACGTTGTTGGCTTCGGTTACGTAGCTCACGTACTCGAATCCCAGTCCGGGCAATTTCATTCGTTCATCTAATTATTCTAATTAGTATTTGATTTTTGAATAGATTTGTGAGTTGTATAACATTCCCTATCACATCCAACTGACCTTAACAACGGGGCTTTTTTAGAGTGATTATCTTACAACTAGTCTGGTCCTTATCGCAGCATTTGTTTCCCTACTCTCTTCAAAAAAGTGAGGATACACTTCATTATTAGTACGTAAGCTCCTAATTGGATTGTCATTAAGATAGTCAACCCCTCTCGTTTTTAGATGGTAAGGTGAGATGGAAGGGGCTATAAAAACCGTTGTAGTTATCAAAACACTAACAGCAACCTTAGAAGCCGAGTCTGAGAGCACGGCTATAGGTCCAATTATATTAGCTATAATTTTCTGTAAATCATTATAAAATTTAAAATATCTTTGATTATTCCACACATTATGCTACTTATGCCTACGTGGTTAGGTTAAGTAACGTGACAGTAAGTCCGAAAATGCCTTAGAAAGAGGCAAAACACGTGTCACAATTAGTAACACAATCCGTGGACTAATCAAAGACATTTTAAATTTTTATATTGAAATGAACTTACACAAAGCTACCGCCGAATCCATCGAAATTTCAATATTGAAACATTATCTCTTCTTCTTCGGGGCCGAGTTGATAACCCTGACATCCTTGAAACTTTAAGCTTGCATGCTCCCAGTTTCTACCTACGTGGTCGTAGCCAAGGCCAATCTATGTTCATTGTCAGAACTTGTTTGTCACGTAGGTCATTTGAGTCGCCAGTCGCAAGGGCTGGTCGGCTGATGAATGCACTGCCTGTTGATGTGGACATCTTTGGCAGTGAACTTGGTTCTCTGTTTATATTTTTTTCTTTTTATGTTATTAATATATTTCTGTTCTGTTTCATACATTTGTTTATTCTATTTTTTTCAATTTTGTGTAATATGTTTTGTGTTATTTTTATTAATTGTCAAATGCATGGCGCATTGGCGTCATCTGTAATGCCATGTATTCTGTTTAATTTTTTACAATAAATAAATAAATTATTCTGTAAATCAGCTAAAGAAAATGATTTCAAAATATTAAGTCAAATAACCTATTCATAGCTCTTCCGTCGTCTCCTTTATTGGATCGTATATTAGTTTGGCAAACTTCATACACATGCTACCCTTTTATCCAAATCCATAAACCTGAATATATTATGAAAGTATCATTTCGATGATTCGACACCTTCATTAAATCGCGCTGACCTCCTTCAAATATTTAATCTAACGAAATATAAAATTCTTTTGTTTCTATCCTCCCCTCTTTGCTTACCGTAAAAAGGAAAAATCTCAAACTCCATTTGTGTAATTTATCATTAAAAGATATTAGAATCAATCTTGCTTTATAACTTCAGCAACTTTTGCGATATGAAGTTCGTAGATGCCTCTAAAAACGAGGCGAAACAGGAAATACGTGAAATAGTAAAGTTATTTTAAAAAAATATACTAAAATAAACTTGCACAAAGTTACCGCCGCATCCATCGAAAGTATTAATCCAAGAATTATTGTAATGACGAATATTTGCTGACAGATAAATGTGTATACGCGTTGTTAGGTAAAGCCCTCAGTGGTTAGCGATGTAGAATATACGACCGCATCCCTCCGTTTTTTATTGCTCGCTCAAAATCTCCTCAAAATGCAATCGTCTCTCTACCTTCTACTCTAGTTGATCCCGCCATTTTTTGCGCTGAATATCTTTATTGTAGATTATCTTTGGGTAATTTAGCAGGGAATATTGTGCGCCACCGTGCTAAATAATGAACCGAATATCATCCCTAGAAGTAAAAATATCTTAGAGGTATTTTAAAAAATATACTTGCTAGCAAAGAGAATATTAGGTAAATTTATGCAACAATATAGGTACAAACGCTATAGCGCCTAGATAGGGATTTTTATGACTGTTTTTTTCATATCCGCTCTCTATTCGGAGCATATGGTGCCCCCAAGATTCTCCGTCACACTCGCTTCTTCCCAGGTCTTCCCAGTGTCCTGCAACTCCGCTACATCCTATAGATCAGGGGTTCTTAACCCTAGACTCACGGGCACATGTGCGCCCGTGAAGTTATCATTGTGCGCCCGCTACAAGATATCAAACAACGAAGAAACTCAATTTTTTCAGAATTACATTCTATTGATTGAAATTATTTCACGATGAAGTTTTTACTTGTAGTTATGCAAATATGTTATATTTTAGATGCAAATGTATAGTATTTTTTAAAAATTCTTTTGTTAAGGTAAATTACAAATATTACATGAATTTATCACGTACCCAGATGTAAAGCTACCCAAAAATACCCGAAAATTTTAATATGAACGAAAAAAGAATTATTTAAAAAAAATCCTGGCTGCGCTCGTTACTCTTCTCCGAAATCGCAAATGCGCCCGAAGTTGCATTACGGTTAAGAACTTCAACATTTCGAAATGTTTCTGCATTTCATTCTCTCGTTCAAAATTTCCTATCAAATATAAATATGAGATATCGAATATGACTTTACAGCGTTTGTCTGAAGTTGTTGATCTTGGTATAACATTTGACTCTTCTTTCACGTTTCATTCCCACATTTCTGCAATTACCCTGCAGGCTAGTAAACTTCTTGGATTCATAGTTCGGCAAAGTAAGCCATTTGAAAACCCTACTGTGTTTCGTACTCTTTATGTTTCTTTAGTTTTAAGCAAACTAGAATATGGATCTATTATTTGGGGTCCATATGAATTTAAATTTAAGTCGCAACTGGAGCGAGTTCATAAAAAATTTCTGCGTTATTATTATTTCAAAAAATTCAACTATTTTCCGTATGACAATTCATTAATGGAATATTATCCAACCAAGTTTCTTTTAGGAATGCTGTCATTTCACTCACTTGAAGCTCGAAGACTAATTGCAATATTAAAACATTTTTCTCTTCTTCTTCGGGGCCAAGTTGATAACCCTGACATCCTTGAAAATTTAAATTTGCATGCTCCCAGCTTTTACCTACGTGGTCGTAACAAAGACAAATCAATTTTCTTTGTCAAAACTTGTTTGTCACGTAGGTCTTTTGAATCTCCAGTTGCAAGGGCTATTCGGCTGATAAATGCGCTGCCTATTGATGTTGACATCTTCGGCAGTGAACTTGATGCTTTGTTTAAAAATTATGTTTTCTTATGTAAATAATATGTTTCTGTTCTGTTTTTTATTTTTGTGTAATATTTTATGTAATCTTTATTAATTTCTCAAATGCATGGCGCATTGGCGCTTGCTGTAATGCCATGTATTTTTAATAGTTTTTTGCCAATAAACTACTGCTATAGAATTATAGATGGTCATCAGTGGCTAACAAAGGCGACGGGATCCATCGGGTTGATAGAAGAGACAGGCAGGATTCAGGCTCCTCTAGGGCATCAGCAGCACATGTTTAAGACAGGTCCATCGTTGCCTTTTTAAGACATACTTTATCAAAAGTAAAGGGACGTTAAGCTCTTGATAAACATACTTATTTATGTATCATATTACATATTTACGAAACATATAATTTGTCTGAAGACTGCAGCACACACTATATAAAAACCGCTTTATAATGAGTGAGATGAAAATGCTTGAGTAAAACCGGTCATGACATTATTATTATTATTTTCTGGAAATTAATGACAATCGAGCCAAGCAGTTGACGCACTTTTATTCGTGCTAATTTAGCACATCGAGTTATATGCCTTACGCGGAATGAGGCAGTTTTGCATTACAAAGGCCAATAAAGGATGCCTGGGTTCTTTCTTGAGAGCTAAGGCGAAGAAACAGTCGGCTACCGTAACACCAGCCCAGATATCTTTTATATTCAAATAAACCTGTTCGAATAAAATTATATGTTTTGGAAAGGTGAACGCCCAATTTTTATTCACCATGCGGGCTAACAATTTACTTTTTGGTCGCATTTCGAGGAGGAGCTTATAAGGAGATTATAAGCGTTATAGAGATTATAAGGAGGAGTATAATTATAGGGTGGTGTAATTCAAGTAATTAAGGAATGAGATTCTCTGTAACCACAATGTTATTAAAACCAATAGTGGTAAACCGCTATATGGATACATTTTGCTCTCTTATTCTCCTTTTTTTAAATTTTTTGATCATTAAGAATTTTGACTGAAGGTGCTTGTTAGAATTTCAATATCAAATTCGAATCGTTTGAATTTTGTATTGCTTTGCTTTTCACATGACAGCTGTAAACCTTCTGATTTATTCGTATACGCACCATTCAGAAAAACAAAAAAAAAAATTGTATCCAAAAGCCCTTCAATAAACGGAATTTAACACTATCTTTCTTTGACTGGCATTGCATCGCACTCGCAAGTAAAAACTTAATAGTTAAGTCGTTCATAGCATTTGATAAAAAAAACATATATTTTGAATGAGACTTAATCACAATGAGTAAATGTGTTAAATTATAATTATCGCGGCACGCCTGATTTGTAAAATTAATATAATCATTGTTAGTAGCGCTTGGTTTCTCGTATATATGTATACAATACCCTACCAGTGCAAACATGCCGCAATGTATTGCCCTGCGCTTAAATAATCAGGAAAAAACTGAATAATGCATCTCAAATCGATGTTTAAGTGTAGTTTTTATGATTGTTTATGAAACATTAGCCAACGGTTTGACAGCATTATATTTATTTATATATAGAGATATATATACATTTACCATATATGTACATTACAAAAATTAAAAATAAAAATTTGTTTATTGCTTTTTCAATTTGGAAAAGATTAAAACATTGCAGTCTTCAGAAGAAGTCAACCAAATGAGTTCCAACAAAATCAACTAAATATAAATATAAAATTTAAAATAACTTTGATTATTCCACGTATTGTGTAACTAACTGTGACACGTGTTTCGCCTCTTTCAGAGGCATCTTCAGACTTACTATCGCAAAGTTTGCTTAAGTAATGAAGCAAGATAAATTCTAACATTTTAACATTTTAAATTATGAAATTACAAAATGGATTACGGGTTTTTTTCCTTCTAAAGGAAACAAGGAAGGGGGTGATAGAATCAAAACAATGCAATAACATAATGATACTAATAAGGTGCAATCACTCAATCAATTAGATTGGGATTCTCCTAGGAGAGAAGAAAGCAAACGAAAATATTAAACACTGGCGTAGAATCATTTATTTAGGAGACATTTCGTCAAAGATAGTTAAGTTTTTGCCAGACAATATAGAACCCGCGTTTTACACAGTAAATAATTTAGGAAAAATTTTATTGAACAGTAAAGATCACGTAGATTCATCGTCACAGAGTGGTATCTATCGACTCTCTTGTGGAGACTGTCCAGCGTCTTATGTTGGACAGACAGGTAGAAACTTTAATATTAGAATTAAAGAACATATAAGATGTCTAAAGAGTAATAATTTTTCTGAGTTTGCCAATCATTTAATAGAAAATGACCATAATTTTAATCAGACTAGTAATGTAGAAATACTCCACCGAGTAAATAAAAAAGGTTTAAAGATGAATAGTCTAGAGTTTTTAGAAATAAATAAAACTCTTAATAAAAAAGATATATTATTAAATAATATTCTTAACAGGACAGGAGGCTCGCCTCTGTTAACATTATTCCCAATTCAAAAGAGTAATCACCCAACCTAACTTATTGATTGCAGCTCATTAGTTTATAGTTTATTAGTTTGTAATGTTTAACGTCATTAGAAATATATTTGTTTGCTTTGTTTCGATTCTATAACCCTCTCTTGCGTCCCTTAAAAAGGAAAAATCCCAATCTAATTGATTGAGTGATTGCACCTTATTAGTATCATTATGTTATTGCATTGTTTTGATTCTATCACCCCCTTCCTTGTTTCCTTTAGAAGGAAAAAAACCCGTAATCCATTTTGTAATTTCATAATTTAAAATGTTAAAATGTTAGAATTTATCTTGCTTCATTACTTAAGCAAACTTTGCGATAGTAAGTCTGAAGATGCCTCTGAAAGAGGCGAAACACATGTCCTGATTAGTTACACAATACGTGGAATAATCAAAGTTATTTTAAATTTTATATTAAAATGAACTTCCACAAAGTTACCGCCGAAACCATCGAAAATACAACTAAATATATTTAAAAAAAAATAGTACTCGTCTGAACTCACTTACGTCAATGTGAAATATGTCGACAACCGAAGCAATACCGCTTAAAATTAAAGCTCTTCTTAGTGGCATCCCCATTGGCAGACCGGTTCTACCTCTTGGAAGAACAAACAACTCATGTTCAAGATTCCTCAAAAAAAGATCAGTAGTATTCGATTTAACATTTTCAAGAATGGTAGAATTCTCATTTTGGCCTCGGCTAAGCTGAAAGAAATAAATAGCCACGTAAATTTATCTTTGATTATTTATTATTATTATAATCGTTTCACTAACACAAAAATAATCTAACCAAAAAAATAATTGAAAATTACGTTCGCAACATGTAACATTATAGTTTAATTCTCAACCGAGTGACGAGGGATGTAAAAAAGTTCGCAGAAATAAAGAAAATACAGTTTCCATTAATCATCAAGACTTTCCGTGAAGCATGGTGTAATTCTCAAACGATAATTGCCTCTCAAAAGTATTCGATTCATGACATTATTTAAGAAGCTTAAAATCCTGTTACAGGCGACAAAATATTTCTCTTCACAAATAATATAATATGTACTTTTCAGGAATACATTTTTTATGCTTATCAAAATGCTTCATTTTTTTTCAACTATCGTTGTTTCCAGTGTGGAGCATATGGACTCTTTACCAAGTTTATCTTGAAAAAATCTTTCTACGAGAACTGCTTGTTAATTGAGCTCTCGTAGAGTTTAGAGAGTAAGGATAGAAAGGATAGGAATAGAGCACTACTAGTGGTTATAATAGTAAGGTTAGGCTAATCTCTCAAGCAACGTTCTGTTTTTCGGATTGAATTGAACTGGAAGGGAATTTTAGACAACGCAGACATCCATGTTTCAGACTAGAATTCTTACCCAAGCCATCCGTAACCGTAACCTAGAACGTACCCAAAATGGCAAGGGAATGTAACTTGAATATAAAAACTAAGGTTAGAAACGAAGGAGACGGGAAGAACTTTGACGCTCACGCGCCTTAAAACTTGATGCTCTATAGATTTCCGAAAAAATCATCGAAATAATAACGGTATTTTTTGGGAGTTCAAATATTTGTAATAAAATCGTATCACTATGTCCATCACACTTTTTTCAAAAATCAGGTTACGGCCTTACATTATCGAAATCTTTCCTACGTTTACGGTTTAATGCATAATAAATCTTATGTATAAAACCGAAACGGCGAATGTATGTATGTATGTGGGTCTGTAATTCCCTTTTGCATTGTTGTTGCAAGTTCAAACAAACGACTTGATTTCGCTCGCGAAAGTTTCGACAGTAAATTTGTTTCGTTATCAATGTGTGTGTAGAGACTCCAATTACTCGAGTATCGAGTAGTACATTTACAAAAATACTCGAGTACTCAGTAGTTTCATATGAACAAAATATCTTATATATAAAACCGAAACGGCGTATGTATGTCTGTGGGTCTGTAATTCCCTTTTGCATTGTTGGTCATTAAGTTGCCAGTTGTTTCAACTTAGCCCGTCTAAATTTACGCGCCGAGGTGAACATAACCCCAAACTGGTATGAACGAAGCCGGCTTCGAATACTAGTAAATATATATTCTTATTTATAATTTTTTCCTATGAAACTTATTTACATACAATAATGGCTGTGATCAAATTATCCATAAAATTTGTTTCAAAATTCAACGAAAACGAACTTTTGTCTAATGTAATCTGCGAACAAGGAAAGAGCTGACGTGGAAAAGTTTTCTTCAAAGTCACCCGCTCAAAATATCATTAGCGCCGTGAGGGTAAAAACACTTTACGGGCTCTTGTCTCAGCCGCCCACCGAATAATAAATACCGTTGTACGTTTTCCATATTTTACGGAATAAATTAATCGGACGAAGAAAGGTTGTCGGAGGTGCAGAAACTTTGAGAAAGAATTCAATTATATCTCTACGGGCTTCGCACAGAAATATCAAATAATTTTCTCACGAACAAATCTCGCCAAACTCGCTCAGCCCAAAATTTTTCCAACGGCTCTTTATTACAAATTGTACAACACTCTAGAGTCTAGAGTCTAGATCCATATCACCGTACATATTTGAAGATTTTTAAAGGAATATCGGAAAAAAACTTTTGTAGAAATAAATATTTTGAAAAATGATATTCAGTAAGCCCTCAGAGATGAACGCACTGCGCCGGATTTTTTCTCCCAGGAGACAACGAAAGTTCTTTTACGTTAATCGTGGGAATTTATTTAACAATCACCAACATCCATTTAAAGCAGCGATTGTTCAATTTTATACCACGATATAACGCGATGGCTTCAATACAATTAAGATTACACTATTAAAAGTAAAAATATTTTATACATGGGAACAGTAAGAGAATAACCGAATAGCGAATAAAAAGATATTTTCCCAAAGATATTCAAGAAGATACGCTTCAACTGATTGCGATGCTATATCTAATGATAGCGTTGTAGAAAAGTGCAAGTCAACCAATTTATAAATCACTGCAACATTTTAAATCTTTTTTAAACGGGCATTTATCTTATGCTTAATCTTTGATTTGTAGATAGTATATAAATATATGTGTGTTTATATAATTTGATTAAACTCAAAAATCCGTGAAGTTTTAAAAAAAAATCGGTGGTTTTACACAACACAATATTTCAATGACTTTATGGTCAGCAAGGATAATCCCGGTTAAACCAGAATTATTATTCATGGTATCTTAATGATTTGATTCGAATGGGTGTTTCTCAATGTGTTTCCATTTCAACTGGCTGATTGAAATTACTGAAACTCTCACATTACAGTCATCAATCACATGATCAAATCCATTATGCGATGCAACATAGTTCTTTTTGAGTGTAAAAAGGCACCCAAAATTGAATCGCCAATCAATGAATAATCAAACGCCTAATTGAAGAATATTTGTATGTATATAAAAAATTTCGATACAGTTATATAGAACTAACGCAAAGAATTCAGATAATTTCTTATGTATGGAATTTTTGACATATCATGCAATGTAATGAAATTTATCATAATAATGATTTTGAAAAAACTGTTACTTGTGAAGCATTTTTTTAATCCAATATTGAAATTTAATATTGAAAATTTATTCGTAGACGTGCTAACGAATTTTTTCTAAAGAAGAATGATTATTTTTTGGTGTTTTCAAAGAATTAAAACTTTTTTACAATCAACCATTTGCCAAGAGCGATTTAAAGTACTAGCAACGTTGAAGATAAATTACCAGATAAGACTAAGATTAGTCCATAACTCTTGATACAATTACTATTGCTAAAGCTCAATTATGAAAATTGAAAAGATATTAAATTACACCAAACAAGCAGGGTGGCGTCAGAAATGAATTCAGAAATACCATTAGCTCTTGGCCTCATGTTCTGAATTTATCTGGAAGTAAAGAAGTCCTGAAAATAATTTCTTTATTTCATGATCATTCAATAGAGATCCTCGAAATTTGTTATATAAAAGCAGCCATGTTGTTAAAATGTAATAGTGTACGGCAAATCCCCATGGAAGGTTACAGCGTTGAGAAACGTGTGCAAAACATCAAATTTTAATATCAATGTCAATGATCCGTTCGAGAAACGTTCGTCGCTAATGTCATCTTAAGCAACGAGGCCCATTTTGGGATGAATGAATATGTGAACAAGCAAAATTATCGGATTTTGGGCACTTTGGGGCGATAAAAATCCATACGACATACACCAGCACTAAATGCATCCCGAAAAATTAACTGTTTGGTGTGGATTTTGGTGTGGCAGAATCATCGGTTCAAACTTCTTCCAAAACGAAACTGGCATTGCCATAATCGTCAACAGTGAGCTAGAGATCTATGACAAACAACTAATTGTGGCCTTAACTGGATGATATGACATATACGACATGATATGATTTATACAGATAACATGTGATTCGAATACAACGGAGCTGCATGCCGCATAGGACATGCCAGGATGGACATTCTACACGAGCGAGCTCCTTTATTAAAAGACCTTTACAAAGATTACTAACTGTATATAATAATGTTAGGTGTAAATAATTATCAGATATGAAATAAGCGACGTGGTGATTTCCAATGACTCACCCTTAGTTGACTTATTTTGTTTTCTGAATGTTACAACAGCCGTACAAATCAAGTGTAGTATAAAAGCAAACTAATGACCAATAATTCCTGTCAAAAACAGGCCATTTTTCAAAATATTACGTGCAAAGAGAGAAATACGAATCAGTCGATTTGTAAGTTAAAGGTCTCACGACTAATTGCCAATTATCTTTTTCTCTTCGCTACGGTAATACAATACAAAGTAAGTCCGACTCCCGTTTATTATTTTTCTTTTATTTAAATGTGGAGAAAAATTATGACAAGCTTCAAAAATAAAATTCGCGAGTTAAAAGAAATTTACAGAAATGTTTCATTCATAATATTTTCTTCAAATGGCAAGCCAAACATCAAAGCATACATTTTTTAATACGCCAGTATTATCTCCCATATCAAAGGGATAGTGTTTTGAATACCTTTATATACTGTATCGTTAAAACATCTCATTTCGCTTATTTATTTTTGAAAATAAGAAGCATGCAAAATTTTCTTTGAAATTGTCTTATATGTATGTCAAAACCTTTCCCAGTGCAGACATTGTTGTCGTATTTTTTTAATTCATTATACATTTTTATTTGTTCAGCACACTTTAAAATATCGTCATGATGGCATAGTTAACATATAAACCAGGGTTAACAGCAATGTTCTCTCTAAGCTGCGAGATTGCGCGGCCGTGCAGCAGTTTATAAGCCGCCGCGCACTCGTGCTAGGTTAACGCGCACTTTAAAAAATAATGAATTTGACGACCTGATTCAAAACTATTGCTGAAAAAATCAAAAGGTTCCACACAATAAAGTAGCATAAATTTATAAAGCATTTTATTTACATTTTTTATCAATATCCGCCCAAAGTTGAGCATTTGGTGATACCTAGTGTAGGTGTATCAGCATATTTTTTCGCTGAGGACTGCTTGTTACTCCGTCATTCAACCTCTTTTTAGTTCGATGAGAGGAAGGATAGAATTGATAAAGCTAGACATTGAGGCAGGTCATTGAGACGCTTTCGCTACACTTCTCTTATTGGCTGATTAATCGGTTCAATCCGCTTATTATTTTCATAATTTGAATGTTGATAGTTAAAAATACCATTGGAAGAAGCTGTACAGCTATAAAACCCATGATCTGCCTCTCAGGGTACAGCCAGTATTTTAGAAGAAATAGAAGCAGAACGAATTCTTAGCCTCAGTAAACGATCACCAATATTTTTCATAAAAAATATACACTCAGTTTTGCTTCAAACCCATGTATCGATGATCCAATCCAAATGCTTACCTATGCAACACCTTTTGTGTTTTACTTCCATTCGCTTTTGTATAGAGGTACCTTGAAAACATTCCTTTGTCACTGCATCTCCATTTGAAAAGAAAGTCTGTAGAAATGATTTAAATAGTTTACTTTATGTCTTGAAAAATACACGGCAACAATTTTTTAAATTGGCTCTGAAAGTATCTGTACAAACAACCTTTAACATAATGTTAACTGCCATTCAAAATACACCTTGAGCGTGAATACAACGTTGAGTAAACAAGGTAAAATTAAAAAAAAAAAACATAACAAAGGAGGGATATAAAAAATTGAAATCTTCAAACTCCCTGTTATTGACAAAAAAATCGTTTCTTCCTTAGGATCGACTTTCAGTCTATAGAATTTTCTCTTTTTACCAGGTAATGTATAAAAACGCTCACGTCCCAAGAGGCAAGAGAGGTCAAATCTAATATGAAACATCATAAAGCTGCAATAACCTCTTCCACGTAAACTCAGCAAAACCTGTAAATTGTATACCTGTCATTGCCTAACACGTTCAATGCATAGTCAAAAGGGTTGTCATGTTGTAGAAAAAATCAAAAACATTAGATCCGCTTTGAGTATTACGGGGGACGGTCTTTTCTTAATGATACATAATGTTTCTATTCTGCGCAAAGTAAAACACCAATCACGTCGCTTTATGATATTATTTATGTAGCAAATACCGATGTATATAATCCGTTTCTGATTGGCTGTCGTCGGATTCGTCGCTGTTGGTAAATATTTTTTTCGTACAATTCTAATAAATTAATTAAAAAAAAACGAATGCAATTTGCGTGCATTTTGGCTGAATAATTTGGGTTTCGTTTGTCGTGATGATATAAATTCTTATATTGCACAAACCGAGCTAAAATTATCAAAATTGACAAATAACCAAACATTTCTTTACATTTTTTTACCATTATTCATAAAACACTACCATATGTAAAAATTGATTCCAGTTCCTGAAAATGTTTACTTTAAAAAAATCTTTTGTTTTTTTGCATCTGTAGCTTTTTTCGATAATTTAAAGATTTTAGCGGTCAATATTTGAATCTTTGTGTAAAGCATTTGAAATGTGTTTGCGCACGGGGCGGGTTAAGAACAACGGTTTGCGTCGAATGCGGGAAATTTCTAGTTGTTTTTTATAAGAGAATTAGAATCTCGCCCGCTCCCATGCGTCAATATATATTCAATTTGCAAGTACTCTAGACGCAAAATCACGAAGCAGTATTATTGGCATTTCTCCCTCTTTCTGTTTTATTCGTTGTCCTCTTCTCGATTGGAAACAGTAGAATATTATGTATTAAATAATACAGTCCCGCACACTTTCATCAAATTTAATGCCATGTATTGCAACATTTTTATGAAAAATAAATATCTTTTAATGTTTCTTTCGGCTTCTACATTCCTTACATTTTATATTACATAAAGTAAACATCGTTATTGGATATATATTTTCGAAATAATCAGCCTTTGCTTTGTTGATAGACTAGGAAAATAAGTAAACTCTATTATTCCTTATTTTATATCTGTAGAATTTGGTGATAGGTGATATGAAACCGCGGTATGGTAGTGGGTGACAGCCATTTGTTCCAATGTTGTTTTGTTATAATTTATGTAATTAGAGAGAAGTGGGCTGATAATAATTTATATTCATTACACCGTTGTTGAAAATTCTAATATTTATATTTAAAATCTCTCATATATGTAGTATGTGCATCATTAAATGCAATGCTAGTAACTCCCGGCACGGTTAAATTGTAAAGATAATTCCTTTATAATACGGAATTAAAATGTTGGTTATAACAAAAGAACGTGGAGTTTTCAAATCCCTTCTGCATAATATATATTTATAATAATCCATTTGTGTCTTTACTCTTTACCAAACATTGATCGATGAATTCCTCCAACACAAATAGATTTTTCTTACTCAAGGGATTAATAATTAATACTCACAATCTTGTTATCAATTCAAGTGCAATAGAAAAATTACGCACTTGTTTATTATAGTAAAACACATTTTTAGAATACGTTAAGTTGGTCATGATAATTTTCTAATGCTTTGAAATTAGGACAAAAAAAATGTTTTGATTGTTGTGCATCAATAATTCACATCCAAAACACTTTATTTCATAATTACACAAAAAATTATTCATATTTAGTATATGAGATTGTATAAATAGTTATCAAAAAATTGTTATAGCGCGTCAAAATAAATCATTTCAAAGAAAAAACTTCTAAAAATAAATAACATATTGACAATACCATAATAGAAGTCGGCAGGGTAGTTTTAGGTATATATGACTGGGTGTGGTGTTATAAAACTACCATTTACTATCTATTAGAGTCCCTGCAGATCATTAAGCTATCTATGTATGGCAAAAAATGTCTTACCGTATTATGGATTCCATTTGCTAACGAATCGGCGACCCGCTGACGTTTATCAAATATGTACATATTACATACATATATAATCCTTTGAAAATGTTTTTTTTTAGAAATATCGCTTGACGTTTCCGTAAAGGAACTATTTAGAATTTCTACAAATCTTGCTTAATTTAATCGTTATATATTTATATACGTAGCTCAACCTTTCCTTTGAGAGTGATAATGAAAAATATGCAAAGACACGTATTTCATTTTTCTCTATTTTTCAGGTAAACTAAAAACAGGTTTCTCCATTAATCAATTTTACCTATTTTTCAATAGTTACAACTTTTTTTTAAAATCATCTTTAAATTCGATGCTTTAGCTTGCTGATTTATTTGTTAAATATAAAATGGTAATTTATTCTAGTGTATTTTTTTAAGGTTGAGTGGAGCTATGAAAGAGCAAGTAATTGTAATACATATTGAAATATCTTCGTATTCATTTCTCTTATTGATGTCTCTTTGACCCATAATTTAACACATTATTTTGTATCTTATGACATTGATTACTCAAAATTGGCAAAAATGAGAAACTTTTCTTCAATCCTTAGGAGTCTAAATGTTACAGAAAGGCCCGATCTATTGTTCTCGCATTCATCGTTTTCCCCCATTTGTCGTTATTTTTATCGCTGGTTTAACGGCTTTCCCGTATTCATCTTTTTCTAATGGGCCATTTAAAAAACGATAGATCGTGGTTCCAATGTAAAATAATTTGTCGCTTGATCACTCTTCGCCACATTTGAACCGGATGCAGTGATGAACTCGAACTGAATCGGTGTGCTTGAATGCCTGAATATGCTGAAAAGCGAAGACAGAGTAATTATTGATCAATCTTATGTCAATGTACACAATTTTAACGAGCCTAATTTAATTCAATAAGTTCTCCACTTTCGCGACTTTGGACGAGATCAATTTAAAAAAAATATTACTTTCTCCAAATACAACCTTTATTATCCAACCAATGAATCAATGTGTAATATACATACATACATTTAATTAGTCTTCCTTACGAAATACATTTAGGCAAGTGGCTGGAGCTTTTGATGAGACAGAAAGGAAAGTCGTAGACCAATTATGGAAAAATTACAAGATTTTTAAATCTGTTAAAAAAATGGTGATACCTGGATATTTCAATATCAATATATACGCATAATACATACATAAGTTTATTTTTATAAACAAATATTCGTGTGAATGTATGTAGATACTTTGTTTTGCAGTAAATACGGAGAATTTACCTGAAAAAATATATTATCCTTTTATGCGTTCTGTTTATGCGCGTATTTTTATGCAAACTGGTTACGGGGAATGTGTAAAACGCTTCGTTTTTCTATGTGTTTTGATTTCCCTCGTAGCCAGTATATGTATGTAGATTAATTTTGCTTGTATCTATCATTTGAAAAGAACACATATTGACACCGCCTTATATGGTAGATCATCAGAACTCTCTCGAACGATCTATTTTTCACCTCAGTCAATAAGTTTAAGTCGATATCAGGAAATAAATTCATTCTTATAATACTCTATATTGAAATCTATAGCGATTCAATATAGAGTAATTTCAGATTTGTAAAAGAGACATTTATGCACAATTTTCCGGAACATCGTGTTGCGGGCGTCTCGCTCAAAAATTTCTCTGGCTCTTTCACGCCCTGAGTGCATGGTATTTCATGCAAAGTTCGATGGGCCATAAATAATGGCTTATCGCGCGGACGTTTTACGATCTTTTGTCGTAACGGTTTTCTACCTAAAGGAACCGCTTTTTTCAGTCGCAGTCTGAGATGAGAGAGCTTTGAGTGAGCACTTGATAGCCTTATAAAGCTTGCAAGATTGGTTGAGGTATCCTTCCTCTTGAAGTATTGGCAAGTAGCCTTCAAGCTCTCAATCTTCCCCCTAAAACTTAAATTCACGTTCAAGTACTGATATCGGCGTCGCAATCGTGTAACTGTGTTTTTGTCTTGTATTTAAATTAAATTCTGTGTAACTGATAAACAATTGAATAAATTATATGTGTGTGCTAATCGCACTGCTTAACATTTTGAGATCGTGTTTTTAATTAAGATCATCCTGATTCTTCTACTTCGATCCCTAAATTCCTCTTCCCGAGCATCGGACGAAGGTTCTTTCTCATTTACGAGAGAACCCGAATCAAGATATTCTCAATATATATATATTTTTAATACTTACTTTTATGTTTTTCTCGACTGTCGCGAAAACTTTTGGAACCAATTAATCACATAAGTCAAGGACTTATTGTATTGAAAATCTATCCGTCACTCTCAGTCTATATTTTATATGTTTGAATAGCGGATGAGCGACTGAATAAAAACTATTTTAGGTAAAACAATTTTTAAGTTAAGATCATTTATTATTAGTCTCGATGTACCACACTGGGATGGAACATAGTGATATTTGCTTCCATATATATGTACTAGTATTGCTACCCGGCGTCGCTCGGACTAAGCGACCAATAATTATTTAATGTTATATCATTCGACATACTTATATCACAAAATCTAACATCCAAAATAGAGTTAAAATAAAATCACAAACTTTATTTAATTTGATGACAGCCCCATTCTCGCCCATTAAAATGTCCAAATTCAAGGAAAAAATCTAATTTGCTGTCAAAGAAATGTCAAATAATACCTTCACGTAAATAATAAACATTATTATATTAATAAAAGCCGGGAAAAAGTTGGTAGAAGACTAATTTATTACATTTTGACTAAATGTCTTCGCCGATAAAAATTCAAACATATTTTCTTTCATATTCGTTTTTATGGCAACTTGCAACAACAATGCAAAATGGAATTACAGACCCACATACATACATACGCCGTTTCGGTTTTATATATAAGTATATATATGTATACTTTTCATCGTAAGATTTTATTATAGTCGAGTTTGCACCATTGTGTAAATTGATTTCCTTTTTTGTAGATAAAATTGTGTGCACCAATACACCAAAAAAATGTATTTCATTCAACAAGATTGGCGAATAATAATCTTATAAATATGTAACAGACTCACGAAATAAATCAGTGGCCATAACGTCCCTAATAAAGCAAGAAAGCTTCTCTTGTTCCATAAAGAGTCTGAGAGTGTGCAAAATTGGTAGCCGAATCGCAAACAAAGGACTCTCCATTGATAGAGCAGAGAATTAAAATAGAACAGCTCGTGGAAAATTATTACTTTCAAAGTAAATCGGAAAGACTTCTTTCCATTTTTCGCAATAAATTCATTCACAAAAAATAGTGATACAATTTTTCGGTCTTGTAGCAGAACCACTTTTCTCTCTACTACTAGGTAGCGTCGGATATAGAGACTCCATTTACTCGAGTAGTTTAAAATTTACTGAAACATATGTATATTATTTCTTCAAATTTTTACATATAAATAGTTGATAAGTTAATAAATTTGCTCGCACAGTGACTCAAACCCGAGAGGTCCTTGGCGGAAGACAGCGATGTTGACCACTGTACCACAGACACGACCATCAAAGGTATGGACGTTTATACTGTTTTAATTTCTTCTCTACCATCCGATGGCGAACGGACAGGGAAAATTGTTACAACTGAAAAAAAATGTATTTGTATGGTAAATATTAATAAAAAATAACCAAACACGACTATGTTTCTATTTTGCTCGTGTTCCAAAATAATCGATTGGTTGGCAAGAATGCGAGAAGTTAATGCCTATAGCTTGATTTATTATAGAATGATGAAGATGAAAAGAAGAAGCAAGAAAACATTTCAAAAAAAAATTATCTTGCCAAAAAAATGCAATAAAATCAAGGCTCAGATCCTTTAGCTTATTGCATTTTTTTTATTATTTTAAACCCTTCGTAATTTCCTTTTCGTTAGAATTGTTTTTTTCGTTACTGTGATAAAGTATACCACACCAATATAAACTACTATTCAAATGAACAGTTTAGTATTTTTATAAACAAATAAAAGCATTAACCGGAATGAATCATTACTAAACAATATTAATAAGGACCGGCTGTGCCCAACTGTTAAATTTCATTAAAAAGGTCATTAATAAATAATTTGTTATTTATTTAGTATTAAAACTGTTTGTTTGTATCTAGCCAGCCTCCTAGCGGCATATATTACAGTATTAAACAAAAGAAAAATCTGAACTTCAATTTTGTTATTTATAATGAAATATTAAAATCAATTTTAACCTTATTTCTAAAGCAACTTTACGATAGGTCCGAAATGATGCTTCTTGAAAAGGTGAAACTAGTAGGATTACTATTCGTAACATAATACGTGGAATGAACAGTTATTTTTTATCAAATTATGCTGCTGTAGAGTATTTTTCAATTTTTTTTTTTTATTAAAAATCAATTACCATTTGGACAGCCAAAAAAACAGTATACTTTTATACAATGTATGCGATAATCAATATGTCAAAGAGAGAATTGAGGTTACAGAATTATTCACTTTTGTTTCGCGTTCATGTTCCATTTTCGAAAACAAATTGTTTTTGGACAGACTTTTAAGCTATTCGCTTTACAAAATGTGACAGAGTTTTTATTGTTATATCGGCATCGTACTCTCCAATATTAGGTACGTTTTTCTTTGTTTTTATCTCTATCTTTACCGAAATATTCTCATATAACATTATTTTTTCATGTGTAAAAGTGAGATTTAATAATCCTTTTCCACGTGATGTCTAGTTTGCTATTGGCCATTAAAATTAATCGATTCAATAATGCGCTCAATTACAT